>CABEEJ010000616.1:0-192233 GCA_901482245.1 Timema douglasi
GAAACTCACTGTAAAACATTGTGTATTTTCTTTTATTATATTATTATGCCCGTGCGAAGCCGGGTTGGGCTGCTAGTTAATTAATACTCTTATATATTATTTATTCTCGCCTATACCAAAATATATTAAGCCATGAATTGCATTTGAGTAAACTTTTCGCTGGAAAAATTACTGGTCAACTTTGTTGTATGAGCCTACGCACGTTGGCTTCAGACAAATAAAACAGGTAAAATCTGGAAAAATCATGGAATTTTTCTATGTCGGGGGAAACAGGAAAGTGCCAGGAAATTTGATAAAATGTAATGAAAAGTCAGTAAATTTTATAACACAAGTTTCATAGTCACTCTGATTACCAATACTAAGATGATTGTTTATTTGTTGTAAACTGTCAGTTGAACCTTGGAAAGTAAAACCTGAAATCAAACTTTCTAAAAGCACCGAATAGCGAAATGTGATCTTTTGAATCTTGTCCACCCCTGGTACAGATTCACTCTGGTATTAGCGAGTATTTGTGTATATTTCTCAAACTCCTTTTCTCACGCTTTATTTCTCTTAAACTGTGAACTCCTCAAGGGCCAGATAATTACCGCTTTCGTTTGTTTGGTTCGTTGGAAGCACACTTCTTAGCGCCTTCTTTGTGTTCACATGTTTACGTTTGTATCAGAACTAAGACAGAGGTGTGGGCTATTTAAAGATCTCCTGAAACCATGACATGGATATATCATCCATAAAATTACTTATAAATATAGTTACACTTGGTAAGTTAATTTAAAATATATAATTAGTTTGAACAAAATTTTTGTATATAAATTATCCAAGCTAATTATATATTGTAAATTAACCTATTAAATATAAATTTACTTAGATATAAAACTATTCAAACAAATTACATATAATTATATATATATATATATATTATTATTATTACTATTCAAGCTAATGATATTGTAAATTAACCTATTAAATTTATAGATATATAAAATTATTCAAGATAATTATATATTGTAAATTAGAATATATACCTGTCAAGTGTATTGAAGCTAATTACATATTGCAAATTGACCTAGCAAGTAAATATAAAATGTTTGTATGTCTGTTGGTTAAGATCTCTGGTCTCCGGAACCACTTAACTGATTTTCATGTTGTAAAAACTTGTTATTTACTTATGAATTTTATTTGCCTTAGCTTCAATAGCTATGTTTGTTGATGAGATAGAAAATAAAAGTGAAATTTGACATTTTTGTATTTGTTATCAAGAAGCAGGCCTACTCTAATATTTATGACGGTAACAAATTCAGAAACAAAACCATAATAAAATATAAATTAAATTACTGCGGTTAATTCTTTTATAATATTCAATTTAATGATAGTTTGGGTTTTCGAGAGAGCAATAATTGTTCTATAGAAAGTGTTTGTAGAGAGTTTGCTAAAGCAAAAGGTTTAGGCTTACTTATAAACATTAATAACTATGATGTATTTAATAATTACGATTCATTGTGAATGTTTGAATGTTTATTTATGATTTAGAACTACTAGCAAAATCACCTGATTTTGCCCGGAGTAATCACGCAAGGCAAAGTGTGGTTGACATATGCGACAACTTTATTTGCTTCAAATAGACATAAAACATTATCTTCGGTTTATTTCTTCCAGCCCAGCTTTTAATAAATTTAAGAATAATCCAATCAAAATTTTAAAATTCCAGCTCTGAGATGCAAATGTTCGTGCAAAGAGGCTACTAATTATTAAATTTCATATCCCTACGTGAGGTAGATGTCTCTCAATGCCTATGGCAGATTTTTTTTTTTTTCATTTTATTAATATAGATTCCAGTGTGATTCAACCCACGGCCCACGAGATGTTTTAATCCCACGACCATGTCTTTTTGTTCTGGCACGCCAGTCTCAACGGGTTTTTAAATAAATAGTACAAAAAAAAGGCGTAACCCTGATCTACATTATTGATAAACTTTCGGCACAAAAACAAGCCAAGTCATCTCATTAATTATATTCGTAAGTCTATAGGCATAATACTTGTAGCCTGTATCAAAGCAATTTCTTAAAAACTAAAAGTCTTATTTGTTTACCACCACTATCATTAATATTTTAATTTAATTTAATATAATTTTGATTTGTTTTTAATTTAGTTACAAAGGTGTCAGTCTAATCTCATCTGGTTTGAAGGTGACGAGAAAACCAGGTCTCGGATCCCGGCTTGGGAGAATGAGGGGGTTTTCTCACCCTCCCTCCACGCAAAAATGGAGCTACTTATATTTAAATCTATTCTCCTAA
Organism: Timema douglasi; assembly: GCA_901482245.1. NCBI lineage: Eukaryota > Metazoa > Arthropoda > Insecta > Phasmatodea > Timematidae > Timema > Timema douglasi. The sequence continues at coordinate 2,292 of CABEEJ010000616.1, forward strand.
TATATGGGAGTGGACTAGATAAATAGTATGAGCTTGAGCAGTGGAACAGTCTTTTTGTCCAGGGGGGGGAGTAAAAGTATGTTACCCCCAAGTTAGATTAGACTGAGTCAACATAACTTGTCTTAGCGCAGGAATATAAGGAATAGGTTATATATCTATTGAATATGTACAGGATAGTAACATATGGAAAATTGCAATATTCCTTCAATACCTTGTCATACCAAATGCTTTGAGAGCTAGAGTACTATTTTCATAGGAAGGGTCTTTTGAAAGAACACACATCTATTTTTTATGCGGTCAAAATTGTTAACATTTTACTATATTATTATTTTATAGATATTGATAATATCTATCAAAATTGACAGCTACAGATCAAATGAATTGACGTATTAATGTGTGAAACAAGCTCTAGTATTTATTCTAGTTGTCAGATAAACCCCTTTGTAAGAAGATTGTAGTATAGCTCGGACCACAAAATAGTAATCTTAGAAGGATATGTGATTCAAGAAATAAATTATTTGTTTCAGGATGCATTTATTTGAATTTATGTACACATTTTTACTAAACACTGGCCCCTCCCTATTTTAAGATAACAATGGGAAGAGATGGGGGGCAATGTACCCATTTCCCTCCCTAGATCCAGTACTTAAGGTTACTAGGCAAGTGGGCCTTTTTTTTAAAAAAAATCCCACAAGTATATGTCAAGTAAGCACTAAGCAAATAGCTCGACCTCTATCATGTGAAACTTTTCCTCGTACATTTTTAGTAATACGTCTCATAAGAGGCAGTGAATTTAAGTTGATGGGGGGGGGGAAAGGGGGGTCGTATTTTAATTATGTTATCTGAACTGCGTATCGCAGTGGCGTACACTCATGACACGCTGCGTACAGCCATGTCCCAAGTGAATTACCCAGGTCAATGCCAGTAGAGGATCGTATACCTTCAACTCCACCCATCAAACACCCCCTTCCCTCCCCCCCCCTCCCTGCCACTACAATATAATTCAGTTAGTGACGGTCAAAGCTTGTACTTTATTGAGCTCATACGCTTTCACGTTCCACTAAGTAATTAACGGTTATCGACATGTTGAGTTTAATCGTTACATGCAAGACTTAAGTGACACGATGGATTCTTTTTTTCCCCCTTGTGAGAAAATTATTTCTAAACGTGTTAATAAAGTTCTTTGAAGGACCTGTAAAAGATTAATTTTTTAATTTCTTTGATATTTTTTGTATCCGTAAAAACCTTTCATTAAGAAATATCAAATTAAATGTCTTCGATATAAATTAAATAGGAAGATTAATAATGTAAATTAGTCCAAAATATAAAATCAACTAAATCATCAATGTAAATAGTAGTGTACATACCCACATATTTTTAATAAACACTTAGCATAATAAGTGATGGACGGATTTCACTAAAGCTGTGTATTCATTAGAAAACTACAGCAACATTTAGTTATTATAAAATTATATTTTTAATTGCATGTATAAACATACAAACAGCCAATTATATAATTTTAAAATATAGTGTAGTTTGAGTTAAATTCACGCGTATTAGTCTGAAGAGAGGATGAAAAATCTTTAACGAGTACTACACACGATGAACCATCTCTTATATAACATATCTGAATTACAACCCCGTCCTCTCCATCAAAGGCAAACCAGGTCTAAGAAAATCTGACGTCTAAGGGCGTCGCTAATCCATGTTAGGAGGGACTGAAGCGTCCTTATCTTTCCCACAATCCTAATAAAGGAGGATTATGCTAAACATATACTACTATATTCTGAAAATTTAAAAATGACACCTATCCAAGGGAATCGAACCCAAGGACTTTGGGCTTACTACGCCAATGCGCTACTCAGGAATAAAGCCGTACCCGGGGTTGTTCTTCACTTATATTTTAAGGCAGAGCCTGTGATGGACGTGCGTAAATTGTCAGCTACATAATATATGTGGCCAGTTTAAGAACACGAGCTATCAGATAACGCAGCCATCTTTTACTCGGTAATTGGCTTTTTTTCTGACAAATGTAAAGTAAAAATTGTACGAATGCGCATACCATGATGGATTAACTAGCTAATTTGATCATTACGGTTATAGCCACAACTAAATATTTTACTTAAATTGAAAAAATGATACATTGTTACGGGAATCGAACCAGATACCTTTGACATAGTATGGTAATGCTCTAACCACTGAGCTATCCAGGGGCGATTCATAAAGAACAACAACAATAGACTGCCAAAGGTACTATTATATACCCCGTTTACCCTGAAAGGTAGCAGCCTTACCTTGACAGATTACATTATGACCCTATCTTATAAGCTGTATCATAGTGGATCAATGTAAGGTGAGCTTGCTTTACCTTCCAATGTAAATGAAGGATACGTGTTAGCAGAATCGAGGGGGGTCAGGGCAAAAACTTGATACCCTCATTTGATTTAGATGGGATATTTTCATTATTTAAACGTCTATAAAATCCCGAAATCTAGCTATAAAAAATAAGTAAAATATTCATGGATATTTTTTATCCTCAAGGTCTTTACTGGCAATAAAATAACTTGTAGCTAAAGTGGTATGCAGCCAGAAATCACTACCATCATATTTTGTCGTCAAATGAGGTCTATCAAGTTTTTATCCTCCCCCCCTCCCCCATAGTCTAATTTTAAGATAAATCTTTATATTGTTAAGGCCCCCACTACCCCTAATCCCAAAATTGTATTTATAACGACGCCCCTAGTAGTGTAAATTGCTATTGTATTCTAAATACCAAATTCCCTGTGTTATTCCGGGTTTTCAAGACAACTAAGATTATTAAAACTGGCTATTATAAAGTCATGTAACTGATGTTTAAAACATTTAAGATCATTCGTCCATCAACATTTAGTTCACAATCTTAAACAAACTTATAACATTAAGCTGTAAAAAGTGATAATTATTTCAACTCATTACATTTCATGAGCAATAAAGAGTCAAACTTACTATTTCATGGTTTTTGCGTTTTTGCCTACCATTGTCTAATTAAAGTAATTAATATAATATGGGGCTTAAGTTTAGTATAGCTAGACATTTATTTGAGGTTTATACAATGAAATATTAACAATACTAATTATGTTGAAATTAATAATAGTAATATTTATAATATTAATAATAATAATATACATATTTCAATGAAATAGAAATTTTAATACATATTAATCATATGTATAGTATAAATATAGCAATGAAATATTTATATAGTTAGTTTTAATATTAATAATAATATTAATATTATAAATATTTATTTGTGTAAACATATTATTTTACATATATTAATATTTAGCACCGCGTCTTACTACCCGTTCGGGTTATACGCTCTAAGTACTAATTACTCTAATGAATTGGGAAGGTTGAATTAGAGGAAGTGCACCCGTATTTGCGTGGAGGGAGAGTGGAAAACCATTTAGAAAAAACCACCCCAATTTCACCCGGCCGAGATTAGAACCTCGATCTCCCCGTCCTCAGCAGTCGAGCTCATCACGACTAGCGCGTTAGCCAACTACGCCACCGAGGCGGGTATTATTTTATAGTTATACTAAATTTCAGCCCCATACAAGTTACGCAAAAAGCATGAAATGGACAGTGTGACCCCTTATAACACGTAAGTTGTAATGATTTGAAATCATTGGATCATTATTCATAGTATATAATTGTGCACTTGTTAAAATTGTGCAATACAATATTCATGGTTGAATGACCTTGAGGTGGGATGGTAGGGAACGCGAGTAAACGCAAGTGTTTTTGCGGTTTTTATGGCAAAGCCTTTTTTTTTCGGTAAATAAATAGAAAATGGCTCCAGTATGAAAAAAATAATATTTTTTTCACATGTTGGCTTCAAAATTTCTTGAATGTATTTCAAGAGTGTTCTAGAATTTAATGACAACTTTTTCTGTTCATTTAAAAAGTTTGTTCGATAATGCCACCAAGCTCATGACAAATATTCAGGAATTATTGATATCCAAATGGGAATAAAATTAAACTCTCTGTTTGTACTGGAGCAATATTTTATTTATTTTTGGCCGAAAAAAATGTTTTTACCATAAAAAAAAAACTGCAAATGCACTGGCCTTTTTTTCACGTGATCTTCCATTCCACCTTAAAAAGATTCCATATTCACAAATATTCCGGTATTTTTTTTATTAGCTTTGTCGAAATTCTTTGTGTTTTCCCGGGTTTTTTTTCAACACAAATAATCCCCATGCATTTCCGGCTATCCCCGATGCGTGTCGGCCGGCGAGTTGTTTACTCGACCGACCTTTGCTCTGAATTATACAGTAGAAGTTGTGTGTTTGCCCTAGATATGGTGTGATCTTTGAAATATTGCCTAACCTTCTATTTGTCGAACTCTTAAGTATCACCAAAACTCATTACCGGTTCTCTTTACGCAAACAAGTGTGAATGGACGATACTGTAAAGGAAGGGACAATAGAAAATTGATATTTGATCTCGTTAAACCATACAATCCCTGGGAAACTTTCTAAAAGCCTCCACTGAATCTCATAAGAGGATTATGGTAGGAGAGGTCGTTTAGAAAATACGAGAATATTTTTTGTGACAAATACTGACATTATCTTATTATTATTATTAGCACCGCGTCTTACTACCCGTTCGGCTTATACGCACTTACGCTAATGTGTAATGGTAGGGTGACTGTGAGATGAAATGGAGGACCTACAGTTTAACGTGGAATCCGAACCACGGTGGAGGCCTGGCATTCCCCACATATTGTCTTATTACCATATAATTAGTGTTATTTTATAGATATTGATATTATTGATTAATGTTTACATAAGAAGATCACATGAATACGTGAAATAGACCGAGTAACACATGTTTCGGTGGTCACATGGTATAAGGCGTCATTCTTGCAATATACTAGACTGCCTATGAGAGGGAGATCGAGGCTCGAATCCCAGTCAGGGTTTCCTAAATAGTATTCCACTATTCCTCCATGCAAATGCAGGTACACTTATTCTAAATTTAACCTTCCACATTTCTAAAAAAAAAAAATTATTATTAGTACATATTCGTATAGCCTGAACAGTTTGTAATAAGCGTTGATAAAAATAATATATAGTTCTAGAAGATTTTCTTAGTTGACACTTGTTAGATATGTCCGTTCGTAATGAAATTAGGGTATCTTGGAAACGTAATAATTTTTTCCATTAAAAAAGGAAGAGTTACACTATATAATAATCTTACGCCTTTTTTTAATGATTGTTTTCATATTATTTAGTCACATTAGTTATCCGACACAACTACTGGCTTGGAAAGAAATCCATAAATCCAAGTTGGTGAAGATATAACGATAATAATAATAATAATAGCATTTATCTATCTGGCGAAGTTAAGGCATTAGCCTTCTCTTCCACTTAACTAGTGTTGAATACAACATACACTATTACATTTATTGAACTACAATTTAATAAAGGAATATTTAAATAAGTAGAAAAACATTCGCACGCTCATTCATACACTCATTTAAAGCTCAAGTAGTTTCAAGAATTCAGTTTAGCTGATTAGACAAGATAAATTGCTTAACCACGCACTTTAAGGGGAGTATAGATGTTAGATGACGAGTAGAGTTATCCAGTTTGTTCTAAAAGCCTGTGATTCCAGGACAGTGAAAGAATAAGCATATGTTTGAGATCTATGTATGGAAATATACATCTGTAGAGTGGATTCTGATCTAGTAGCTCGGCTGTGTTTATCTTTCAGAAATAGGAACCGTGAGGAGAGGTACAGTAGCCCCATGGCTTCTTTGGTGCTGACTGACAGCTCACAGCTGACTTCTGACAGTCAACATTTAGGTATATACCTACAATGGTTCGGCGTAGGGATACATAATTTGGTCTGGTAGCTTTTCAAAGCTGTCAGTCAGCACCAAAGAAGCCATGGGGCTACTGTATTGAGGCTGAGATGTTGATAATATTTTGTGAAGCAATACTAATAAGTGTAGCCTTCGCCTTTGATTTATTCCTAACCAACCCAGTTTATTAAAATACATAGAAATATGTTCATGCCGTTTTTAAGTTAAATATGTATCGAACACATGTGTTTTGTAGCCGTAGTCGTTCTGCTAGATCATCTCTTAAGTCATTGTATACTACGTCACAGTAGTCGAAGTGTGGCATTATTAAGCTCTGGACAAGGATAATTCTCGCATTTTCTGGGAGAAAGTCCTTTTAGTCTTCTCAGTGAGTGTAATAAGGCATACACTTTCTTGCAAATCGAAGTTACCTGATCTGTACAATTAAGATTTTCATCAATAATCACATCAAAGTTTTTAGTCATTGTTGTCAGTTGTACTGTGGCTACTCATAAACGTATATCAGCCAGTATGGAACGGTCCACATTCAGTAGTATTCTGTCTGCTTGTTCCTATAATAATGGCTTGAGTTTTATCAGGGTTCAATTTAAGTTCATTTCCTTCAGACCAAGCATTTATTGCAGCTACGTCAAAATGTATTTGTTGTATGGCTGTATTTATTGAAGAACGGTCAGTGTAAATATATATGTGAAGGTCGTCTGCATACATGTGATATTTACAGTATGACACTGAAGAAGTGATATCGTTCACATATAGAGAAAAGAGCAATGGCCCTAAGACTGAGTGCTGTGGGGCACCAGTCTCAACTGGGCGCCATGTTGAAAACGTGTTGCATGTCATAACACTTTGCTGGCGGCCATGTTGAGAACGTGTTGCCTATTATAACACTTTGCTGGTGGCCATGCAAATATTATCTCATCCACTCTATACTGCCTGGAAAAAAATTTAACAATACATGCAATTTTGCTAATAGAATATTAAAATCCACAGTATTAAAAGCTTTTGAAATATCTAATAATATAAAGAGTGTTAGCTCGCGCTTATCCATGGATAGTCTGATGTCGTATGTGACATTTATCAACGTGGTACATGTACTATGATGAGTTCTGAATCCTGATTGATAGGCAGCTAACAAATTGTGTTTGTTAATTTGACGGTAAATTTGTTGATGCACTAGGAATTCTAGTGCCTTAGAAAGGGACGGTAGTATAATTATAGGTAGGTCTAAATTTATGTAAATCTTTTGCTATTTCTTTTTTAGGTACTGGCGTAATAAGTGCAAGTTTCCACAGAGAGGGATACTGTCCGGTCATGAGTGAGAAGTTAAATAAGTCACTTATTGTTGACATAAAATTTTTTTAAAATTTTTTGTATTAAAAATATTGAAATTTTGTCTATACCCTGTGCTTTAGATTTTATTCTCATTATTGAATTGTATATCTCACGATGAGTCAAATGTGCAAAGTAAGAAGTCCTGTCATCATTATCGTCATTATTATAATTACTTGCATTAGAGGCATAAATGTCGTTTATAGTTTGTATTCTAGTCATCTTATTAGTTAAATTAGAAATGTGAAATGTGAGTTTATTGGGACTGATGTGTATAGTGTATGTCCCACTCCCATACAACTACAACTCCAATCCAACGATATATCTCACTGACGAAACAACTTCCTTTTTTCTCAAATATATCATTACAGTTTTAACACGACTCCCTAATATATACATATGACCTAACCTCAAATTATTAGATAATATGACTATTACTTATTCCCAAAAAATGTATCCAACTATATTATATATTATACAGATGTTTTACAAAATACTATACAAATATTATGAGCTTGGTTCTATACAGAAAAATAATAACTTGTATTTAAATATTTATTTGATTTTTATTTTCTCTGTGGAATTTGTTGACTCTTTGAATTTAATGCATTTGGTAATTTTGTATTTCTACGCTTGAGCATTTTTAACCTTGAGATTATTTTATTTAAAAACAAGGAGATTATTCCATTATATTAACTTGAAAAAAATAGAAGACAATTTTGTGTGGAAAAAGAATAAAAAATTAAATAGTTTCACAAAGAGAAACATCTTAAATGTTCCCAGTGTTTTGTAGTTAAAATATTGTTTTCTTGCAACAAACTCTGTTTTATATATATATATATATATATATATATATATATATATATTTAAAAGTATATGTAGTTAAATATAGTTGGTAAAATGTATTTTTCAAATTTATTTTCCCTAGAAAAAAAAAATGCTAGAGATTATATTTACTAAGATTCTAAAGCTAAATACTTTTTTACAGTACATGCTAAAACAATTTTAAAATGCACATAAAATTGTTATGTATCACTAAGTTTATACATAATTTATATTATATAGGTATAAATTTTCTCAAAAAACTTCAAATACGTTACTAATCAAAAATATTCTTTGGGGAGATATTATTCATTGTTACAAAGATTTAATTAATTACTCGACATGATCAAATATAACTATTTGTTTTCATTGAAAATAATTATATACAGTTTAAGCTTTTTATGTTCTACGAAGTTGTCTTTATTTCAAAAGCAAATAATAGTTAAATACGGTTTTTTTAATATCAAATACTAATATTAATAAATATTACGTTTCACCCAAATGACATTATATATTCTATTTTCAAAATAATTAGAGTAAATTATGTGAGGGTATAATGTATTATAGTATAGTGTATGATTAAAATTTGTCAAGAATAAGAGTTCAAAAGATTAATGAACACGTAAGTAAACACTAGGTAATATCTCAATGAACATCTTTTATGATAACATTGAAAGACAAGCTTCGCAATTGAAACCTATCTCTTTTATTAATAATTAAAACAACTTTTAAAATATTGCCTTGTGTTTAAAACTAGGTTAAAATGGTCTATCAATTTTTTTGTGTTTAAAACTATGTAAAAATGTTCTATCAGTTTTACAAAAAAATATACAAATTGGTAATTAATTTCTCCCGAGTGTATGGTTTTTCTTTAATAAACTTGGACCGGTCTCAAACCTGTGCACAATTATACTTTTTGCTGTTACTTTTAAAGTTTACCAAACATTTAATGACAGAATAAACTATTTGCAAACTACATTAGATTGGTTTTAAGACAACAACATTCCCTCAAGACGTTAATTTAGTGCCAAAAAAAGAGGCAAGAAACTGAATCAATTTCACAGCAAATAGCTTTCAAACCTTACTCAGAATAGAAAAAAAGAAGTCTTTAAATAAGTAGTAAGAAATAACAATTTAAGTACAGATTAATAAATGAAATTAACATAGACTTCTGTGCTGGCGGCCGGGGTTCAATCCATGGTCCCGGCATAGATTTATCTGATTACCAAACCCTTCCTTCAATTCTGACAAGACATCTTGTGAATGTGGGGAATGCCAGGCATCCACCGTGGTTCGGATTCCACGTTAAACTGTAGGTCCTTCATTTCTTCTCACAATCACCCTACCATTACACATTAGCGTAAGTGCGTATAACCCGAACGGGTAGTAAGACGCGGTGCTAACAATACTATTTATTATATAATATTCTTTCCATCCTATTGTTCTTGTGTTTGTATCAACCAAACGTGTTCACATTTTGACAATCATTTCTCCTAGACTCCCCCTTCAACCCTTTCCACCCCAATCTCCCCTCACCCTCATGTCACATGACGTAAATGGACCACTCTTAGCCATCATGTAGCAACCCTTCAGCCATTCAAAGTTTTGGCAGCCCGTAGTTTACAGCCGGAGGCTCATCAATTAGGCTGGGTAACATGTGCCATGTCTGACCCCAGTGGTTCTCTAACAGCTGATCATCTGGCGGCGCCAACCCTCTCCCCCTTCATTCCTTCCCCATTACCTCTTCACTCAGCATCCCTATGCCCTTTAAAGATGGCAACGGCCCGCTCGCTACTTGCCACAAGCTCGGCGAGACCCAATCGATGGGCCGGCGCCAACTTTCCTCACACCCTTGCAATTTCCTCCCCAACCCTCCCATCATCATCATCATCATCATCATCATCCCCAACCCCTTACCAACCCCTAACAAGTTTTTGTGCCACCCCTACATATATATCCTGGTACAGCGTAACCAAGGATATATATGTAGGGGTGGCGAAGGAGTTTGTTGTGTTTGGTGTAAGCTATTTCCATAGAAGGTTTACAGAAGTTACATGAATGTAAAACGACAAAATAATGTGTAGGACAATCTTAACTAATTTTCAAATTTTATTCGAACACAAATTGTGGATTTTAAGGTGCAGACCATTTATATTAATGGTGTAGTTTTATTATGACGTTTTCTTAACTTTTATATAATCTATAAATATTATTCGCTAATTTGGCTACGTGGTTAAAGACGTCATGTTCACAATGTACTGGATCACCGATTACGTAGGCTAAGGTTTGAATATTAGTCAGGTTCGTTTGGGGGTAGACTTTCCACATGAGTTTTTAAGTGTGGTTTATTAAACTTTTCTCAACTCTAAATTGTGTACCCCTCCCAACCCTAGCTAAACTATTAGCTAAACATATTTTATGGCTACAGATTAACTCAAAGTTTACTAAAGGCTTCATCTAACGGATAGGGATACGAAGGTCATTCTAGAATAAATGCATCCGCGTTATCATGAAGGGGGTATGGGAAAGCCTGTGTGGTAGACTCCCTCTCCCCCAGTGCATATGGCGAAAATTCCGGACTCGAACTCCCAATCACCAGCAATCAAGTATTTTGTGAGTGCGACATCTTTTACTGTGTGGACATCAATGCAGGCATTAAGACGTTATGATTCTAGTTTTAGCGGAAACTTTATTATTTTTTTCAAAATGTACATTTACAACGCAAATCTAAAGGGGTCCGCCTCAGTAAGTAAGAAATTTCCGCACAGACATTCAGCTCTTCCTTGTTTTTACATTCATTTCAGTTTCCATTCTGTCGCCTGAGTCAGTTTTTTTATATTCAAGCCATTATATTCTCCACTACCGGCTTGCTAGGCCTATCGTAGCTTCATATGCCTTATAAAATAACTTAAGACTAGGACAGGCACAACATCCAACTCCCGGCCGCTAATTCAGCATTGTGAAAGGGGTAAACCCACATTTAAACAATGATACATTTTTCAGCCATGCCGGGATACAAACCCGGGACTCTTGGCTCATAATACAGTAACGCTACCGACTGAGCTAAGGTGGTGGATGTTCAGTTCTAACGCAATGTTAAATTCTACCACGAATTATTTCAAAATATACTTCACGCTAAAATAAATTATATTGATTCCAACAAGGCTCTTTTGCCCCCCAACGACTCCTATAGTCTCAGTTTTATTAATTAAAAAAAAAGAGTGTGAAAATGTAACATTAGCTCATTTTCTACAACTTTTAAAGCATATTTGTGGAGTTATGAGACAAGGCTTGATGAAAAAGGACTTTAGATTTAGCCTTCCTCCAACAAATACAGAGATGTTTTTATAGTTTCCCAACATACATTTTTAAAGATATTTGAGAACCAGCAACGAGCTTTTCACTTTACTACGGGGGTCTCGTAGTTTTCTTTACCCTCTTTCTAATTGATATGACAATGGATGGTTTTAGGTGAGTGGCGAAAGGGAGTATAAACTTAGGGCCAGTTTCATAGTCAAATTTAGTACGCCTCAAGTGCGGCGCTACACTAAGTACATGAAGACACCTACCTAAACCAGAATGGAATGGGCCAGTTTCCTATGCGAGAACGGCCCATTCCATTCGAGTTTAGGTAGGTGTCGTCATGTACTTAGTGTAGCGCCGCACTTGAGGTGTACTAAGTTTGACTATGAAACTGGCCCTTAGACATAATAGAGTACTAGTACCAGAAAACGACACAGACCATTTTGAAAATACCTCTTTCTCATTGGTTCAAACTCGAACATATTGACGAATGAAAGAAAGGCGTCGATGCTATAAAAGCGTCTAGACTAAGCTGCGAAGGATACGTTGAATCAATTAATTGTCATTCTTGTTCATATCTTGTGTAGCTGTTGTAGTTTTATTTAACTAAAATTGTACTATTTCTTACAACTTTTGTTTATATTGTTTAATATTCTATAAAAAAAAAAAATCTTTGACTTTGAGTAGCAACAGATTTAACATAGAGTGATGAAAAATAGTTAATTTACACATGAATCTTATAGTATCATTTTATCAAACGACCAGTTATACATATTAACCTAGATGTCTTTGTTTTTAAAATATTTTATTTAGCTTCTATCTTCTCTGTTAATAAAATGAAAAGTTTGTGTGACTGTCATGAGCATATTTACCGCAAGTGGAGATCTGAAATTTAAAAATTCCTCTCTGAATTAATTATTTATTTGAGTTTTTAAGCTCTCACATAAGGACGTTGCTTATAACGTAGTGGTAAGACAAGATGTTAATTTACTTAGATCTTAACTCAGACAGAAATTAAAGATATGAAATGTTTAACTAAAACCGTAAATTCTTAGATAATCCTAAAAATGGTGTTACATTGACAATATAAATATATATATATATATATATATATATATATTATCTTAAAGCAGTGCTTTTAAGCACATATATTTTAAATCGTTCGCAACTTGAACGATTGGTTTATCCGTGAAAATTGTCTGTAAGAATATTCTTGCCAAGATGTATCTCAAATGCAAATCAATACAGTCCATGATAAAATATTATAGTGAATGTTCATACTCGTCAGCGGAAGAGGGGAAATGCTATCAGAAAATAAATAAGATACCACACAGGTAAAATTAATAATTATTTTCCCTCTTTTTCTATTAATAAATTGACGTTTAGAGTTTGATTGTGTTTATAATGCTTATTTTGAAATGTTAGGTGCAATCCGCTTTAAAAAATTGATTTGAGTTCAATCAGTAAACAACATCGTTTAGTGTTATGTGACTTATTTTTGCATACTATACAAAATAGAGAATTGTGCTTCAATTCCCTTTCAATCAAATCTACTTATGTAATCTCTATCTAATTATTGAAACTCATAATCAAAAATCTTCCTTATCTATACAACCTTCCCCTTCCTCGATACAGAGTTTGCATGGACTGTAGTGTAGCCTGCGCGTGACGTCATAGAAAGTTTCTTGAGTAGTTAATCATGTACAGTACACAGACTAGCAAATGAAACCTATCACCAACTTATTGTGACCATCAAAACCAAAACTGCTCCCCTCTTGTCGTGTGCTTCTGTCACTACAGACTTCTCAATTATTTTGTTTGTTGTTTCAATGCATTGTTCCCATAGGTACAGTCGTGCCTACATAAACTAGCCACCACCACCACCACCATCAACACGCAGATAGATGGATAGATTAAGATGAAAATACAGTTTTGTTGGTAGCTACAAAATAAAAAACTGCACAAATAAACAGCTCAGGACTTTTCTTTCATATACCTTACTCACTTTGTTTTCTTGACATCAGTAACACGACCTTAATAACGTCTATACATTCATTGACTTATGTAAATTATATATACGGTGTATATATATAGATTGTCGTAAAATCGTAGACTTTCATATGTTAATACTCAAAGTAAATGAATGTATTAAAACATATAAAACATAAGCTTTGTAGAACTCTCTAAATCGTTGTCAAAAAAAAATTTCAAGTTCTTAAATTGCTGTTTCGCCTTCAAATATTTGTTGAAAATTTGAAATTTTGAGCCTCATCCTCTGTATATATGAGTTATTAAATTTTAAAAGTGACAAAAATAGATAGGGTTTAGAGTTCCTGGCATCAATCACTAAAATGGATCGTTTTAGGTTCAAAACAAGTCTAGCTAGACCTTATAAAATGTTAACTATAAAAAAAAAGTTTGCATTTTATAAGAGTTATGGTCATACTTATACCCTCCACTTTGTTGGAAAACAATTCTCAGCGAAAACAAGCGACCTGAGATGTTTGGGATTTGAACAACATTACCAGATTTGTTTAAATGTTATACTTGTAGCACCAAGGCTATTAAAGGTCTTATTTAATATAAAAGGATTTGGGAAAACCTCAGAAAAAAAATTTATTGGGTTTTATTAACGCTTCGTCTTACTACCCATTCAGGCTATACGCTTATGTACTAACTATGCTAATGGTTTCAGGGATAAGGAAGGTTATAGTTATAGGAAGCGTACCCACATTTGCGTTGAAGGAGAGTGGAAAAATATTTAAAAAAATACACCTTACCAAAATGCAAACATAGGTTATCACTGTCATCGGAAGTCTAGTCTAATATGAAAGTAGCCCCTTAGACCATGCGGCTACCGTAGCGGGTGCCTTTTGCTAAGAGCCACCCTCATTTACTCGACTAAGATTCTAGCCTCAATCTTCACGCCATTGGACATTCAATTTGTTTCGAGACTAAAACTTAAGACCACCTGACCACTGGTCCAAGTGATATTCTTAAGCCCGCCGTACATGGTGCGGAATTCGGTGCTAAAGTTCGTTCACGGTAGGAGTTTACTTCTTAAAGGCCTTTTACCCTACCAGAAATCTATTATATAGTAGGATATTGGTAGGAAAAAAGACCTTTGAGAGGTAAACTCCTACCGTGAATGAAGTATAGATCGCCTGGTTGATGTTGAAAATGACGTCACTGATGGCTCGGCTGCTGGTTTCCCTTCATAGGTCCCGTGATATTTTCCGTGCTTGGTTCCCTGCAGGCTCGAGGAGTGAGCCAATCAGATCGCAACCTTCAGTCACGTGACTAGGAACGATGATAGCCACTGTTTACATGCAGTCATTGATAGAGGGAGCTACGTCCATGTGGTCTCCTACGTTTTCTGCGCCTCCTCATTGCGTCCATCATTGAAAATATCGCCATCACTAATTGTCTTCGACGAATACAAACCACCCTCAAAGTATTGTCGTCCAAGAAGTCATCATCACCGTCCATGTTTGTTGACAACAGAGTTATCTCGCGCTCTCTCGTAAACTAGCCGCATGGTCTGCTGACGGTGAGCCTCATCTGAAGCCAAACCAGCAGCGCAGCATGCACAGGAACGAGCAGCGAAATCCGGCAAGCAGCCTAGCAACGAACCTGCACCATGTGCGGTAGGCTTTAGTCCAGGGGCGTCGCATGAAATATATTTTGTGGTGGGGTGAGACAGTGAAGCTCCCAACTCTATGGGTAGTATGCAAGAACGTATAGTGAATGCTTATTGGACCAATAGTGTGGTCCCAATCACACTATCGCTCCACCTTTTAACCTATGATGATGCAAGCAAACACACGCTAGTGTCCACTAAGCATCCACTTAGCCAAATTCTTGCATACGGCCCTAGGAGTTCAACTTTAGAATATCAACCAGCCGTATATGAAGGTGGTTTCACGAATGTGGTTCACCAATGTCACGTTTCCATCCAAACATCCACGATAGTGTCCACTAAGCATCAACTTAGTCATGTTCTTGCGTACGGTCCTAAGTATTCTTAAATTACAAAAAATCTCATGTGACCAGAGATAGCATAAGAGGGCAATTGCAACGCTGAGAATACTGGGGGACCTAAAGGAGTATAGAATGACCCCCAGTTAAAAGTGAGGTAGAGGGCTCTCCCCTGGGAAAATTGTAACATTTGATATGATAATTGAGTCCTGAATCGAGGTTAGGCTACTATAGTTTTAAAGTTATTTTTTTAATGATGGATTTTTCAAGTTACAAGTGTTATTTGTTTTGACATTCATCATCAATGCCTGTAGGAAAACTAACAAGTTTTAGCTCGTTTAAACTCCAGGATTTATCAAGTAATCAACTTAAAACATTAACTAACTTTCTTAAAAGACGTTGTCAACTCGGAGATTTCAAAGCTAATCTGCGAAGTGGGTCGCATCTTAACTTGATGCATCCAAGCGGTCTAAGCACAACCACACTTAGACGACAATGTGCAAAATAGAAAAAGAGAGAAGAAAATTAAAAGTTCACCCGAGAGGGCTCTTGTTTATGCACTTATAATCATTTCCCTCTTCCTCTGACGAGTTTACACAGTCATTTTAATATTTGCACCTTGAAAACATTTACTTGCTTTGTAATTTGACCTTTTTATTGCTTATTATTATAGATATGCATTTCATTGCACCAGGGATATTTTTAATATACATCTTGTCAGAAAGATTCCTACTGGCTATTTTTGTGACCAAGACAAATAGCCTAAATTGAAGAGGTTTTATAAAAAAATAAATTTATAAAAATCCTATTCCAAGATAAAAATAATAATTTGGTGACACTGTAGGCCTATTTTTAGAATTAATTAAGAGTTTATGGTTTTGGTTTCAACGTTGTATCTTTAAAACTCGCTGAGTAGAATGTAAATTCATTAACATGGGAAATACTATCTTGACCAGCCGTGACGTCACAGGTAGGCAAAGTCCTTAAAGCTACTTGAATATAGTAGGTTAGTAGTAGCCTTAAGACTATCAGGGAGTGATAACAGCGTGGCGTTATTAACCGACCTAATTAACTAATATTTCTATACAATATACCACATAAGGAATCTACTTTCAATGTTTCGTGAGCTATGTATGAATTTGGGAATCTTTGAACATTAGGGATCGAGATTTGGGAAATTTAGAATTTGTCTGTACAAGTCTTTAATATTCAAAAGTACTGTGGTACAAAGTACTTCTAGAATTTCCCAACTCAAGATCTCAACTCTCCACAAACTTCTCAACTTTCAAGCTTCACCCCAACCTTCAGCACGATTTTCCTGCCTTAACTTAAGATGGTGAGAGTTAGGAGTAATAGAACAAATCATTATTCAAATAAATAGTTTATTAGAGGTATTTTCCGTGATAGAATCAGAGTCTATTAGATTTGTAAATGACTTCCTTTCCATCAATTTAAAGAAAAAATACAGTACACTTATAATCTTTTGCTATATAAAAATAAAACCACTTTTATCAACATTGTTTAGTGCAGTGGTTTCCAAACTTTTGCAAGTTGCGCACCCCTTTTGAGGCCATACACTTAAC
This sequence comes from Timema douglasi, assembly GCA_901482245.1. Lineage (NCBI taxonomy): Eukaryota > Metazoa > Arthropoda > Insecta > Phasmatodea > Timematidae > Timema > Timema douglasi. The sequence goes on from CABEEJ010000616.1 coordinate 19,179, forward strand.
AATGCACCCCATCAAGCTCTTCATATTAAAATAATGAAACAATTACATGTCATTTTGTCAAGCATAAAATAGTCTTCCAAATTTTAGCAAAGCTCTAGTTATAAACTAAACCAATCGCTGATAGAAGACGATAAATTCTTATAAAATTCCATAGCATAGCGTCAAAATCCGCCATAACTTGCTTATCTTGAATATTCTCTGCTCTGGAAGCCTTACTTAAAAAAGTACTGTCCAATTTTCAAATAAATTTTCCTTTAGAAAATACAAATATTTTCTAACGTTTTACTATGGTGTTAGTGTTATTTTATATAATATTTAGCACCGCGTCTTACTACCCGTTCGGGCTATACGCTTTAAGTACTAATTACTCTAATGGAATAGGAATTGGGAAGGTTGAATTGGAGGAAGTGAACCCGCTTTTGCGTGGAGGGAGAGTGGAAAACCATTTAGGAAAAACCACCCGCAGTTCACCCGACCGAGATTCGAACCTCGATCTCCCCGTCCTCAGCAGTCGAGCTCAACACGACAAGCGCGTTAGCCAACTACGCTACCAAGACGGGTGTTATTTGATAGGTATTAATAATGTATATCAATAGTGACAGCCGCATATCACATTAATTGACGTATGAATACATGATTGTAGATCTATTAACATTTCTGGCTATCAAATAAAGCTTTGAAAAATTGCCTGTATTTTTGTTGATGCCTTGCCAACAAGTGTTCTACTGATTACAATTCACAGCTAGGTTTTCTTTTACCTTGGCAATAGTTCACGCCATGCTACTTCTTATAAAGACAAGGGTGAATGGTCCAAGACGTCACTCTGGTAATAGACCTTGTTTCCAACGACGGGAAGATCAGGGATTCGAATCCCGACCATTTATACTGAAGGTGATTCATCCTAAATGGTTTCCCATTCTCTTTCCACACAACAACGGGCACATTTCCTCTAGACTCAATCTTCTTCATCCCTAAAACACTTAGCGTAATTGGCAACTATACACCCGCTTCGGTGGCCACGTGGTCTAACGTGCTACTCTAGTATTGTATTTATTATTTATTTAGAACCGCTTCTTACTACCCGTTCGGATTATACGCTTAAGTACTAATTACGCTAATGGTTAGGTATTTGGAAGGTTTAATTTAGAGGAAGTGAACCAGCATTTGCGTGGAGGAAGAGTAGAAAACTATTTAGGAAAAAACACTCCCAGTTCACCCAACCTATATTTGAACCTCGATCTCCCCGTCCTCGGCAGTCTGGCTCAACCTGACTAGCGCGTTAGCCAACAACGCCACCGAGGTAGGTCTCTAGTATTATACAAGTCCACTGATGACGGGGAAATCGCGTTTCAAATCTCAATCAAATGAACTGATTTAAAAAAAAATTGTTTTCCACTCTACCTCCACGCAAATTCAGGTACACGTCCTATAAATATAACCTTCCTAATCCCAAAAACACTTGCGTAATTTGTACATAAGTATAACCCTAAACTGCAATAAGACACGACGAAAAAATAACAACGGGTAAGTAGTATTTGACTGTACGAGAATATCTTTCAAATATAGCTAAGAAAAAAATAAATTCCCACCTTTTCAGTCTACAGCTACGTTGTCACTTCAACGTCGGTCAAGTTACACAGTTGAAAGCTACGAACGTTTGTACTCTCCTTATTCACTTCAGTTGGTCCAGTGAGAGAGTTTAAACCGAGGATTGTGGTTACAACTACAAAAGCGTATAACTACTTCTCCTTTAGGGACCCTTACAATACCAATGCGTTGATCCTCACCCACAACCACCCCTATCTCTCTCTAACCGACCTCCCGGCTCCTAGTTTACATACGAGGCTATAGAACGTTCCCGTTTGTAGCCCGGAGGTGTGGGGATTTAGAAAAAGGTCCCGGGTAATATTCTAGTCTGGTTTTCAGGGTGAAGTGGTAATCGGTTTTTAGAAGAGGAGGTGGAGAATCCTCTTACCCAACATGACCTAGATACGTTAAGGTGGTTGTACACTTAGATACTATTCTCCATAGTGTCTTACTATCCTTTTGGGTTCACGCTTATACATTCATCCCATTAATATAGTAGGGATAAGGAAGGTATCATTAAAAGGCAGTATGCCAACATTTACGTGAACGAAGAGTGGGAAACCATATTATCAGTAAACTATACTTAATTTTAGGGTTATAAACAAAATGTAAACAAAAACTCTGAAATATGACCATATAACTCCTAAATATCAGACCTTGAGTTTGTACCAAACACATTAATTTTCTCAGCTGTGGTCCCAGGGATAGATACGCGGAACTATAACACCTACATCAAGATACAGCAAGACCTCAAAGGTTAAAAATGTTCATGATTACAATACCTTATATGCGAAAGTAAAATTTATATATTAAAACAAAATTAGGCCGGGATTCCAACCGCGACCTCCCATCCAAGACAACATATGGCTGCTCATTAAATATTACAAGATTTTACGATTATAATTTCATGAAACCTTCCCGTGTACCGCGTCTTCCTCCCGGCTGTCGACGGCTGTGCTTTAAGCCAACGAGGCAGTGGCGGCTCGTGTATAGGCACTGCGGAACTGCAGCACCCCCTATTTCCACTTGATATTATCGATAATATTTAATATAATGAGTCCTATTTTTCTTTAATTCTGTCTTTATTTTTTAGTACAATATATATTCCTTAAACTTAATGTCAGTACTTCAGTATCCATCCACCAGTTTATGAAAAAGATACAAGAATCGTTTTATGGAACTGTGCGTTTCACAGTGCGAGGGACGTGGTGTTTGACTGTTGTGCACATGCGCACATAGGAGGGGAGCGGGGAGGAAGGAAGGACTATCAGGTAGAGAGAGAGCACTGTTGCTCTGGCAGTGCCAGCTCTGGCGTGATGGTGAAAGGAAGTTTTTTTTTACTCAGCGTGTGCTGTGCTTAAAAACCGTGTACCATATTCTTGAATAAGAAAAAGTGTAGAAGAGTGTAGAATTATATTATTATTCTGCTTTCAGCTATTCTATTTGATTCATTTTTTTAGGTTATTTTATTTAACAGAAAGACTAAATGCGCTCGAAGAACTTTCAATGGAGAACAATTTCCTCAATTGTCATCCAAGAGATCAAGGAGAAAATTATTGAACTTTTTGCGCAAATTAATACAAAAAGAATGGATTTAATTTTTAATTGAATAGATCAAGCTTGAACTGTAACAATGTAAGTTAAAGTAAGTAAAAAAGTTTGGTTCTTTTTTTTGTTAAGATTTTATCAAGTTCCAGAATAAATTTTCTTTTTATATATGTGTTTTTTTACTTTTACACAATTTTAAAACAAAGGCTAAACATTTTCTGGATCAGTACCCCCACTAATTTTAGCTACGGGCCGCCACTGCAACGGGGTACTCTGCTTGTCTTCTTAGTTAGTTTTCGACAACATCCACCAGTAGCGGTATTGTTTGTAGTGTCGCTGGTTGATTACTTCACAGATCGGGCCATGATGAATATTCGGGACAGACAGCTTTGATTCTCCTGTTACATCGATCCCGTTCCTATCTCCCCATGACGACAGTCTGTTTTTCATCAGTCGATTGACATGAGATGGTGTGATCAGCATTTGAGAGAACTCATCCCAAATCACACGTACCACCCACCTGTTTAGAGCTCATCTCACCTCAGACAAAATTTAATTCAGACGTCCACCCAAAATTTAAAGCATAATCTGATTGGGTAGCGCAGAAATTGACATACTAACAAATGCATATTTACCCATTATGATTCCGAACGCAAACTTAAAACAATTGGTGATTAATATATTTAATTTTCTTGTGGATACATATATATTTTAGACTAGACCCTTCTCCCTTACCCCCGCATTATTATTTTCAACACACATATTGAATAATCATCATAGGCTCTACCATAAAATATGAGTGACTATCGACATTTTTATGAGGAATAAATTAAATTCTCAAAATAAAATATAACCTATGTTACTCGCTGATAATGTAGCTTTATATTGGCGAAAGAATTTTTAAAATTGGTCCAGTAGTTTTTGAGTTTATCCATTACAAACAAAAAAACAAAAAAATCAAATCTTTCCTCTCTATAGTATTAGTGTAGATAGCTATCACGGTTAACTGACCCCATGGTTTAGTGGTTAGTACATCTGGATACGAGTCTAGAGGTCCAAGGTTTGATTCCCAGTTGATACCTTGGGTAATTTCCCTAAAAGGGGAATCACCCCAATGTTTACCATGGTTTAGCTAGTTAGGCTTAAGTTAGTTTTAAGTGTTTCCACTGGTTCCACACTTTCATACTCATTCTCAACATTACCTCATCTCATCGGGTCATATAAAAAAAGCCTCCATAGAAATTATGTAGGATTAGTACATTTGGACGTCCCCTGGGCAACAGTACATTAATACTGGATAATATTTCCCCTACGGGGATACGAATGTTGTATCCCAGACGCGCAATATTAACTTAATATCACGATTGATAGTGTATTGTGTGGGGAAACAAATAAACACAGAGCGACACACGCTCATACAAACACACACACTTTACATAAAGCAAGTTTTATTTCCTATAATTTCATAACAGTAGATGCAATTGTCTGTTTTGTACCTAGCTTTGTAGGCGCATGCGCGTCTATCGTCGGTTGCTTTAGGCGCATGAATGATCCATCGGTAGGTTTGTAAATGTTATTGGTTTTTCAAAACAGATTTGATAGAGAAGCGTGGTTAAAGCTGGACTTGTTTCTACTAGTGCGGAACAACCTACTCATTTAGCGCTGATTTCTTGTAATTGGCTTGGAGCTCATCGCGTGGCCACATTTCAATTCTGCTCTTGTGTGAATTCACAGTGATTTCTAACTTTTGGCAACATAACTCGAACCAGACGTCACATTGTGGTACCGTTTTCTGTTAATTCCATTAGAAAAGAGTGGAATTGTGACCAATGAAATCATTTTGCTATAACTAAATAATATTTACCACCGCGTCTTACTACCCGTTCAGGTTATACGCTTTTTAAGAACTAATTACTCTAATGGAATAGGACTTGGGAAGGTTGAATTAGAGGAAGTGAACCCGCATTTACGTGGAGGAAGAGTGGAAAACCATTTAGGAAAAACCACCCCCAGTTCACCCGACCGAGATTCGAACCTCGATCTCCCCGTCCTCGGCAGTCGAGCTTCAACACGACAAGCGCGTTAGCCAACTACGCCACCGAGGCGGGTTACTATAACTAAAGAATAGAATGAAAGTGAAAATTAATTATCTTAAGATTATTATTATTATTATTATTATTATTAGCACCGCGTCTTACTATCCGTTCGGGTTATACGCACTTACGCTAATATGTAATGGTAGGGTGATTGTGAGTTGAAATGGAGGACCTACAGTTTAACGTGGAATCCGGACCACGGTGGAGGCCTGGCATTCCCCAAATTCACAAGATGTATTGTCAGAGGTGAAGGAAGGGTTTGGTAATCAGATAAATCTTTGCCGGGACCGAGGATTGAACCCCGGCCACCATCACAGAGGTCTGACAACTTACCCCTCTTAAGATTAAAAAACACTGTTGTCGAGAGAATAATACAGAGATCTGCGATTTGTTTTCGGATTTAGTAGTCTCGGGGTAGAGTGTTTGCCTCAGGACTCGATGTTCCCAAGTTCAAACCCAGCCGAAGTAAATCCGTAGCAAGACTTTCTTCAGAGGGGAAGTAAAGCCGTTTATATGTAAAAGAACCCTAAAAGGTATGTGGAAATAGCTTCTAAGCAAAATTGTTAGGCATTTTCACCCTCTACCATGGGAATTATCGTGTACCGATATTATCAGTTGGTTCAAAAAGTACTCGTTAAATTCTCCAAATAAATCAAAATGAAAATCAGAATGCACTTCATTATTTGGTTTGAGCGTAACTAGTATCTAGTTTCACGGCTAATTGGAAGTGAAACAATGGGTTCTTAAACCCAGTTGTTGTCCCTATCGATATTACTTACATACATCTATGACACTAGGAACTCGAAATATCACTGCTACTCTTATAAAAGTAAGTCACCTATCCTTATCTTGAGATAGTTCTATCCAGTCCCCCTCATTACACCCTAACCTTATCTTGAGATAGTTCTATACAGTCCCCCTCATTACACCCTATCCCTATCCTAAGCTCTATCCAGTATACCTAATTACATCCTATTCCTATCCTAAGCTCTATCCAGTCTAGCTTCTTACACCCTCTCTATCTTGAACTAGGTGACCTGGCGGTCTAGGGGTAAGGTGTCAGACTTTTGTGCTGGCGGCCGGGGTTCAATCCTATGTCCCGGCACAGATTTATCTGATTACCAAACCCTTCCTTCACCTCTGACAAGACATCTTGTGAATGTGGGGAATGCCAGGCCTCAACAATCACCCTACCATTACACATTAGCGTAAGTGCGTATAACCAGAACGGGTAGTAAGACGCGGTGATGATAATAATAATAATAATAATATCTTGAGCTAGTTTTATACAGTCCCCAACATCACACCCTATCTCTTTCAGGTACATTCTAATACTAGCCAGCCATCTGCGTTTAGGCCTTCCCAATGGTCTCTTCCCAATGAGGTTTACCATTCAATACTCTGAACACGGTTCTCGATTATTCCATTCAAGCTGAACGTCACACCCACTGTAATATGTGAGACTTGACTATCCTAGCAATGTCTTGTGATAAATACCGGGTACATAACTCATCATTATGTAACTTCATCCACTATTCACTATTTTCATTCCTTTTTAGACCATATATTTTCCTAAACACCATGTTTTTGAGCACCGTAAATAAGAAGAAGAATAGAAGGTTATAGCAGGTTTGATGCAAATTTGAGTTGCTTTATTTTGTGAACCACTTCTTGCAACTCGTTTGGGCTATTTGCATGTTTATATCAACGAGTAAGGGATGAAGACGGTAGAATTATAGAGTAACTGTAGACATACTTGCGTGGAGATAGTGAGAAACAATTTAAGAAAACTCTTTCGCAACGAACTCAACTGTGATTTAAATCCCGACCTCCTCATCATCGATAATATACATTATGAGTTGCATAAGAATTCCGTTATTTGAAAATTAAAAATGTATATTGCCGCAATATTGTAAACATATATATTACAATCCGATTTACATTCTTTGTCCACTTAAACAAAAATGTAATAAATAAGACAGTAAACAATTATAAATTATTATTGGAAACTTTTTAAGACATTTTTTAATGAATTAATCAAATAAGACATGTGTTTAGAAAGAATGCTTAGTGTTCGTGAATTTTGGTCAATTTTGGTGATTGAAAAAGGGCTTCCTATAAAATTTAGGGTTTAGTTTAATGCAAGGGAGACGTGTCAAGTCATGGTACCACCGATGTTGTAGACTTTGTAATTCAAATATTTGTAGTAAAATAGGGCTGGGGGATGATGCCTAGGCTTATAGTCTTAACAGGTAGTAAGACGGAGTGGCGATGATGATAATAATAATAATAATAATATCAACTAAAATGTAGCTAATTAGTATTAAGCTTGTGGATCACGGTTAAAAATACGGTACAGTATATTATCGACGTTCCTGACCAGTAATTCATTACAAATTTTTTCTAAACACAGATAAAATCATTCTGGAAAACTTAATCTATTTTCCTCTCTATATCCCTCACATATTTATTCTTTAAATACCTACACTATTCTATTTTCCAATCTCCTACAATTACTCACTGGTTAGTTAGTTTACTTAAGATCAAAAATGTGTCGATGACCGTAAGCTAAAATTTTTTGAAATAGTTCGCGAGTGTGTTAAAAAAAAGTTATTGTAATAAATGGAGCCACATAATATAATTTACCAGAATACATACACCCCCACACCTGCCAATATTACTTCTCGAAACCATGAATACCGAGTTTTTAACCCCTTTTTACCTTCCTGTGGACACGAGCTATTGGAATTCTATCTCTGTGGAATTTTCCTACATTGAATTTCAATGTTACTGCTTAAGAAAACCATATATCTTTAGAAATATATAAACTCACAGGAATAGCATAGTCAGGTCTAGTAGTAAACTAGGGTCAGGCAACAAATAGTGACGGGAATTTTTAGTGCGTCCCTTTAGAAGGTTGAAACTATTTTCTTACTGCCATATTCCATGTGTTTTCCAGGTTTTCTAGAAGGAATCCCCTCTTTTTTTTTTTTTCGGGCGGGATGGATTAAAGAAGATAGTAAAAGATTTATTGTTTTATCAAACTAAGTGAGAATTCGTGTAATTTATTTTTAAAAAAGGATTACTTAAGATTGACGGGGAAATAATCTTCTGTCACTTCACAACCCTTTTTAAAGGGGTAATAAGACATGATTTAATCAGCGTTCATAATTATTCAGCACACTTTTTCATCTAATCACAGATCTATTATCTTAAGCGTTCATTTAAATGGCCCAAATTAACAAATATTCCAGTGTTTTTACCATTTTTTTTTTCAGATTCTTGATAAATAAAAATGTACTATTAGGGTTATTTAAGTATGTATTAACTCACATAATTTGGAGCGCGAAATAAGCATTAAACTGTATAGTCAGGTTTACTATGAACAGGAAGCCGGGGTTCGAATACCGGGAGGTAATTTTGAATCTTTTTAATTATATCTTCAGTCGATTCATATAACTTAATTTTATAAAGATAATAATTTTAACAGGAATATGTTATGAGCATAAAGGCTTCTGTATTTTTTTTAATTTGAAGTATTTTAACGTACACTTTCTGAACCGACTGATTATATCAGCAAATGAGAATTTTTATGAGCGAGAGTGAAAATGACCTACCAATTTTTCAACAAAAGTTATTTTTATATATTTACCAGGGTTCTTCTACATTACACAAACGCCATTGAACCAATTACTTTACTTACCCCCCGAAGCAAGCTGTGCTACAGATTTGTTATTATTATTAGCACCGCGTCTTACTACCCGTTCGAGCTATACGCACTTACGCTAATGTGTAATGGTAGGGTGATTGTGAGATGAAATGGAGGACCTACAGTTTAACGTGGGATCCGAACCACGGTGGAGGCCTGGCATTCCCCACATTCACAACATGTCTTGTCAGAGGTGAAGGAAGGGTTTGGTAATCAGATAAATCTGTGCCGCGACCGAGGATTGAACCCCGGACCCCAGCACAGAAGTCTGACACCATACCCCTTGACTACTAGGTCACACTACAGATATTTAATCACTCAAGAAAAAGCTCCGTTGACCTCGGCTTGGCTTGAACCCATGATCATAGGGTCTTGAGGCGAGAACTTTACCCAAAGACCACCAAGGTTAACAATGGCATCAATACAAACACTTTTTAAATTAGGTGATAATGTCAAGGTCAGATTCCGCTAAGCATACTACAAATATTCAAGAATTGTATGTAGAAAATTAAACAAAATATATCTATTAAATAAATAAAAAACAAACTCCATGACGCCAACCAGAAATCGAGCCATATTGACCAAGAGGCCACCTTCTGTTGGTGAAGATAGTACCAACTTCTACTGATGGAAAGTGTCATGTGGTAAGCATAACGAGCCTTTCAGTCCTTAATATCAGTTTTCTAGACCAGATAGGCTACGTTTTTTTTTTCATTCGAGTCACCCCTCATTTGTCCTCATGAAGCTGAGATGTACCCATTTCAGACCCACCACTTCACAGAAAATCTGAACGCCTCAATGATCGAGTACAACAACTCTGTAAATGTAGCCAGGTAATCTGACCATTACAGCAAAGCTAATTTATTTGGACCAAAACTGTTCTTTTCAAGAGAACTGTAAGAATACGTGTTTTACGCTTCTTTCCATCTCACCTTAAAGTTCGCTGCAAAAAAACCCCATCTCTTCCCTCTTTTTACTCCCATTCTCTTGCTTCCTCTTCCGCCCAGATTCCCCATTTTCCCCCATCCTTTATCTCTGATATAAACTTGGTATTGTAATATCGACGCCTTAGAACAATCGATATCGTGTTTACCTCAGGTTCCAGGTTCGATTCTGGCATGCCCGACAAATTAATAATTTGTGAAATAGGAGTTTCCCCTTCCATAGTGATGAATTTACGACTGGTGGACCGGGTGTTGTGTCTGTTATAGAATAAAATTAGTTTATAAGTATTGTGCTGAGAAAATCAGTATATTTAGGGAGTGTACGATTAGTACGCCAAATTAAAAATAACAATTCAATAAACAATTGTATTCGCCTTTCTACCCGTTCTGACTGTACACATATGTACTAATTAGACTTGTGTGTTAGGAACAAGGAAGGTAAAATTTAGAGTAAGTTTACCTGCAATTGCGTAGAGGGAGAGTGGAAAACCATTAATGTGGGAAAAACTCAGGATTAAAGCACTGATCTACCCATGTTCGCATAAAACCCTCCACTTTTATAAAATAGCGTATACTTTTGATGTTTCGATAGTTTTTGTTATCATGGGGATGTCACAAGGTTGATTAAAATAAACAATTTACCCGTTTCAGTAGTCACGTGGTATAACGCGCTACTCTGGTAGTAGACTAGACTGCCGATTATGGGTGAATTGGGGTTCAAATCTTCGTCGGGTGTAGTGAGCGTAGTTTTTCCAAAATTGTTTTTCACTCTCCCTCTATGCAAATGCGGGTAAACTTCCTCTAAATATAACCTTCATAATGTCTAAATACCATTAACCTAATTAGAAAATAAGACGTGATGCTGAAAAAAAAAGTAAACCATTTTTAAGATGAGTCACCGTGTATTTTTTATTATTTGTGACTCTCTTAGTAAAAGTCATTCACGAGCTAAGTTTACCTGGATGACAGCTCGAAATGTTACTAGAAGTAATCCCTAATATATCACTACGCCAACAGCTGACATCTATCACTTTGGATGACTGTAATGAAAACAGATGGTAATATATGAATGTGATGGTTAACCACAGTAATTTAGGCCAATATTATTTATATATTTATTTGAGGTCGGACACAAAGCTTATTTATAGTTTTATTACCCTTAAAAAAATATTCACACCACTTTCACAAAAACTTCTAACGAACATAGCTTCAAAATGGCGACTGACGAATCTAAACCATATGATTGAACATAACGGTAAACAAGCTTTTTACAATGATGCAGACACGCAGTTGATGAAAATATTTTATTCAGTTAAATATTTCAAAATACAATAAAATAATCATAATATAATTTATTGTATGTAAAAAAAGACAACAAGGTTTTCTTTCCAAGTAAATACGATGTATGTGTTAAAAGGTATTGATGTGTGCACTATATTACACAAAATCTGTAACGTTCTAAAACAAAAAATAAGAACTTTTAATTATGTTTAAAATATTTTTTAGAGTTGGATGAAAATAATTTTTTTTTTAAATGAAATAATATGAGAAATCTTAAGTTTAAGTTATTTTAAATGTAATATATAACAGGTAATTAATGATCTTTACATTTATAACAAAACTGTGATCTTTTACAAGTGTTGGCAACCCAAACCTAAACATATGATTTTCGAACTGTCAACCAGGTAAAAAAAAACCTATCGTGAACGGAATATAGTAATTATGTCACTTTTAATTTAATTTAATTTTTATTATTTGAGACGCTTAGTTATGTCAAAATATAACATTTTTCTTCTAAAAAAACAACATAATTTCAACCGTAAAGTGACATTCATGGTAAAATGAGAGCTATATTAGATCAAGAGAAGTGACACACCTACCCTCTGGTGATCAGATTTAGAACTACAGATGTGTCATTTTTACTGGAGATGGTTGCCAACTTGATGCATTTACCTATGGTCTTAACTCAAAATTGCCAATTTTTGAGCTCTGTAAATTTTTTAAACATTGTACGATATATATTTGTATATAGAGATATAAATGTGTGAATGTACAGTATATAATTATTATATATGTATTTTCACACACACATTTATATAGTGTACACAAGTTTACGTGTATCATTGAAATCTTTTGTGTTTATGGTGTTTACTTTTGTTTGTTTATTTGTTTGTGACCTAATCTGCCTTTGCTTCTGAAAATAAATTCCCAATCAGAATGTTTTTGAATACTAACAAAGAGCGTCTGATAGGATTTAAAAACTGATTGTGTAGTCATTAATTAGGACAAAGATAAACTATTTGGACGCCATTCTCTGCCTAGCTCTGTTCTATTTGTGAATTAATCTTTTGTTTTTATTACACAACTATATTTTCCGAGAACGATAGTTTTATCTAGCTCATATTAACAATTCAAAAGGTATTTTTAATGGAACAAATGTATCCTAGTTATCGGTTATCTTATTTGGGTATTTTGTCCAAGTTATTGACTGGTTTCAGGATATTCTTGTCTGGGTTAAGCCTATTCTAGTTTGGTTTTAGACTATTCAAGTCTAGATTCAGGCTATCCTAGTTTGGATCCAGGATATTCTTGTCTGGATTCAGGCTATTCTAGTTTGGTTTCAGGATATTCTTGTCTGGTTTAAGGATATTATAGTCTGGTTTAAGGATATTATAGTCTGGTTTCAGGCTATTATAGTCTGGTTTCAGGCTATTCTAGTCGTCTTTCAAGCTATTAAAGTCTGGTTTTTAGGCTATTATAGTTTGTATTCAGGCTATTCTAGTTTGGTTTCAGGATATTCTAATCTGATTTCAGAATATTATAGTCTGGTTTCAAGATATTATAGTTTAGTTTCAGGCTATTCTAGTATTGATTAAAGTTATTAAAGTCTGGTTTTAGGCTATTATAGTTTGTTTTCAGGCTATTATAGTTTGGTTTCAGGCTATTCTGGTCTTGTTTCAAGCTATTAAAGTCTGGTTTCAGGATATTATAGTCTCGTTTAAGGCTATTATAGTTTAGTTTCAAGCTATTATAGTCTTGTTTCAAACTATTATATACTGGTTTAAGGTTATTCTAGTCTGGTTTGCTGGTGTTGGGGATATATAAACTTGAATCACTTCGAGCCATGAGTAATGAGAGTGATATATTTCCTAAATCATCTCTCCATTATATCTCTAAACAAATGTTAGTACATTTACTTTAATTGATACCTTCCTAATCCCTGGCCCACTAGCGTAAATAAAGTGTATATATCCACGAGAAGCTTTTCTCCCCTCAGCAACTTTGTAGTCGTCCAAACTATATGCAAAATTACGATAATTGGTTAAGAATGGAGTGGGCAGAATTTAAAGAAAATGTACCATCATTTTCATTAATAGAGAATGGTAATCCATTTAGGATAAATAACTGTTAGTACAGCCAGCCAAGATTTGAATCCCAACCTCTTCGTCACCAGAAAGTATGTATGACGTTTCGACAAAAAGACTAACAAGTAACTCGGGTACCCAATCTCAAATCTCATATTAAACATCAAATAAATTGAGAAATAACACCTGAACACAGGAATAGAACCCAGGACCTTTGGCTTAGCACGTCAATACTCTACCACTGAGCTTCCAGGGATCATCCAGTGCTCAGAATAATTTTCCCCTCATATTTAAAGGCATAGTCTGTGATGGACGTGTGAATATCACAGCCACCGACGACTCGGTTGTGGCTTTAAGCTGCCAATTGTACGTCCCAAGATAATCAAGATGGAAGAAAGCAACGATATAAAATAATATTTAGCACCGAGTCTTACTACCCATTCGGGTTATACGCCTATGTACTAATTACACTAATGTTTTAGGGATTAGAAATGTTTAATTTAGAAGAAATGCATTCAATTTTGCGTGGAGGTAGAGTGGAGAACCATCTAGGGGAAAACACCCTGATTGCACCCGATCGGGATCAAACCCCAATATATCCTTCTTCTTAAGTATATTCCAACACGAGAGTAGCGTGTTAGACCATGCGGTCATCGAAGCGGGTAGCTATAGGTACAACTAAATATATATGAAAGGCAAAGGTGAGTTTTTAAACAATGCCATATTATCACTTACGCATCACACTCTATTCACATACGTTCCCCTTACATCCCAACAATCCTTCATCCTCTCTCCCATACACACATTACGTTATATTGAACCGAGTGTTGTCTTGTGATAGTAGAGATACTGATTCCCAGAGCACGTTACTTTTGTTAGCTATTCCAGGTACGTGACGAATTTTTATATTCAAGTCACAAACACACACACACACACACACACACACACTGTATCCTAATGAGAAAGAGCGCTATGCACCCTACACAGGATGTTCAGAACACGATCTTGTGAGGGGAGTATTCAAATTACCTCAATTTACATGTTGATCTACTGTAGGTTGTTTTGAAAATATCTTACTGTGTAGAAAGGCCGTGCTTAACTTCTTTTCTCAGCACCGCGTCCTACTACCCGTTTGGGACGTAAGCTTATATACCAATCATGCTAGTGGTTTTAAGAATTAGGAAGGTTATATTTAGAGAAATGTACCCACGTTTGTATTGAGGGAAGGTGGAAAACAATTTTGAAAGAACCTCGGTACACTCGACCGAGATTCGAACCTCATTCTCCTCATCATCGGTAGTCTAGTCTACTACGAGAATAGCGTCTTAGACCATGCGGTCATCCAAGCGGGTCTTATAACCTGTTTGATGGCCGCCTGGTCTAAGACGTCAATATCGCAATATGCCTTTTTGGTGCATACGAACAAAATAAAATTGTATTTGACCTAAACCAACCAAAACCATAAATTAATTGGAGAACGGCTTAAATATTTTTATTTAATTTTACTCATATTGATAGCAGAAAATAATATTTCACCAAAATATCAAAACCCGAGTATTGGAAACACGCATTGATGTAAATCTTGTCTAGTCTGGTTTGCCAGTGAAGGGGAGGTCGGGATTCAAATCTCCTCAGGGTGTACTGAGGGTGCTTTTCCTAAAGCTGTTTCCTCTCTTTCGATGTATTTTCTCTAAAATTTACCTTAACCATCTCCACACTATTAGTTTAAATTTATTGCCAGCCAGGACGAAAATTAAGACAAAAAACGCGGGAATAGAATTATCACCTTTTTTTTTCATCCCAGAACCATTTAGTCTCTATTAATTTTACTTCACCAGGCTTACATGTGATTATAATCAGGGGCTTCTGTTATCAGGGAGGACCGCGGGGACACCATACCGTCCTTCCAATCTCAACTTTATCAAATGGAAAAATTTAATACCGTAAATGTAACAGTGAATTGTTTTATCCGAAAAATTGAACAGTCACGTTTGGAGCAATGCATACATTATTAGGGAAACTTTATGTATGACCTATGGAATTATTTTCGTTAACATATTTATATTCATATTATCCATTTAGTTCGACACGATATTCATTCTGAACCCACTTCGGTTGCTGCAAGGTCTAAGGCGCTATACTCTTGGTAGAGTAGACCATCCATAACGTGGAGATTTAGGTTAGAAACTTGGTCGGGTTTACTGAGGATGTTTTTTCCTCAAAATGGTTTTCCATACTCATCCGCAAATGCGAATACATTTCTTTCAAATATAGCCTTCCTAATCGATACACACACTAGGGTAATTAGTATATAAGCGTATAAACTGACAAGGTAGTAAGACTAGGTGATAAAAAATTTAAAAAAAAATTAAAGTTAGAATAGATTCGTTTCGTCCACTACTACCAATACTTCTGATAAGAATATTACTACTATCCGTTGGATTACAATTTAAAAATGTAATTATATATATATTATGTTATTCAGTGAAACCCTCTCTTTGCACGCACCCATCTACGAACCATTTGTTTCTTTCAAAATGACCACGCCTTGACAGCTAATTATCCCGCTAGGAGTGGGCTTAGAACACCTGATTATGAATTGTGGTTTAAGCCAGATCCAACATACGTTTATGCTGCTTTTTTTTTCACATGCATTAAAGCTTGTTTATTTACTACCGTAACATTTTGGATATTATTTTTATTGATTTTATTTACCTTTTTTTAAATGTAATTCTAGTACTCACATCAGTGATCACAAGGACAAAGGCTAAAGTTTTGTTTAGTCTGACTTTCCAATAATTGGTAGGTCAGAGTTCGAGTCCAAGTCAGATGGATTGGCCTGTGTTATACTATGTGTTTACTCCACTACTCCTTCATAAAAAATATGGGTTCACTTCTTATGAAATCTATTCTCCTCCTTTTTAATTTTTTCCCCCCTTTTTCATCCATTACTGTTTCCAGCCTATGGCCTGGATATTTTTTTTATTTTATCTAATTAAAACTTATGTATTTTTATGTCTGTTTTTCATTGTTTCATTAAACTCCTTTAATTTCGTTTCCAATTCAGTTTCGCTTTCGCATTTGACGTCATGAAATCCTGACAGCCTCTGAGTATTCTGGGTGGTTTTTTTGTGGGTGGTGGGTGGTTTTTATCCTTGAAGTGCGGTTTGTATGTGTACTTAGCCCAAGAATAGATTAATTCATCGTAGATTATGTTATTTTAATCTACACAAAAATCCTGTTGGATGTGAAGCTACGACGAGTAAGCCTCTAAAATCCTACGACATTTGAGGCGAGAAATTAGCTTCGTGGAAAGCCTGAAATATTCAGAGTTAGAGAGAGTCACGTATACGAAAACAGGTGTAATTTTAGGTAAGAAGATTAAAATTGGCTTTAAAAAATGGTTTAATTGGTTTTATTTCTCTATGGTTATTTTATTAAGTTTTTGTACAAATTTTCCCAAATGCATAAACAGCGGAATGAAATTAATTTCTCTTTCAAAGCTAATGTAGTCACAGGCTCTTAAAATTTACCCTTCTCAATATATGGCTTGAGATTGAAAGTTACGTTTCTGACAGTTCAACATTAGAATTTAATTTTAGTTAGTGATTAACTCACGAGAACGAGTATTGTTTAATTTTATGTTTTCTCACCACGTCTTACTAACTGTTCAGGTTAAACGTGTATATGATAATTACTTTAATGGGATAGGTATGTGGAAATAAGTATTTTATAAGTAATATACCCGCATATCGTGGAAGGAGAGTGGGAAAACATTTGGGAAAAACCACACTAGTTGGATCCGAATGTGATTAGAACACCGATCTCCACATATTCAGCAAGCCAATCGAACACGTGAGTGACACCTTAGACCATTCGGTAACTGAAGTTTTTCAAAACTATTGTTTCTATCTACAGCTGTGCTCAAATGGTCTCGCCCCGTGAACGAGAGGTCAAGATTTTAAACTCAGTCAGGTGCACTGGAGGGGGGTTATACTACTTTAATTAATCTGATGTGGGCGCCCTTTTTATAATTCACCTTTCTTAGGTTAAGTCAATAATAAACTTTTGTGTTTCTTACTCTATGGTATAATAAACCCAAAATTTATTTCCGCACTTACACGTATGCCACCTATCCCTAACTTGATCTAGTTATATCTAGTCCACCTCATTACACCCTATCCTATTTTGAACTAGTTATATCCAGTCCACCTCATTACACCCTATCCTATCTTGAGCTAGTTATATCCAGTTCACCTCACTACACGTACGCCACCTGTCCCTATATTGATCTAGTTATATCTAGTCCACCTCATCACACCCTATCCCTAACTTGATATAGTTCCATCCAGTCCAGCTCATTACAACCTATCTCTTTCAGGTTCCTTCTAATGATCTCCTTTCATCTGCATCTTGGTCTTCCAAACTGTCTCTTCCCATTGGGTTTGCCATTTAATACATTGAACCAGGTTTTAGATTCTTACAATCACGTATTTCTTACCCACCTTAACCTGCAAGATTATACTACCAAAATAGTGTCTGGTGATGAATACAGATTATGTAACTCATCATTATATAACATACTCCACTCTCCACTATATCAATCCCTTATAGGAGCAAATCTTTTCCTTGGTATTTTGTTTTAGAACACCCTAAATTAATTATCGACATTTAAAATAGCACATCATATTTCACAACCACAAAGAAAAACCTTGGTGTTAAAACTACAAGCTATAAAAAAACTGCGAACTGCAGCAGATTGTCCTCAAATGATATCACAGCCACAGATAGAGAGCTATTTTTTACGTGCGGCTTAGTGGAAGGGGCTGGGCATGCGCAGTCTAAAAGTGATGAGTAAGCGCTGGTTCAATGGTTCAAATGTAGTCACAGTCACAATAGTATATTAGTCGAGTTTTGGTTAAGCTGCAGTAGATAGCAATGAAGTATGTGTCTAGGCGTAATAAGTCTGTGCCAGTTAAAACATATATGGAGGGATCAGAATAATTATAATTACCACTATTACGTCTTATGAAGCATATTAAAATACCTATTTTTCTAACAAAAATAGATTTTGTCATTTTATTTGGAAATGGAATATCCTAAAATTCCTTATATTTTCTTTTCTTATGAATGGTGGATATCTCATGATTAAATTGATTTAGTGACTTAAAATTATATTTTAATATTATTCTATTCTAAGATACTGAATGCGCGTTAACTAAAATCTAGGTTATGTAAACACATTAATTACAAACTAAATTAAACTAAAACACTTCTATATAAAAAAAGTGACGTGTCAAGGATAAGCAGAGCTAGTTAAAACGCACGGTACCTGTAAATTTTGTTATCACTCAATTCTTATCACTAATTGGTCAGGGATGTATCAATGGAAATACATTCCCATGTGTGGTATTTAGAGCACAGTTTATGCATGATTGGTCAAATGGGGAAGAAGTGAGGGAGGACATATCATAGGTATATTGCTTTAGCAAGTTCAGCTTACCGTGGAAACACTCAACGACACGCCACTGCTTAGACACAACATTCAACTTTTTCTTAAAGGTTTTGGTTAGGATTATATGGATAACATTACGGACCCATAAGCACCAAATATTACTTCAGGTATTTCCAGGGATTGAATTAGCCCCCTCCCACCTTCCAGGATTTTTAGTCGAACTTGTAACTTTTCTGTAATTCTGGCGCAAAGTAAATTACCTAACTTCTAAATGGGATTGATATTTTCAATACAGGTTGAGGAAAAAAATAATTTTATAGATTCCAAGTTAAAGGGATAAAAGAAGAGATTAGGAAACTTTTTAAATAAAGTTTGTTTACAGGTTATTTGAAAACAATATCGAAACTTTAATTTATATTTGTAGTTATTAAAGAATAAATATACATTTTTTTTTTGCCCCGTTTCATGGTATTATTTTTAATTTTAAAAATTACACAATACAAAAGAAAGTACGTATTTAAGAAGTACTAGTGCACTTGAAATTATCAATTTTGTTTCCCAAAGCGTTTAGATCTCTACTCGTTCGGGATATACGCTTTTACTTACGTTGATAGGGTAGGTATGAATAAGGTAGATTTTAACAAAGAGTGTACCCTCATTTTCATGAAGGAATAGTATAATACCAATTAAGGAAAAAACACTCTTAGTATAGCAGTCTAGGATTTAAACCCTAACATCATCATGAAAGGCAAACCAGATTAGACGAGCCTGACATTTAGTTTGCGTGCCCCCCGATGTGAACATCTGAACTCTTAAAACGACCTAACAGCTCATGTTGAGTTTAATAAAATTCAAGAATCCACACTAACTTTAGTACAAAATATTTGAGTCCTTAAATGAGTAGTTAAAAATACCATTTCTGCTTGAATGAAGTTCCTCAGTCGTAGTTAAAATACGTAACGAATATTTTATTCTTAATTTTAAAAGTTTTACTAGTAAGCGCTATCACAGTTAAAAGTTAAAACCACATTTAACCAAAAAATTAATGACGACGTTTTAAATTAATCTTCTTGTTAATTTTCCTTAATATGATGAAAGGATTCATTCATAAATTTTAACTGAGCTAATGAACTTTTTCTCTATGCTTGATGTTATTGTTTATCCTAATTAGTTAGAGGTACATTTTTTACGAGTGAAAATCAGTTGAAATTGAATGTATGGAATTAGTCTTTCTAATAAGTGGGCCCATGCTGTAGTGGTAAATGCACCTGGCTACGAGCCTAGGTACCTAGTGTTCGATTCCCGACTGGTACCTTGGGTATTTTTTCAGTAGGGTAGTTACACCAATGGTCACCACGGTTTGGTTAGTTAGATCTAAGCGTTTCCACTGGTTCCACACCCTCATACTCACAATCACCATCATCTCATCTCATTGGGACATGGAAAAAAGCCTCCTAAGAAAGAATGTAGATGTTGTTATTTAGAGAATTCAGAAACATTTTATATCTAATTTTAAGATTTTATAAATGTGAATACTAATGAAAAATTCTATACAACTGAAAGATCCTAGACAAGATATTTATAATCTTGGAATATCAATTATAACAACATTTCATAATATTTAAAATATTTTATCTATTAAATAATTAATGCATTAATTGCATGTTAAATATTGCAATACAAGTGTAGTTTGATACAAGGGTACATTTTTATTTTTATTTTTAACATGCTATTAGCTATAGTTTGACCATTTGACTCTTTTAAATGCACTGAGCCAATACAATATTTTAAATATTATGAAATTTTGTTATAATTGATATTCCAAGATTATAAATAAATTGTTCAGGGTCTTTCAGTTGTATATAATTTTTCATTAGTATTCAAATTTATAAAATCTTAAATTTGATATCATATGTTTCTGAATTCTTTAAATAACAATATCAAAGTCTTAACTTATATTTATTCACGCTTTATCAAAGATTTATTTATAATGTTTTCTAAAATGTTATATTTGTATAGGTATTGATAATATATATCAAAAGTGACAGCTATAGATCACAAGGTCTGACGTATGAAAACGTGAAATTATCTCTAGTGACTTTTTAAAGCTGTCAGATATGTCAATTAGTAAGAAAATCATGAATATATGAAAAGTATATATATATATATATATATATTACCTTGATCAAAAAATTTACTCATATCAAAGGGAATGCACTATAATCATCAAGTGCGTTCAGTATGTGACATGGAGGCTGGAGTTCAAATTCCGGTTGGGTTTTCTGAGGGTGGTTTTCCTTAAATAGTTTTCCAATCTCCTCCAAAGCAAATACCAGTGAATTTACTTAATATTGTACCTTAATTATACTTACGCTATTAGTGTGATTAAATGTGTATAGCCTGGATGGGTAGTAGGACGTGGATTAAAAAATGATCTAATAAGTAGTGGAAATTACGTATTTCTGAGGGTTTGTTTTAAGGTGAGGATATGGGGAAGCGATAAAAGTGTGTTTTTGCAGTTTTTATAGCCACAAAAATTTGTTGTCAATATAATATCAAATTTTGATCCAATATAAACACAGACAGTAAATTAATTTATCACGCATGGTGATAACAACAGTTGGGTATCCTGTAATTTAATGACAACCTTTCATTTCATTTAAAGAGGTTCTCATCTAATGTCATTAGGCTAGTGACAGATATTCGACAACTGTTGATATTATCATGAGAAGAAAATTAAATTCTATGGTTCTACTGGAGCAAGTTTTTTTAATTTTGGCCAAAAATTGTTTGGCTATAAAAACTGCAAAAACAATACTTTATACACACTTACATGATAATCTATAAAAACAACGTTGAGATCGAATACGTTTAGATTGTATGTTTTGAAAGTCGAAGCTAAAAAAGTGAAAAATTGGCTAAACAAATTATTTAAAATCTTTCTATGCACATCAGATACAAACTAGTTTGAATAACCTTATTCAAGATTCATGGATGAAAATATCATTTTGATAGAGTTATTTATATTCAATCAATATTTCCATTTTGTCTATAGAGGCAGAAAAAACATCTTATACAAACATAAGATAACAGTTGGAACTCAGATGTAGCATTAGTGAACATTTGGGAAGGTTTTTTTTAATTTGTGATCAATCCTCTTTAATTCGTAAACAATTTTACATATAAAATTGAATTCAATATATTTTTTATTAGTCGCCGTTCAGAAATTTAATTGACACGCTAGATAAAATATTATGGTCTTGGTAGTTCCCATTTCCAATTTTTTTTTTAGAAATTTAAAATAAGTGTTTATTGGACAGTATTACTAGCTTAAAAACACTTCAAAGTAATTTCCAAAAATATGTCCCTTAAACTATTTTTTTATTAATTATATGTATATCTTTGAAAAGTTTCACTTGAAAATACGTAAATCATTTATACATTATAAGTATAGCTGCAAAATATATTTGATATGTAATTGCAATTGGTTGATGCTCAGTTTCGTTTACATTTTTATTGAGAACTAGAATTCATTTTGAAAAACAAATATAAACTAATATAGCTTACGTTGTTTGTCATTTTTATTTGATGTTCTTTATTTTAGCAATTGCTTTATTCGCATCAATCATATTTACACTTTTGCCTTCAACATGTATTCAGATATTTCCTCATAAAACATTATTTCAACCTTTTTCACAACTTTTGTCTCCATTATTTTTTATTGTTTTGAATATTTTTTTAACATTAATTATATACTTTCATAGCTATCTATCCATATTTCACTTTGATTGTATTTTTCTTTCTAAAATCATTTACTATAAATTTATCCTATACTCGCTTTGATTTTCTATTATATTACTTACAAATACTCTAAAACATGTGTATATATTATTAACTTTTATATTTCACCTATAGGTCTGATAACTTTAATTTTAGTAAAGCGTCTTACTACCAATTCGTTATATTCACTTATGTACTAATTACGCTATAGTGTTTAGGATGAGAAAGGTTAGATTAAGAGGAAATGTACCCACATTTACGTGAGGAAAGGGAGTGGGAGATTCATTTAGGAAAGGCCACACTCATTACACCCGATCGGGATAGAACCACGATCTCCTTGTCATTGGCTGTTTGGTCTAATGTGAGAGTTGCGCCATAGACTATGCGGCCACCGATGCGGGTAATATGGCTATCTGAAAAGCTTAGAACATATATATTTACTTATTTTAAGGCATGAGGAACTCGAAAGTTTTTTGCTGGAATTAAAAAAGTACGCCACCTATTTCTATCTTGAGCTAGTTCTATCCAGTCCACCTCATTACATCTTTTATGTATCATGAAATAGGCCTATCCAGTCCAATCACTACAACCTATTCCTATCTTGAGTTAGTTCTATCCAGTCCACCTCATTACATATTTTATGTATCATGAAATAGGCCTATCCAGTCCAATCACTACAACCTATTCCTATCTTGAGTTAGTTCTTTCCAGTCCACCTCATCACAACCTATCCCTATCTTTAGCTAGCTTTGTCCAGTTCACCTCATTACAACCTACCCCTATCTTGAACTAGTTCTGTCCAGTCCACCTCATTACAACCTATCCCTATCTTGAGCTAGTTCTGTCCAGTCCACCTCATTGCACCCTATCCCTATCTTGAACTAGGCCTACCCAGTTCACTTCATTACAACCTATCCATATCTTTAACTAGGTATATCCAGTCCATCTCACTACAACCTATCCATATCTTTAACTAGGCCTATCCAGTCCACCTCATTACAACATATCCTTATCTTGATCAAGTTCAATCCAGTCCACCTCATTACAACATATCCTTATCTTGAGCTGGTTATATCCAGTCTATCTCATTACACCCTTTATCTTTCAGGTTCATTCTAATACTATCCTCTCATCTGCGTCTAGGTCATCCCATTGGGTTTAGCAGTCAATATCCTGAACAAGGCTCTAGAATTTTCCATCTGCGCTGCATGACCCGCACACTGTAATATACGAGATTTAATTATCCTAGCAATGTCTTGTGATGATTACAGCGTATGTAACTCACCATTATCTAATATCCTTCATTCCCGAGTAGCCTTATCCATTTTTTGGGACTAAATCTCTTTCCAAGCAACTTGTTTTCAAACACTTTAGAAAATATTTAGTTCTTAAAATACTGCATGCATTTAAAATAACATAAAATGCTTTAAACGTAAGTAGGTAGGCTTATATATGATGTTTGAAAATTTAAATTAATGATGCTTGGTAGATTTTATTTATAAATTATTTATCTAAAAATGTTTCTCCTTATCTTAATCAGAGGGTAAAATTTTACCTCTGATAAATATACCACTAACATTTTATTAAATTATTTTTTTCCCGCTGCTGCTCTTATTTTTTGTTCTAAGATTCATTTTACCACCCCTTTTTTTCGATTTTCTCCTTCATTTTCGTGTGCCAACACCCGACCTGTGTCAGAAACCTCAAGAGAGAGAAAGAGAGAAATAGATAAGCACACACAGACACAAAGTTCCGGAACTGTGTTACGAGCGGTTCAGTCCTGTGGTCGATGACAGCTGCTACACTCCGACCACTAGTCCCATCCGTCTGTTAAGGTCTGCTTCGGTCTGGTCTGGTCCAACCACCCATAAATAGAGTCCTTAGTCAATCTAGGACAGGCCATTTTGAAACACTGGCCCGATCGATTTGAAGGCATCTTTCTTTTCCAACTCCTCGTTTCACTATTCGAGTCTTGGCCAGGCCATTTTGAAACACTGGCCCGATCGTTTTGAAGGCATCTTTCTTTTCCAACTCCTCGTTTCACTATTCGAGTCTTGGCCAGGCTATTTTGAAAACACTGGCCCGATCGTTTTGAAGGCATCTTTCTTTTCCAACTCCTCGTTTCACTATTCGAGTCTTGGCTAGGCCATTTTGAAACTCTGGCCCGATCGTTTTGAAGGCATCTTTCTTTTCCAACTCCTTGTTTCACTATTCGAGTCTAGGACAGGCCACTTTGAAACACTGGCCCGATCGTTTTGAAGGCATCTTTCTTTTCCAACTCCTCGTTTCACTATTCGAGTCTTGGCCAGGCTATTTTGAAACACTGGCCCGATCGTTTTGAAGGCATCTTTCTTTTCCAACTCCTCGTTTCACTATTCGAGTCTTGGCTAGGCCATTTTGAAACTCTGGCCCGATCGTTTTGAAGGCATCTTTCTTTTCCAACTCCTCGTTTCACTATTCGAGTCTAGGACAGGCCACTTTGAAACACTGGCCCGATCGTTTTGAAGGCATCTTTCTTTTCCAACTCCTCGTCTCACAATTCGAGTCTAGGCCAGGCCATTTTGAAACACTGGACCGATCGTTTTGAAGGCATCTTTCTTTTCATACTCCTCGTCTCACAATTCGAGTCTAGGCCAGGCCATTTTGAAACACTGGACCGATCGTTTTGAAGGCATCTTTCTTTTCCAACTCCTCGTCTCACTATTCGAGTCTAGGCCAGGCCACTTTGAAACACTGGCCCGATCGTTTGGAAGGCATCTTTCTTTTCCAACTCCTTGGCTCACTATTCGAGTCTAGGACAGGCCACTTTGAAACACTGGACCGATCGTTTTGAAGGCATCTTTCTTTTACAACTCCTCGTCTCACTATTCGAGTCTAACTCCTCGTCTCACTATTCGAGTCTAGGCCAGGCCATTTTGAAACACTGAACTGATCGTTTTGAAGGCATCTTTCTTTTTGATTTTTTTTCTTTCTTAAAATTGCTATAACGCATTTGAGACCTACTAAATCTGACTATGAAACTAGCTCATAGTTTCTACAGGTTAAAGTAGATACTTTACTGTTATTGACAATTATCACGCTTGTATAAACTATAAAGTGTTATATTTTTTGGCTATTTAAAAAATAATAATTGTAATCTAATGTTTTGCCTCGTTTTGATATTTTATATAAGGGGAAAGTATACATTAATATTTACAGTTAAAGTATACAGGAAACAAAAATATATAAGTAGCAATATTTAATAATCAATGTATGTAATTAAAAATATATATAAACCTTTATTATTAATTTGATTTTTTAAATATATATAAAATTATTATATTTATAAAAATACAATGCAACAGCGGGAATAAATTCGTTATACAAATAATATGTCTTTGCATTCTATTTGTCATGAAATTATGAATAACTGTTCGCCCAATATTTTCATTTAGAGAGGAGTCGCATAGAGAATAAATATTAGCATGCAGTTTCCAAACGCCTGTGTATATGACAAATTGCTAGCGAATCCAAGAACAGAACATTATAATAATAAATATCCAAATAAAACAACAAAAATAATTCCTATTTTCTGTGCTAGAATACAAAGCCATAAGCATTTAATCTAAATATTTGGAGTAACTGCACTCTTGAGTCAAATCATATTTCTAAAACCTGAAGCCAGCACCTCAAAGGTAGATTTTAAATTAAAAGAAACTTATAAATTCTACAAATATATCTGTTTACTGTCAACATTAATATTATGAAACTCATCATAAACTGTTTCCAGCATGTGTTCGGTCAGTGTAATAAAATGCCTCAATCTTCCTCTATCCTTCCAACACTATTCCTCTTTTAATTTCTTCCACTACTATCCTGTCACTTGAACAATTTCTTTTATCTGCTTCTCCCATCTCTTTTTTGGCCTCCCCTGTGATCTTTTTTTTCACACAACCTACTTCATTTCCAACATTTTCTCCGACATCCTCTATTTTCCCATCATAACTACCTGCCCATACCATCTCAGTCTTGCTTCCTCTACTATCTCATGTACTCCCTGTACCCCCCACTCTCTCCGGGATAACTTCATTCCTAATTTTGTTGCTTCTCTACAGCTAACATACTCCGCACAAACTTCAGTCCCATGGCCTACACTTTCCTAGTCTATTTTACATCATAATATCATACTATTAATATTATTTTACAGGAATCGATAATATGTATCGAAAGCAGCGGCTGCATATCCCTTGACTTGATGTATAACTGTAGTTTTAGTAGCTTATGTAACTGTCCGATTAAAATTCCACTATAGCTAATCTGTCTAAGAAAGTATCTCTAACTCATATTACACATACCTCTTCTTGTAAAGCCATCAAAAACAGACGAAGTACAAAAACAAATAAAAATCTTCAGCTCAGTAGAAAAATTATTCTTTTGGTTGAAGAAGTTGGTTTTGAAACAATTTTCCTTTCGTAGAAAAAATATTACTAAGTTTTTCACTATTAATATCTGTCGGCGTTCATAGATAATTGGTAGCTTTATATATATATAAAGGAATGTGTTAACATAATATTCCTCTTTGCCACACTCTCCCACATTCACAGCTCATTTAACAACATATCTTATCTTTAATATTACATTAAGTCTCCAGTATAAAAATTGTTAACCTCGAAACTTTTATTTCTTTCACCGCGTCTTACTACCTTTTCATGCTACACATATATTTATGATAATAACTCTAATGGAATAGGGATGAGGAAGGAAGAATTTTATAGGTAGTCTCCCCTCATTTGCGTGGAAGGGGAGTGATATTTAGGGAATAACCACCCCCAACAGACCTGACAGAAATTCGAATCTCAATATTCCCGTCATTAGCAGGCCAGTCTAACACAATAATGTCACCTTATATCGTTCTTTCACTGAATAAAATCTTCATTCAACCGCCCTCCTTCACAATTAAATACATAATTAATAGTTTATAAGCATAGAGTGCGATCTTGGCGTTTTTAGGTTAGAGTGTAGGAGACGCGAGAAAAGGCCAGTGTTTTTGCCGATTTTATAGCAAAGCATTATTATTTTTGCCAAAGTAAATCAAATATTTCATTAGTACAATCACAGAGTTTAGTTTCATTCACATGGTGATATCAACAGTTTTTGAATATCTTTCGATGGAGTTTGATGAGAAACTTTTTAAAAGACGAGAAAATGTTATCATTAAATTCCAGGACACCCTTGACTGATATTTAAGAAATTTTGATATCATAATGTGAAGAAAATTATACTTTTATTTTTATACTGGAGAATTATTTGATTTATTTTGACAAACAAAATGTTTTGACATAAAATTTTCAAAAATACTGCCATTAGTTTGTGTTCTATGCACTCCCACCTAAGTGCTAAAGGCTAGACTTACAATGTCTGTTCTCATGTATAACTATCTAGCTGTCTGTCCATCTGCCCGTCTCTGGGGCTATGGCTTTAACTGTTTATTAATGTTTTCAAAACTCTATATTTAGATGTTATATCATGAGCCTTTAAAAATTTGTAATTCAATCCATAACATTAAGAGTAGTTTGCTAATCACAGATTTTTGAAAACTATAAACATATTTTAAAAATGGATATTTTTTTGTTCAAAATGGATATCTGGGTAGAGTTTGAAATGCCAAATAACAATTATACGTATTTTTCAAAGAAACATTGGTTTAAGGGTTACTAATCGATGACTAAATTTTTTAAATCAAAATATTTCAAAACTGACTATAATATATTGCTCAAATTTGATATCTTGGAAGTATTTTACATGATAAATATAAATGTACACTTATTTATTTGAGATAATTTTTTATGTATATTTTACTATAGATAACTTAATTTTAACGAATTTGAAAATTTTCAAAAATTACTAGGTGTTCTATTATATTTTGTTGAAAAAAACGATCCGAGGAGTGTTCTACACTACAAATAACATTATATGTTTGTATTTGTACGAAAAAATTGAAGGAAGATTAATAGTTTTGATAGATGCTTTAAAAAATAAATCACAAGCTATAGTATATTATATGATAAACTATATACGATTGTGTCGTACCATTCATTTGAACAAAAGTGATCACATTAAAAATATTCAGAAACCTGCAAGCATTTCGCAATGGAACGTATTTGATTTTAATAACCGTAGCAATTTACCCTGCACCAGTCTACTTGAAAACCTAACCTAGTTTATCTACTTGGTACAAAGTTAAATTAAATAATATGTTATTCCGCCCGACAGGCAACTGGGCCAACCAAGCTTTTTGCGTGAAGTGAGAATGAAAGGACGTTGGAAAAAGAAAATATATATAGTTCATTCACATTTACAATGTAAATTAGAAATTATATCTGGGAAATATCACGATAAAGATCAAACATATTATATACTTGAGTATTGTTCGAGGGGTTAGAGTGAGTGTATTAACTCTAATTTGATGAAATACGATAGAGTTCATTCGCCATAGGAGTGGTTGTAACTGACAGCTAGCAGAATATTTAAAAACAATTAGATGAATAACATAGTCAAAAGCAAATGGTTTGTTGTCAAATATTGCTAAAAATGACAGCAGCTCAATATACGGTATTGCAGTTTTGCAGTTTTTAAAACAGCATATGTTTATAGATACACATGATGGACCATATTTTGATCACGCTGTACGTTTACAGCTGCAACAATTAAATGGTGCTGTAATCTCACCTGGTTTGCAATCGATATTTAGCACTATAAACATAATTGAGCACGTTGAGCAAGAAATCAAGTCTAAAGTCTGTAAACGCATAATTGAAGTAAATGTAAAAGTATCTGTGATAATAGTCGAGTCTACAACTGTCAGTACCAAAACTACTTTGATAATGTATTTAAAATGTGAAACAGATAAGTCAGCCTATCCACATTTCATTTTTTTTTAGACTTGATCGAATTGCCTAATCAAACAGCGAAAACCATTACCGATCACTTACTAACATGCCTCAGCACGTAAGGATTCAACCATACATATCTTCAGAACAATCTAGTTTAAATTACATGTGATGGTACTAGTGTCATGCTGGGAACAAATTCAGGTGTTGTACAATGGTTACAACAAATGTACACTTCTATTATCGTGTGGAATTGCCTTATCATCGATTATAATTGTCAGTTGGAGATGCAATTTCTGAAGGGCATGGTGTTGATAATTTTTCGTACATAAATGAACAAACTCTACTCATTATATAACCAATCTCCCAAAATTAAATTGAAAAGTGTACATTGACGCTAAACTATTTCTGAAGTTTGGAAAAGCTATATTTAGATCTTTGTGTTGTTATTTTGAGTCTGCAAGTAATGATACAATCTGCTCGCAATCGGATCAAGATAAATTAAAGAGGCTTTAAAAACTATTTCATCGAAACAATTTGTAATGGACCTGGCACTTATGCATGATGTTTTATTCAAATTTTCACTTCTTTCTGAGTCCCTAGGGAGACGAGATATAACTCTAGTTCATGCTGATAAGCTAGTTAATCGTAACATACAATTTCTAGACTTAACGAAGGAAAGTAAATGTAAACATAAGTTGGAAGCAAAGAATGCAATAAAAGAAATGGAACTTTGCTTTGTAAAACTGATTGGTAACAACCATATTGTTTCTGCCAATCACTTTCAGTTTTTAACCAGCATCGTAAACAATATGAAACGTCACTTATTTTAAACAAACTCTTCACACAAGTCAATTCGATCCCAATCAGGCTTTTCAAACATCATTCCTAGTAAGGCTGACATAATATCAAAACTTTAAGTTCTAGAAACTACTAAAGGGCCAGGTTATGGAGAGAATGAAATAGAATCTCTTTGAGACCGCTTCGGATTGGTATTTTCCAGAACACTCACGGCCTACAAAGACTTCCTGAACAATGGAGAATGAAAATTTCCATATAATTTGATTATTCTTATTAATTGTTCAAAATGTATCCCTTGTAGCGCTTCTGAATGTGAAAGAGGCTTTAGTAGTATGAAGCTTAAAATTACGGATACTAGATCAGGATTACTAATTTCATGCGCCATAAAAATCACGGACCTCCGATTGAACAGTGGAAACCAGAAAATTACGTTCACAATTGGCTGAAGAATCATCGCTCAGTAACTGATACCCAAATCAAAGCAGTCAAGGACACAAGATCCAGTGGATCAACTTTGGAAATTACATTAAGGAGAAAAACTAAACATTGTTTCACCTATGGCCTAATTACATCCATGCAGTTATGTAAGTCATAACTCATAAGTGACATTTTTATTATTCTGAAACGCAATAATTAACTATTTTAGTTTCTTCTTAATTATTGCAACAGCCCCTGGCTCCTTTAACTATTCATACCATGTTTTGCATTATGATTAGCCAATGTAGAGTATTAATATTTACGACCACGGACCACCCATACCAGATCTAGTACAGACGTCTGAGACCGGCCAAGAATGGATGGTGCAGCTTCTGCCATTTTCTACTTGTGTATACACACTTTTACATTATGAAGTTATTTCCATTGTTTTTGGGGATTTTAATGCGTAACCATTTTGCCTATTATAGACACGTTTATTCAAAAACGCTCATGTTACACAGTGAGTTCCAGCTCTACACCACTGACTATAGCCTTGATAGTATGTAGGGCCTATCTCACAGATAGATTTACCCCACCAATACATTTCTGGGTGCACCACTGGTTTGTTTTAAATGAAAGTAACAAATTAAATTTTATAAACATGAATATAAATTAACAAAGTAAGTAAGAAATGAAGAAAATGTACAAATGTTAATATGAATATAAAATCTTGCATCTTTGGTATTTCGTAAAACCCTAAACTATGTTGATCGATCACCTTTGAACTAAATTTTACTCTTAAAAAACTCATGTGGGCCTACAGATAGCATACATATTCATTATAGAAAATTACTCACATCGGTGGTCACGATTATTAAGCCGTTAGTATAGTCTTGTTTGGTTTGCCGATGAGGGTGAAGTTGGGGATCGAATCATGACCAGGTGTTCTGACATTATTTATCGTATAGTTTCCCACTCTACCTCATATAAAATTCTGCTCGATTTCCTAGACTTTTACCTATGTCATCCTTACCACATTAGTGTAAATAAATGGTATAACCACGTGAGTATGCATGGTCATTGTGAATTTAGTAAATGCTATTATAACTTACTTATTCTATGGCGTTGGGAATTTGAAAATTATTGCCACACCTACGAAAGTAAGCAATTTATCTCTATTTTGAGCTAGTTATATCCAGTCCACCTCATTAAACCCTATCCCTATCTTGAGCTAAATTCTATCCAGTCCACCTCATTATACCCTAGTCCTATCTTGAGCTAGCTTTATCCAGTCTACCTCATTACACCTCACATCTTGAGCTAGTTCTATCCAGTCTGCATCATTATAGCCTATCCCTATCTTGAGTTAGCTGTATCCAGTCCACCTCACTACACCCTATCTCTATCTTGATCTTGTTCTATATAGTCCACCTCATCACAAGCTATCCTTACCTTGAGCTAGTTCTATCCAGTCCACCTCATTATACCTTATCCCTATATTGAGATAGTTATGTATAGTCTCCTTCATTACACCCTATCCCTATCTTGAGCTGGTTCTATCCAGTCATCTTCATTACACCCCATTTATTTCAGGTCAATTCTAATGTTATCTTCCCATCTGCATCTAAATCTTCCCACTGCTCTCTTCTCATTGGGTTTGTTAATCAGTACCCTGAACAAGGTTCTAGAATATCCCATTCTTGCTGCTATAATATCTAACATATTTTGAGAATATTAAAATTTGAGACCTCAAACAAAGGTAAAAAAAGTATAGATTGTATTTTCATATGATTTCAATGCATTAGGAAATCTGATTTTTATCACAAAAAATGTACACGTGTATTTTTATGTCAGTGCAAAGAAAGGGATGTTAAATTAGGTCGTAAAGCTTAGAGCAGAGCAACATTCATTAGATGAGTGCATATATATCGAAACAGAAAGGAGGGCTATAAATACCCCATCCCCACACCCAAACACCCCCACACACCTAGTCATCCTCGCCAGTAGCCCACACAACCGTCACGAGGGCTGAGTGGTTTATGGATTTGAATCGAATTGCATGAGATTGAATTTTACGATACGTTCGTAGGTCAAATCTCAAACTAGAGCAGGTTTTTGTAAACAGTGTTAAGGGAGCTACGTTGGTAAGCGAGAAATTTACTCTCAGACGTTCAACAATAACACAATATTTAATTTATACGATTCATTATTTCAAAATATGGTTCACGCCAAAATAAATCCGAATAACAGGGCAATTTTTCCATGACAACCCTATGTTTGAAGGTATATTAGTAAGAAAAAAATAATTCGATTGCCACATGGTCTAAGGCATTACTCTTGCATTTTTGTATTGGACTAGACTGCCTATGATAAGGAGATCAGTTTTAGAATCCCACTCGGGTGTACCAAGAGTGGTTTTTCCTAAAATGTTTCCACTTTCTCTTTCTACAAAAATTCAGTTGCACTCTTCCTAAATTAAAGCTTCATAATCCTAAACACATTAGTGTAATTAATATACATTCGTGTAATACAAACGGGTAATAAAACGCAGAGCTAAAATATATTTAAAAAAAAATTACTTTTAATACTTGTGTATAAATTATAATTTTGGTTTATAAACTTTTAAATGTTACTGCCAAATAAAGTTTATTTATGTCATAAATATGTATTATGAAATGTGCACGCACACGTAAGTTCACAAAACAGCTTAGCACCATCAATCTATTCCTACATATTTTTACTAATCAAATAAATGCATATTAAAATGAAATCATGACACTTTTAAATAAATATTTGTATCTGAATAATTAGATATTTCACATCTGTAACCGAGAATTTCCCTTAATTTTCCTCTAGAATATTCTAAGGGCTACAATTTCAGTGAGTGTGGGCCGTAAATTGAACAAATCATACCTTAAGCGGCCCATTCACGTACGAGTTTGGCTCGCGAGTCGGACTCATAGTTTACCATACAGGTTCTTCCACCAGCACGAGTGGACACCCAACTATGCTCAAACATTTCAGTATCTTACAATGAGTTTTAACGAAGCAAGTTGCAGCAGCGGTGAACATTTTAGATGTTCACGAGAACAAAAAATAAAAATAGGTTAAGAACTGGTTGCTATAAATAAACAGATTCACACATTATATTTTACTTAAATTTACCATAGATGATATTTAAGAATCAAATAGCCAAAGCAATCCCTTACAGTTATAATAATTGTACAAATGGCTGCAATAAACCAACTACCGAGTCGAAGGTGGCTGCGTTATCTGATAGCTCGTAATCTTAATAAATCACACATTTGTAGCCGACGATTTCCGCACGTCCATCATAGACTCTGCCTTAAAATATGAGTGAAGAATGACCCTGGACGATTTTTGGATAGCTCAGTGGTTAGAGCATTGGCGTTCTAAGCCAAGGGTCCTGGTTTAGATTCCCGTGTCGAGGTGTCATTTTTCAATTTTCAGAATAAGCGATAATATGTGTGACAACTACAAAAACTACTTCGAAATGCATGATAAGAACTTGAAATATTTGCTCGTATCAAAACTATATACTGTGATGCGTAATTAACACCCTGAAATACCATTATCAGCGAATCTCAGTTTTCTCGCGTTTGAAAATATCAAGTTTTCTACGATCACCTCAAGCCAAGCCTACTATGCAACACTTATTTTCCCGGAGGCAGCGCAATTCTTTCCTATACGATGTCCGAATACTGTCTACTTTTTTTTACAAACTCCAAGTTAGTACCGATGACTTTTTCCCACGTGAACCGCACGAGTGATCCAAAGCCTTATCTAAGTTGGTAGCGTGTCCATCTACTGATATAAGGGTCCCGGGTTCGATTCCTGATATGGTTGAAATGTGGGCTTACCCTTTCTCACCGATGAATTAACGATAACTATGCTGCGGTCCAACACTTTAGCTCAGACGGTATAGCACATCTGTATAGTGATCTAAGGGTCCCAGTTTCGATTCCTGGCATAGCCAAAAACCATTATCGTTGGTTAAATATGGATGTACCCTTTTGAAGTGATAAATTAACGGCTAATACCTGGATGTTGTGTATGTTATAGATTATGGTTAACGTAATTAGTACATAGGCGTATAACCTGAACAGGTAGTAAGACGTGATGTTAAGAAAAACTATGCTGCTCCTCAACTGAAATCCCCTCGCACCTCACCGGTGAGGCACGCCTCACAGTTTAAAAACCATGTATTAGACATTATACATCTGTTTGTGGTTGACGTTCTATATGCAATGACGTTTTCCCGGGGTGGGGGGCTACTAGGGGTAGTTCCCTGCCTCCCCTCCCGAAGTCTAGGCTCACTGGCCTTTTAACCCCCTCCAAATGCTGCCAGCTTGCTACAGTTACTTAAGCCTGTTATTATTTCATTTTGAACTTTTCCTATGTTCTTTGTGCGTTTTAGTTTGAATAAATATATTTTTTTCCCCATTTTTCTACGGTATCACGGCTTCAAAATATTCTGTAACCTAGACCGGGAGGCGCAAAAACGCTCCCTCACAAACGCACAGTGTGACAGTCAGAATTTAACTGCATGTGTTTTTGTTCTCTTCTAGTCGTCCCTTCATCCCTTTCTGCCACAGCATACTGCGGTGGATCCCGTTGGCTCCGGTTCAACGGAATAGTCTGTCAGCTCTCATTTAAAACAATGTTTTGTCGCCTTCCCTCACAAACGGGCCGGTTTCAAAGCTCCCGCAAAAACGCACAGTGTGACGACACCAGCCTAAAAACTTTCTCAAAAACTCAGGGCTCATGAAAAATTTAGATATGGAAGCTGACATAGTTTTGATTGAGCAAATCCCACTGTCTGCGGTGTGGGTACAAGAATCTTGCTCGTAGTCCTCCGTTACCTCCCCCCCCTTCCCCCTCAAGTACGAGCCAATACAGAGCCGAGACTCATCGACGGCTCTGGCCTTACTCAGCTCTTCTGACGCCAAACCCAGATCGTGACACCCCTCCCTCGCGAGCCAGACTCACACGTGGATGGACCACTTGCTTAAGAGACCACTCGGCCACTGAAGCTGGTGATTAAGTTGTTAGTAGCTATTCTGTTGAACTTAGCTATTTGATTTTAAAACATATATTTAATGTACACGCTATAAATTAACTGATACTAACACACAAGACTTATAAAGTAACTCACACAACATCCAGTCCACCGATCGTTAATTCATCAATGTGAACGGCAAATCCCTAATTTCTCCAATGAGATTTTTTTTTCGAATACGCCGTGTATCAAACTCAGGACACTTAGTGCAGTAGGCAGACGCGTCACCTACCAAGCAAAGGCGTTAGCTATGAATAATCGCTGAATAAAAGGAGGAGGGGAAATCACAGGTGAACATATACACAAATTTGGAAAAATAAATGTGTGCTATTTAACTAAATAAAGACATAACGGACAAAGTATTTACACACTATTTAAAAAATAAAGGTAATTATAAATTATGTTTAAATTGGATTATACACCCCTAAAGTTTAAACAGCATTAAACACGTGTATTGTGGAAAGATCATTAAAATCAGATGTTTTTATGAATAAATATTAACTCTAGTGTATAGTAGATTTGTATATGCTTTAGTTTTTAATTGTTTATTTACAGTTATTACTATCGATCTTTTACCTTAAGCCAGGCCTCAACCGTGGTTCGGATTCCACGTTAAACTGTAAGTCCTCCATTTCATCTCACAATCACCCTACCATTACACATTAGCGTAAGTGCGTAATAACCCGAATGGGTAGTAAGACGCGGTGCTAATAATAATAAAATTTAGCTTAAGGAATTGCGTGTGGCATTATTAAAATATTTAAAAAACAATCAATGAAGAAGATTGTGGAGAACAATAATTAAGAGCTCATCTTGAACCACGGATAGAACCTTCAGTTCAACTTTCATGGAGTGTTATGCGCTCTTCAAGGTGTGTGGTCTCGTATTACCTCGTGGCGTTTCGCACTAGCCCGATGGGAGGGTGTAGGGGAGAGAGGTAATTGTACCTCAGACCGAATCGACCAAAATCTCTACAG
Source organism: Timema douglasi (assembly GCA_901482245.1). NCBI lineage: Eukaryota > Metazoa > Arthropoda > Insecta > Phasmatodea > Timematidae > Timema > Timema douglasi. The sequence goes on from CABEEJ010000616.1 coordinate 55,807, forward strand.
GATGCCTTTGTGTCGGCCGCCCCCAGGCAACGTCCTTCCTTGCTCGGCTGGGCGGTGGTCACAACCATCTAATCTGGGGAGGAGGAGAGGGAGGAGGTTTGGGAGGCTGACTCTCTGTGTGGGGGTAGGGGAAGATAGGCTTTTACCACCCACCATACACCACGCGGCTAGCAGTGCGTAACCAACCTCGACTGGACAGGACGGACACCTCCAAGTGGTTCCCGCTGTGAAGCTTAAGAGTCAATGCTTCAGGAAACTGAAGTTATACCTAAGGCCAAGTTTCTGACCTCCTCCGTGATGCTGGGAAGGCCGACAACTCCTTCCGCCGAGGGACAAACAAATTCGTTTTTTTACCACTACGTCTAACAACCCGTTCGGTTTATACGCTTATATACTAATTACGCCAATGGTTCTAAAGATGAGGAAGGCTATATTTATAGAATGTGTACCCGCATTGGCGTGGAGGGAGAGTTAAAAAACATTTTAGGAAAACCATCCTCGGTAGTCCCGATCGAGATTAGAGCCTCAATATCCCCGTCATCGGCAGTCTAGTCTAATGCAAGAGTAGTGCCTTATACTATGCGGCCACTGAAGCTATCCAGTGATGACGGGTTCGTCAAATAGCAGGAGTGGGTGGACCATCGGCCTCTGCGTGTACTCGCACACATGGGTACGTTCACAGGGTAGTGCCACACGTGAGGCTATAAGACGCCCTGTGATGGGGGGGTTTCGTTACCTCCGTGGTCGCCAGATGTTCCGCCATTCATTTCGACGTTCGTCTTTGTGTGGGCCGAAACGAAAAGTCTCTAACCTATATTCTCGGTGATAATATAGCTCCTGGTGGGATGGAATTGGCCTCACACAACATTTGGAGGGTATTCCTTTGCTCCAGTTTTCATAGGAAGGGCCTTACCTGACATCTATGAAATTTACTAAATCTACTGTCACGTGTGTACTGTATACATCAATTCATGTGACATGAAGCTATAACTTTTAATAGGTACTTTCAATATCAAATTAATAGCTCCAATAATACTGTAAAATATCATCAATGTTTACAGCAAAAAACATATGTTTGTATTTTCTAAAATGTTCTTCTAATGAAAATTGTACGTTAACTTAGGTAAGTAACACAGCTCGAGCCAGGTGCCCAATCGTAGTAATGGTTTTCTGTATTATATTTAAAATACACACACAATAGAATGGAGATCAGTAAATTTTTTTTTTTGTATTTAATAAAATACAATACAATTTTAAAATACAAATATTAAAAAAAAACCTTAACCAAACACTTATCTTAATTAGATAAATTTTCAGTTCCAACGTAATCTCGTATCTAATTTTACAGTTAATCAGTCTTAAGCAAAAGAATATAAATTTGTTCTATGAAAAGCAAGGGTCTTTAGCTCAACTTGTGGTGAAGCTATTGTTTAGTCGTTGAACACGTTTGAGGCTGACACTGTACAACGTTCATGCCAAATCGTGGTTTTGTGAATTCTTCTTCCCCATAACGCTTTGCCCCCTCCACCCAAAATCCTCTCCCTAAGCCCCCGATAAAGTAAAAACGTTCCGGCGCCTACGGATGAGAGCAGAATGATATGCGTCTGAGGCACGCCTTAATAATTACAGCCTCATTGTTAAAGAAGTGGCGTGGGAATTTTTGGATTCGTTTGGTGACGTCATGCCATGGGAACCACTTCATCAGTTCCTTTGTCTCTCCGGAGACGGGCGAAGTAAAGAAACAAACATTTCTAAATCGATGTAACTTCTTCCACTCCTTCGTCATTTGCATCATTTGAAAAATAAAAAAATAAGATATTAGCACAATCACAGTTTAAATGTTTTCAATCATAATCTTTATTTTTAGAAAATTAATCATACAGCTCATTCCTACCTACTTTATTAAAATATATTTTAGTTTTTGATGGTAATTTTCATAAATCAGTCATCAGTAAACCAACCTTAAGTTGGGGTTGAAGGGGACGCGAGAAAAGACCAGTAAAATATTACTACAGAAGAACCAGAGGGTTTACTCTTTTTCATATGGGTATCAACAGTTGTTGAATATCTGTCATGAGCATAGTGGTATTAGATGAGAAACTTTTTAAATTAAGAGGAAAAGCTGTATTTAAATTCCAGAATACTTTCAACAAATATTCTAGAACTGTTGATATCACCATGTGAAGAAAATTAAACTATGTTTTTAAAGAACAATTATTTGATTTCATTTAACAAAACAAATTTTGTTATAAAAACTGCAAAAAACACTGGCCTTTTATCGGATCCCCTTCCATCCCACCTTAAACAAATTTATTTAAAAAAAAGTGACAATACATTCTTATGTATCAAGTAAACACCCTCGGTTACCTATTTTAAGAAAAAAATATCAGAGCCATCTTTGATCAGAAAACTAAGCCTTAAGGTTAGGATCAAAAAATATAAAAATCCCTGAGCTATTACCATTTATATCATCTAAATATAGAGTTTAAACAAAATCTACCAAATGTGTTTGACAGAATGGTAGAACACACTTTTTTAAGCAAAATAAACGTCAATATAACATATTTACTCACTGATGTCCTATAGTAGATTTACTCGATAATGCCCATAACTAATTTACTCACTGATGCCCCAGTACAGGTCTAATTGCTAAAGAGCATTGGACGATGTCCCCTTGATGATTGTGTCAGTGTGTTGACATCTTCTGACCCACCTTCCCCCGCACCCCCTTACTGTCCTGTCAATATTGTCGCGAATCTCCTAGTACCTCGAATGGCCACGTGATTGTAGTCCGCCGGATCGGCTCCGTCGGCCCGCCCGGTATTTGCATACCTGACTCCCCGCCCCGTGATTAACACGAGGGTCGGTGCCAGGTCACCGAGGGTGAAAAGGGTGGTTGCACAAGTGGGGGGGAGGACGATGGAATAGAAATACTCTGATCCGTTTCACCAACATTGTTGTTGTTTCCACCCGGGTTACCTGCATATTTACACTGGTGTGTTAGTGATGAGCAAGGTAAAATATAGATGAAATGTACCATAATTTCCGTGGATGTTATAGAGAAATACATTAAATAAAAACACCCTTATACACCCTGCCGTAATTTGAACCTTTACCTTTCCGCCAATGACATACCAGACAAGATGAGACAGACGCCTTTGTCCACGTGGTTTATTTGTTGGTTTTTACTTAAAATACAATCACCCGCATCTGTAGATACGCGTACACAAACGTCTTCTGGGTGTCTGAGAGGATGGGGTTAAAATCTCAGCTAGGTGCAATTACACCACGGGTACATATACTCTAAATTTTATCTACCTGGTCCCTACCTATTTATGATAATTAAATTTGGTTATCCCGGATGGATAGTAAGATATTATTTAAAAATCCTCCGGATGACTTTGAATAGAGGTAATTGTTGTGTGTTAGGCCTACACGTGTGCTAATAGTGAAAAAGAAATGCACTTTTTCTTGCATCCCGCCATCTTGAAAACTCTCAAATACGCTGTTTATTAAATAGAAAATACATACATTTTAAATTTGCTTATTATATAAGCCCTAAATTAACCTGACCTTAATAACCACATATTTAAAATTAAGTCAAGTTAGGCTATGCTATTTAATAATAAGCAACGAGCATGTTTGCGCAATTCTCTGTTAAATTTCTTAAATTGAATCTGCTCATGTGCACAAGTAGCTTCTTAGTAGTCACCAAAGGTAGACGGTACTTGAATAACTCTTTTATTAATTTTATTCACCCCCTTACCGAAATACTATTATTCTTTAAAGGGCACCTACACATTTATTAATTTTTACTTTACACCCATTTCCGTTTCCAGCCTGTGGTCTGGGATAAGTTTTTTTATTCAAGCCATATATTTTCCATTACCTGCTTGCTGGGCCTGTCGTAGCTTCACATTTCACCAATGATGAATTTTTCGGCCATGCCGGGAATCGAAACTGGGACCCTTAGATCAGTAGACACGCTGCCGACTGAGTTAGGGTTTCGACTTCATTTATTAAATAACTTGTCTAATAAGTTATGTAGTACCATAATATTTAATTTCCAACATTTTTATTCTTTATTTTTGTAGAATATGAGTGTTATTTAGTCAAATCCTTCTCATAGTATAGTGAAAATCTGCATTGATTGGGTTCTTACAAATAAAATTGGTTACAACATACAAAAAAAAAATTATTAATGTATTCAAGTAAAATATAGCACAGCTTTATATTTTTTCACTCCGTCTAAACCCATCTTAACCATTATTTGCAATTTTAATTGGAAAGTATATAAATAATAAAAAATCGGCTTTTAAATTAATAAGGCACCAATATTTAAAATAGGTTTGGTTCTTAAAGAAATTACATTGTTTTAACTACCCGGTAGAGTTATTCAAATTTTATATATTAATTAAGTTTGATGTTTTAGGGACCAAGGTTATAGAACTTAGAGAAATATACTCAAATGTGTGTGGAGGTGTAGTGACAAATCATTTACGGAAAAATACTCTCAATTCCCCTGGGTTGTATTCAAACTCCGACCTTTGAGTCACCGGTAACCAGAATAAATGAGCTTCTAATTCAGACCACGTGCCTATCAGCACAGGATTTTTCCACAATGAATAATAATTATACAAAAGAATATTTGTACATTTTCGATTGACTGAATTAATATAAATTAATAATAATTGTTGGTTCTTGATAATGTCTATTTGTATTTAATAAATTTAGCTTCCATCAAATAATAAGATTAAATATTTATTCTCCACATCTTACTATTCATCCAGGCTGTACTAATATTTACTCTAACGGGACAGAGATGAGTTGGTATGCCTTTAGAATTTGTGTAGGGAAAGTGGAAAAACATTTTTTAATAGAATTCCTTAATCGGTACTAAACTATAATGTCAATAAATTATTTAGCTCTAGATAGCTAAGGATTTTTTTATTGTTTATTTAATGCAAGGGATATTTTTTGTTTGTTTAGCACCTCGTCTTACTACCTATTTGGGCTGTACACTTATGTACTAATTATGCTAATGCTTTTAGGGACTAGTAAGGTTATATTTAGATGAAGTGTACCCGCATTTGCACGGAGGGAGAGTGGAAACCCATTTTGGAAAAACTACAGAAAACCCGAACGAGATTCTAACCTCACTCTTCCCATCATCGGTAGTCTAGTCTACTGCGAGAGTAGCGCGTTAGACCACGCAGCCACGAAAGATGGTTGCAAGGGATATTATTATTATTATTAGCACCGCGTCTTACTACCCGTTCGGGTTATATGCACTTACGCTAATGTGTAATGGTAGGGTGATTGTGAAATGAAATGGAGGACCTACAGTTTAACGTGGAATCCGAACCACGGTGTGGGCCTGGCTTTCCCCACATTCACAAGATGTCTTGTCAGAGGTGAAGGAAGGGTTTGGTAATCAGATATATATTTGCCGGGACCGAGGATTGAACCCCGGCCGCTAGCATAGAAGTCTGACACCTTACCCCTAGACCGCCAGGTCACAATCCTCGTGTTAAACTTGTATGCTGATTACATGGAGATCAAAGTTCGAGTTCTGGTCGTGTCTACTGAGGGTGGTTTTTTAAAATGAATTTCCACTCTCCTTCCATTTCAATGCGGGTATATTACCTCTAAAATCCTTCCTTCTTCATCTCTATACCATTAAAGTAATTATAATATATTCGTTATGAGAAACATTGATAAAAAAATCTGTTATCAATCACTTGAAGACCCATGGAAGGGGGTAGTTGATCCCCCTCAAACAATGTATAGAATAAATTCTAAGACGAGATATAAGATATGTCCTTCAAATGGCAAGTTGTTTCGCGCATTAAAAGTGTCCCTAAAGTTAACAAAAGGTAAAAATTACGAAAACAATAGCTTCAAAACATATTTTCCACCTCTTTCCCAAAATATTAAATGGTTGCCTCAATGTTACACAATTCAGTGCGGTACTTTGACCGTAAACATCTCAATTTAATACCAATATAGGCCATTTTGGTAACCGAATAATCCAAGGATTAGTAGGGGGAGATTCGGGGTTTTAACCCCAGTCGGGGGAGTATATTTTATGTGGTTTTCCAATCCGTATCCACGCCAATTCGGATACACTTTCTTTAAATGCAACCTTTCTCAATCCTAACAGATTAGCGTATTTAAATTATTCTTTAGCCCGATTACCGTTCAGGTTATACACTTACGTACTAATTATACAAATGGTTTTTGGGAATAAGTAGGTTATATATTCAGGAAGTGTACCCAGATCTGCGTGGAGGGAGAGTGGAATATCATTTCGGAGAAAAAAACACCTTAGTACACCTGACCAGGATTCGATCCTTGATCTTCCAGTCATCGGCAGTCTAGTCTACTGCGAGAATAGCGCATATGACCGCGTTACCACTGAAATTGATAAATAAGGGAACACCCGGGTTTGATCCGAGAACCTCTCGGTCGAATGTTCTTATCACCGAACTATACAATCTTGGTCGTAATTAGTTCATATGCGTCTAACCTTAACGGGTGGAGAGAAGGCGGTGACAAAAGACAAGTAGTGTCACAGTGACACAATGTTCTTGCCTAGAGCACCACGTACACTGCAGGGGGTCGTTCTGTATCCTCTTATCTTATCCTTCGAAGCCTCAGCCGGCTTAAAGAGCCTCACATTCTAACCACAACTTTGTAGGCTTTTAGTCTCGGATGGTCTAAGGGTGCGGGGAAGAACGGACTATCTACAAGGAACACTATACTTTATTTAGTAGAGTCCATTCGCCATAAGAGAGTTGGGAACTGACATATAGCAGAACATGTAAAAACGGTTAAAATACAAATATATTTAAGAAAGAAATAATTTGCTGTGAATGTTTTGACTGCCAAACGCGACATCAAATCATCACACGGTCTTGCAGATCAGTCACAGTCCAATTTTCATAGGAAGAACAGTTATAATAATAATAATAATAATAATAATAACAATAACAATAATATTATGCGCGTCTGGGCTAGATCATTCGTAGCTCAGTAATGGAAATATTAGCCAGTACTAATGTACCGTTGCCAAGGTGACGCCCGATTCCCTGGAGGCTCTTTCCATGTTCCGGTGAAATGAGATGATGATGGTAATAGTGAATATGAGGGTATGGAACTAGTAGAAACTCTTATACCTAGCTTAAGCCTAACTAACCAAATCCTGGTTTCCATTGAGGTAAAACCCTTTTTATGAAAAATACCCAAGGTACCAGCCGGGAATCGAATGGCTCGTAGCCAGGTGCGCTGAGCAATACACCACGGTATCGGTTGGAAGGACAGCTAAAAAATATAAAATTTGTCGTCAATATTGATGTCTCACATAACTATTAGTGTTTTTATAGGTATTGATATTATAAATAAATATATATATATTTATTTATTGTTGAAATACACATGGCTTTATGTATAAATATATGAAAAATGGTTTAGAAACTTTTATGACTTAAAATAGTTGCTACCTATCGAATTCGGACTGTAAGCACAGCACAATTCTCATAAAACCAAGCTTATCTGACAGCTATAAAATTAACAAATCTACTTTCATTTATTTATACGTCATGTTATCTAGAGTTGTAACTTTGATATATATAAATATATCTTAAACACACATATAAAATACACTAATAATACAATATCATGTCAATGTTGGCCGCAAACAAACATTTTTGTATTTTCTAAAACGTCCTTCCTACCACATTTTCACTTTGACAAAGTACTCTTTTACAAACTTTTATTCAGACCTATAGATTTGCAATAAACTTGCTTGCCAGCAATAAAGAGGTCGAAGTTCGAAACTCGGCTGGATCAACTTGGGATGGTTTTCCACAAATTTGTATCATCACTATGGTGGCCCTATATACGCTCCACGCTAAAGCAAGTGCACTTATTATTATATTTACATTTAGATTAAGTTGTGTTAAGCGAACTAAGGAAATATGTTCACACATGTGGTACAGTGGTGTGGTGTTGTTAGAACTACGCCTAAAGATGCTCTCATAGGTTCCTTCGGGTATTCTTCCTCAAGTGTTGACCTCCCGTATCAAGGGTCTGGCACAGAGGCGCTGGTGCGGAAAGACCTGAACCTTTAGTTTAGGTCGGCCATCTTGGTCAGTGATAAAGTATCAATCGCTGCCATGTCCCACGGCTTAGAATACCATAGTCTGTGCCGTTTTATGAAGCTACCTCTTTATTATGTCTAAATCTGTACTCCCTTTTGCACTTACCCTAAAATCACCTCCTTTCATGTCAATTAGAAAGCGGGGGGAAAAAACTACCAAAATTGTTATCTAAAGGTAAAGAGGAAAGCTCGCTGCTAGCTCTCAAATATATTAAAATTTTCTGTTGTGAGCTTATAGAAAACTACTGTATTTATTAAAGGAAAGCTAAATCTAAAGCCCTTTTTCATCAAGCCTAGTCTCGTTGAGCCACAAATATGTTTAATAAGTCGTTGAAAAAGATATAATATTACATTTTAACATTTTTCTTCTAAAACTAAAAATACATTGTTGTTAATGTTGTTAAACCCTGTTAGATTATTTCAACTTTATCTTGTCCTGAACCATATTTCAAAATAACGCATCGTTGATTAAATATTTCGTTATTGCTGGACGTCTGTACAGAAATATCTCCTTGCGGAGTTTCCCCCCCTTGGTATCCGTTTATTTATATATCCAACGGTTGCATACTTCATCAAACCAATCAAAACAATAGGATTGCAAACTGAGAAGGGACTTAGACCTAATAAATAATCTTGTTTTGTTTTTACACAAAAAATATGATTAGATTTGGATTCTGGTGACAATAAAATTTCACAAAATGCAATCTTTTGTTTGACTTGAATAACATTTTACTATAATATTAGTAATATTTTGTAGGTATTAATATTAATCACATATGATACATGACTTTACGTATAGGTACATGAAAGTAGTCTGAATATTTTTTGTAACTGTCATATTATAGTCTTCTTACCAAAATACTGTTATAATTATGTTTTCTTTGTGGCTTTGGCTTAGGTTAAAACCGTAGTATATATTTTCCCTAAATTGTTTTCCAACTGATTAATCTAAACCTTAGAGATAAGTTAGGTTGAATTTAGAGAAAATGTAACCACATTTTGGTGGAGGCAGGTTGGAAAACCATCTAAGGAAAATATGCAGTTTGGGCTATGCATTTCCAAACATTCTGTATAATAAGGAAGGAGTGTGGGAAACCGTTTAGAGAATATATATATACCCGCTGCAGTGGCCGAATGGTCTAACTATAAGTCACCACTCTCGTGTTAAACTGGCCTTCCGATGAAGGGAAGATCGAGGTTCAAATATCGGTCAGATCTACTGAGGGTGGTTTTCTCTAAATGGATTTTCCCACACTCCTTCCACGCAGATGAAGGTAGATTACCTCTAAAATATTTCCTCCCTCATCCATACTCGAGTAGAGAAATTTATCATACATGTGTTTAACCCGAACAAGTAATAAAACGTGGCGATATATATTGTTATTATACAGGTTGTTCGGAAATTCATAGCCCAAACTGCACATATAGTTTATTTGAACCAAAACTAATACAAAATCCCTATACACTTATATCTGGAAAACTATGCTAATACCATTAAATTGTGCTAATACCATCAAATTGTGTTCAAAGTTTCGGCGTACATCACCGGGAGAGCAAAGCTGTTCAAGCATGCGTGTACAACAGGTTGCATAAGAGTTAGGCGTACGGCACTTCACACCTAGACATCTTGGAGCACGGAAGCAGAACATACCAAATTTAATAGTAAACAACACATCATTCCATCCAGAAATTGGAATATTCTCTGAAGGTCATCATTAACAGCCCTACATCACAGAACGTGCTTGCCATTATAACATGTTAAGTGTCACGTGCCTAGCTCCTATACAACTTGTTGTACACGCTTGCTTGCCCAGCTTTGCTCTCCAGGTGCTGTACGCTGAAACTCTGAACACAATTTAAAGGTACTACCATAGTTTTAGGGATGAAGGTGTATAGGAATTTTGTATTAATTTTGGTTCAAACGTGCTATATGTGCAGTTTGGGCTATGAGTCTACAAACACCCTGTATAAAACACAACGTTAGAAGTTATTTTATCGAATAAATAAGTAATAGCTAATGCCGAATCCTACTTAATCTGTTAAGATTAAATTCAAGTATTGACTATCAACTACCTAAACAATATGACCTACTGAGATTGAATAAGAGGAGCGATTTTAAAGTACAGCATCAGCGTTTATCTTGAGTGGATCTGGAATATCATAAAATTAAGAAACAATCATAATAAAAACAGTTTTGGATTGAACTTCAGGATCTTAATTCAGGATCTTATTTTCTCATCTTTTAAGACGGGATTGGAAATAACGTAAATTAAAATAAGTTTTTATGACAAAAAAAAACGTTTTTGGTTTAAATTAAATAAGCCTTTCTTCAGTAGATGGGTTTAGTTTAATTTTATACTCATGATTATATCAACATAGCATGAATATTTGTCATGATCATCCATTTTATTTCTATCACCGCGTTTTACTACCTGTTCAGGTTATAAGGACGTATGATCATTAATATAATGAGATAAGGATGAAGAAGTAAGCATTTTACAGGTAATATATTCGCGTTTGCGTGGATGGAAAATGATAAATCATTCAGTAAAAACCATCCTCAATAGACCCAACCAGGAAATGAACCCCGATCTCCGCACCATTAGCAAGCCAGTCGAACAGTAGAATGATGCCCAAGACCATTTGACCACTGACGCGGATGAATATGTAAACTTTTTATAACAATCAAAAATTATTATTGCTCGTAAAATTACGCAATGCCTAAAACGGATATTCAATAAAATGTCGACATCACTTTGTGTAGATGACTAAATTAAACTAATAAATAGGAAAATTATTGTTATTATTTTGGCTAATCGAACTTTTTTGTCATAAAACTTACAAAAATACTTATATTAATTGGCCTTCCTTTCTCCGCCTTCTTTAAAGCAGAATGGCGCCTATGCCATTAAATGAACAAAATAGCGTTTTAGTAAAGTGATGGAATAGAATATAAAGTAGATAAATGAGCACATAAAACAAATTCTTTTTGTTTTTGGAACGCTTAGGTAATCCTGTTTATGCTCTCGTAGGAAATATAGCTGAGTTAGATAACTACATGAAATATAAGAAGCGAAATTACAAACAAGGTTGTTTGAACCAACATTCCCAACTTAAAAAAGAGTTAAAATAACAAGTGTTACAAAAACATTCCCCATGCCTTCTCTAAACCCCTTCCAGCCCCCAACCCCACAGCCAAAAAACATCTGAACCAGAGCAGCAATCAGAATTGCACAGAGGTCTCACGGGGACCTGAGAGGATTTAAAAGGATCCAAGGGTCCGTGGTAGTTTTGGTGTTTGAACGAACACCTCCCCTCACATTTTTTAAAACTTTCCTCTCACATACTTTTTTTTTTAGCACACGGACACACACTTTTCAGCTTTACTTTTTCAAATCTGTCTTGAATCAAGGAAAGTTGAATTAAGCTTTTGGAAATGTATAGTTGAGTATTTCTTTAGACTTTACCATTTCTATTACAGTCGAAGTAAATTTGTTTGATTGTATTACAACTTAGAGCTGTGGTATTCAACCTAGGGTACGTCTACATTATTTGGGGTACGTGAAATATATATGTATATATATATATATATATATATATATGTATGGCATATATGTGTATGTATATATATACATGTATGGTATGTATGTATGTATGGATATATGTATGGTATGTATGTATATGTATGTATGTGTATGTATGTATATGTGTGTATGTGTATGCATGTATGTGTATGCATGTATGTGTATGCATGTGTGTGTATGCATGTATGTGTAAGTATAGATATGTATGATGTGTATGATGTGTATGATGTGTGTGATGTGTATGTGTGTATGATGTGTAAGATCTTTATGATGTGTATGTGTGTATGATGTGTATGGTGTGTATGTGTATGGTGTATATATTGTGTATGTTTGTGTATGTGTGTATGTATGTATGTATATGTGTGTATGTATATGTATGTATATGTATGTATGTGTATGTATGTATGTATGTGTATATATATTATTAAATGATAAACAGTGATTAATTAAGGCCTTATTTAGGGTTCGCCACAAGAGGACCGACCCGTAAAGACATGCCATCTGAGAGCACCAATTTTTTAAATTCCTCTCTCTTAGATGAATATTAAATCATATGCATAGCTTTCATTATGCACCAACAACTCTGGGGGTACAAAATCCAAGATAAATTATATTTGGGGCTATTTGAACAAACAAGGGTTGAATACGACTGACCTAGAGTAGCGATCATAATGTGGCCTAGTGCAGTGGTACTAGACCTTTTTTGTCCGCGTACCTCCATACATAATATATCTCAAACTTTGTGCCCCCAGAGTATATCTAGCACCTGTTCAGGCTATATGCATCGGTACTAGCTAAGCTAAATTAGCTAGGGATGAGGACGGTTTAATTTTTGAAGAAGTGGAAGGAGAGTGGAAAATAATTTTTGAAAAACTACCCTCAGTACACCCAACTGGGACCGAACCCCGCTCTCTCAGTCATAAGCAGTCTAATTCAACACAAGAGTGACGCCTTAGATCATGTGATCACCTAAGTGGGTCTCCCAAAGTTGTTATTACATAATAATACAAGCTATAGTTATATATTATAGAATTTACAGTTAAAATAATTAAAATAGGTTACATAAAAGACAATATACCACATAAAAGGTTTTAAATTATATATATTCAATTTTATGTACCCCTTAAGATGTATTCCCAGGTTTGATGCTACTGGTCTAGAGCGTAAGGCGTTAGTATTACAAACCAATCAATTACGTATTTTGTATTTAAGTCGGTAATTTTTATAGTTATCATAAGAATACTTGATAAAACAAATAAGGAAATGTGCACTGACAAAGAGTCGCACCAGGATGGCTGAGTGGTTAAGCGTTTTGTCCCACAAATCAAAAGATTCCTAAAATCGCTTCTTGTATTCATCGTGTCAGTTTTCAATTGACTGAATTTATTAAATTCAAGTTTTATTTAGTTGATATTTTAGTTAAATAAACAACTATTTTTATAAAATTAATCAATACACGACTAACGTTTTGTTCTTGAACAAAATATAAGTATGGCCGATTTTTACCAACTTTTTACTGCGTTGTAAACGCAAATGAATATTTTTTTTATGTTAAGACTAGTAATGTTCTTAAATCCAAAGAAGCAATTTTATTCTTTTTGTTTACTCTAATAAAATTTTACTACTCCCTATCTACGATAGGAAAAGAGGTAAGTGACAGAAACGGTTACCAGGTATTCATCCGCCAAACCATATGATATGCAAGACAGTTTTGACAGTCAAAACTTCACAATAAACATTTTTTTAATTCTTATTTTATTTTAACCGTGTTTACATTATTGAAGCATAAACTTATGTTTTTTTTTGTGGATGTGGCATATATGGTTCACTTAAAAATGCTTCTCAAATAAGAGCTTCTAAAATGAAGCATCCTCTTCATAAATTAAAATGGTGAGCCAGCAGAAACTAGAGCACCATTTGAATTTTCCACAGTGAATTCAAATGATTGAGTAGGAATAAAGAAAGTACGCTGGAGAGAAAATGGACCAGAATTTGCGGCGAGATAATGGGGAAACTATCCATAAATATATATTCTAATTAAACCATTCTGAAACTATAAATCTGACCCCTTGACCCTTGAAAACGAAACCAGAGGAACTTGACTCTTTATTGAACTTACCCAAACCAAATACGAATGATTAAAGTTGTATTTTGTGTCAAGGGTTAAGTAGAATTATAGATTACTACAGGAACATCCCAAGAATGTTACCTTTAAAAACTGCCCCCTTAGTTGATAAACTGGATCATCTACCTCTAATTTTGGAACCAGAAAAATAAGCCAAAATTAAAGGATTAAGATCCAGTCCAACATTCTTTATAAGGGCCCTTATCTAACAGATATAAATGTTACTAGATCTGCTATTTACTTACAACCAAATTACATGAATTTTTCAGGAATTCCAGAAAGAGCTACAATTTTTCTAGACAGCTTAGATTGAAGTGGATTGAATTTTTAATCAAACTGGTTATTTGTAAGTTATGTAACTGGTGTTTAAAACAGGATCATTTAGGTCAGAGTTCCTCAACCATTTGTACCTTAGAGCACATTCAAAACTAACGGTAGTGCGGTGGGCACCAATTACTTTTATTATTATTATTATTACTAGCACCGCGTCTTACTACCCGTTCGGGTTATACGCCCTTACGCTAATGTGTAATGGTAGGGTGATTGTGAGATGAAATGGAGGACAAGATGAAATGGAGGACCTACAGTTTAACGTGGAATCCGAACCACGGTGAGGCCTGGCATTCCCCACATTCACAAGATGTCTTGTCAAAGGTGAAACCAATTACTTTTTCAAGGCAAATTTACTAACTCCCGCCAGGCTCAGAAGTCAGCCTCGACGCTATCCACGTGACCAGTCAACTGCCATATTAAGTTTCCAAAAGCTATTGTGACGTTACATGTGGTTGTGGGTAATAATCAAGGCCATAACCATGGGCCGAGGGGAGTAAGGGGTTTAAACCCCCTCCAAGTTGACAAAAATAAATGAAAAAGTACTGCTTTATTTACAAGAACAAAATAAAGATACAAGGAACTATTTAACTACTCACCACCATTTTGGTGCTTGGGTACATTTTTAACATATATATTTATTCTTTGTTTATCCAGGCAACAAAGCTGGGTAGACCCATGCCAATCTAATTACAAAGGAAATATGAAGTTTTATGATGATATTAGTGAGTGTGAAGAATGATGAAAAGGGGTAGGTCTTTGAGATTATGAAAAAGCAAAACCATTCAGCTTGAAACTACAGCGGTTCCGAGTAAAAGTACACTTTGTAAATGAGCCGGCAAATAAAGAGTAATGAGAGGGAGGCATTGGAAAGAGGGGGGGGTGCTTTTAATCACCAACTTCTTGAGAACAGCATACCTGGACATAGGCAAAAACTTGATTTTTGTTGGAAAATTGACATTAAAATTATTAATCAAGAACTTTTCAGCTGTGGTCAAAAAGTGGCGAGCAGACGCAAAAGGCTCGGCGGGTGCCATGGCACCCACGGGCATAGGATTGGGGACCCATGATTTAGGTTGTTTGTGTCAATATATTCTATTCGTTGCGAGACGCAGTTTTTCAGGAGGGGATAAAACTTGTTTGATTAAGTATGTTCAATTTATAAATTCAGTTTATTCTAAGCAAAGGTTTAATATTCAAAAAATTAACAAATACTCCGATAATTTGATTAAATTTAGCGAGAATTCCTCTGTTTTTCTGAGTCTCCCAGTACGTATAAACCTTGTTGACATATGCGCTCGTGAAAGTAGATCAAGTAATTTTTTATTACAGCGTTTTAGTACACATTCGGGCTATAATAAAAATGCTAATGGGCTAGGGATGCAGAAGACTGAATTTAAAGGAAATATACCCCCATTTGCAAGGAGAGAGAGAGAGTGTGTGGTAAGCCTTGAAGCCACTGAAATGGGTGTGGATCTATTTGTTTTTTTCTGACTGATATAAGCTTCTCATCAAAAGGGAATTATACTTATGATGAATCCATGCTAAATACAATGGTAAGTTTAAAATATAGAAAAAAATATGTATATACCATGGACAATAGATAAAAAGATCAAATAAATACATAAGGTATTAGCTATTACAACGTAAGTGTAATACATTGAGTTAAACTAACCTAATCATTATTTGTGGAAATGGGGTTTGAATATATGTTTGGCTATTGAGTATTTATAACGATTGATATTTTAATAAAGGAAGTACTCGAATATTATTTTGGATAGTTTTAACTATGTTAAACAAAATTGGTATGAAAATGTTGGTCTTGCCAATTAATTATGCTTGTGTGGATGTAACATACAAGTAATTAAACTTTCTTATTTCACTTAGTTTCAATAGAAATATACTTTAATTTGATAGAAAATTTACTACTTTTATCCAACTCATTGATCACTTGCAAATAAACTTATTTTGATAGTGTATAGTATTTACTTTTTCAATTGACAAAATAAATTACAAGGTCTTTGTCTTATTCACTGGAAATGACTTTGTTCTATTGAGATAAAAATTCAAAGCTTATAAAATTCCAAAACTATGATACCTAAAATATCAATGAATGAGTGTAGAGCAAACATATCGTGAAATATTAGTCAATGATAAATATGGTAAAATGACATATAGAACTATAATATTTGTAAAACAGTATTATACAAAAATAAAAATATCCAATTTATTAAAAACATTGATAATCAACTGGTAGTTATGTGAACAGTTGACCTCGCTCTTTCCATGTTCTCATCGTTACTACAGATTTAGGATATATTTTGGATTTCAAGATGAATTATCTCCTTTAATTTCTCCTTGGATTTGAGGGTAATATTTTTCTTAGCAATCAAATTAGACACATAAAAAAAAATTCAATAGTCTACATTATATTTATAGAGAATTACAGTTGTCCACGTGGTTGAAGGCATTTAATATCGTATTATATAATATGTCAATATTTACAAAACTACTCTTAAAGTAGTCAATCAATTGTTTTGATTTTAAAATACCTTGAGATGAACTATTAATAGAGAATTATTTTGAGTGGCCTCCATATTGAAACAAATAGCAAGATTTAAAAAATACACATAGGTTTTAAAAATGTGAATACAAATTTTCTTTAAAATGGGTTCACTCACTTAACAAGAGGAACAAAGATCTAGAGGGATAAACACACAAACGAAATGCCAGAAGCTTAATTTAAAACAGGGTTTCACTACGCTCGGTCAATTAGCTACCCATTTCTACTGAAGCCATAAAAATGACTTAAAATCGACCGGTGTCAATTATACATGAGTTTAACCAATAAGACTTCTGGAGTTTATGTCGAATTCTATTTTTAAACTCGATGAACCGCCTACTCCTCACTTGAAATACTCTAGTAGGCCTTACTTACGTGATTAGATTGATTATAACATCCGAAATATTAACCAAACAATATCTCGTTATTTGAAGGACGATGAGCAAAAATAACTATTTCGCTAATAGTATTAGATATTGTATCTGTATTAGACTTGTATTTGTAATGTTATAATAATATTAGTGAACATACTCCTTCTTCATAGTTGAATATAATGTGTGTACGTTGACACATAACACTGGATTGGTTCACATTTAACGTTCAAAAACATTCAAAGTTCACAGCAACGAAGCACGTTTTGTAAATGGAACAACTCTCATATTGAAATAATGATGAAAATAAATAAATATTCATATATATATATATATATATATATACATGAGAAAACCGTCACCCAGTTTGAGCGAGCGGTTGTTGTGTATAGGCCTACAGGGCTACCACTATTTTATTACTAACAAATTCCTTGTGTTTTTCAGGTTTTCCAGTTTCCCATTTTCACAGGGAGTTTAAATTGAAGAAAAATTAATAAAATCCCATTTTTCACTAATATAACTAGTGTGAAGTTAACTGATGTTTAAAATAGGATGATTATTTTAATATTGATGGGGAAAATACATCTTCGATTGTTTACCATCCATGGTTTAAGGATGATACATAATTGAAACAGCATGATTAAAGCTTGATCCACACGTTCACCGAAAATAGAGGGCAGGACCTACTTAAGTGGTGCAGTAATTCACACACTGTTTGTTGAACCATGAAGCATTGCAACGTTAGCTTAAAATAGCTGATTACCAACATATTTTATTTTCTAGCAGATAACAGTACATATATTTTAGTTTATTCTCCTGACGGATGTTTTAAAGTTATATCTCTGTGTCGTGGCACGATCCGATACTCACGTTTTACATTAACGGGTTATTTCAAATCTTCTCACAAAGGCCAACGAACCTGTCTGCTTCCTTCCGGCTGTAGAGCGCATGCGTTGTCAAATTCACATACGCACTGATTTGAGATTGTTGGTTCTGAGAGTTGATTGGTTCTCTTGTGCCTAACATCTCAGGCAGAGCGGATGACGCAGATAAGAGCTGAACTCAAGCGGAACAGCTAGCGCCGATAAAGCCGAAATCTTGTGATTGGCTTAGAGATCGTCACGTGACTACGTTTCTGTTCTGCGCTAGTTTTTCGGCGAACGTAAGAACCCACAGTAATTCTTAAGTTCACTTTTTAGTCCAGCCTACTATCTCAAGATTTCAGTTAAATGTACCAAATTAACAAATATTCTGGTATTTTTAGTAAATTTTGAAAAATTTCCTTTGTTGTCCCTAATTTTGTCATGCACAAAAAATTTCCTGTGTTTTCCCAGTTGTTCCGGTTTTCTATATTCATGGCAGCCCTGGTATATCATAAAGCCCACTTAGTCGATAAATTGGGTGCCAATATAGACACAAATTAGGTTCGAATGGGGTAAATTACCAAATATATCTGTAAACAAGTAGGGTAAGTAAACAATAACTAATTCATAATTTTGAATAAAATATCTCAAGAGTATTTATTATCTATTTCTAGTTATTCATTACTGTTCTCCAGTATTTTAACTTAGCTTATCAATATTCTTACTTACCTCACTTTTAACATTAATACGACCTATTTTAGTGGCCACATGGTCTAAGGCATCACTATAGCACTAGAACTAGACTACCGATGAGAGGAAGATTGGCGTTCGAATCTCTGTTGGGTGTACTGAGTTTTTTTCCTAAATGGGTTTACACTTTCCCTCTACGCAAACGTGGGTACAGTCCTTATAAATTCAACCTCCCTCTTCCCTAACACCTTGGCATAGCTAGTACATAATACGTATAACCTGAACAGGTAGTAGGACGCGAGGCTAAAAAAACGTTACTACCGACTTACATCCCTTAACCTTCTTTGGATAAACAAGTTCTCTTAATATATTCCCACGGAGTTCAAACATTATGGGCAAACCAATAAAATGCTAGCTTTTGCAAATTCTCGTGGACACTTGTTTGGGAATAACTCCTATAAAACCCGTTTCGATGGCCGAATGGTCTAACAAACTACTCTATAGACTGCCGAAGACGGGGATATCGAGGTTCATATCTCGGTGGGTGCACTGAGGCTGTTTTAACCGAAATGGTTTTCCCCACTCACCCTACACGCAAATGCGGGTGCACTTAAATTATAACCTCCTAATTCATAGAACATTAGTGGAATTAGTACATAGCTGTATAGCACGGGTAATAAGACAAGTTGCTTTTAAAAAAAAGCTATAAATAGTTACAATCTTTCAGAGACAGAGTGTACATTAATCATGATAGTTACGTCACGAGATAAGCGCTTGAGCTGTGGTCCTCGCGCCTAGCAACTAGAAACTACTTTTCGGTAGATAAACTTTGATGGCCTCCGAGTGCAACAAAACGGCTTCCTCTCTTCAGTGGCGTCCTTGAGATATATTTACACAACACGCGAGGAAAAAAGAACAGCCTTGTTGGCACAGAGTTCAACACGACACGATATTTCAATTCCCACCATGAGATACATCCACTCATGTCCTCAAATATGAAACATTGCAGAAGCTTTCGTTGACAAGTTGGCATATTTACGAGATTATTATCTTTTATTCATAATTATTTCGACATAAGGGCTTACTAGAGATTCATTTAATATAAGGTATATGGTTTAAAAGGGCAGTTTTAGAGGAAACAAATCCGCATTAGGGTGGATAAAAGAAGGAAAAAGTTAACTAAGGAAACAAGGGGGAAAGTTCAATTTCCACTCGAATTGAGTTAGTGTTTCCATCTGTTAGGCAATCATGATACCTTTTTAATGAACTTTTGTGGCCTATGATTAGTATCACGACACCTGAAGTAATTTTTCGTATTAATTTATGCTTCGATTTTCACATCATTCGTTAGTCCTGACATAGGAACATTTCCTCTAAAGATGCCCCTCTAAACTTTTGGCATTGTTTTTTTATATTCACGTGTACACCCTATAAAATTAGACCAGTTTACTGAGGTCAATAATCCTCACGTTATCTCGAGATGTTTGAATTATAAATATATTTATTATTTTTTGCCACTTTATTTTGCCATACTTTAAAATTAGACTAAAAAAAAAATAGAGCTAAGCTTTCCACTAAAATAATTATTTAGGTAAAAGACGACGTATTTATAGGGTATCTGTTGGTACGCCCTTTCCTCGACCAAAATAACCCTTCTTCGCCGTGAGATAGATTAAAATGCAATGCGCGTTACAGGAGTGTGATAGTAGAAGGCGAGTAATAAGGTGCCATACTCTAAATATAATTTTGATAAACTGTGGTAAATAAAGTATGCATTGTACATCCCTTTGAAGCATCCTTATGAATTAAATTATTCATTAAAAAAAATCACAGTATATTGTACCAATTGAGAAAATCTTAAATTAATTAGTTTTTATTTCAATAAAACTTAGTTTAAGTATGAAGGCGAAAGCCCTGACTGATTGACTGAATCATCACTCTACCTACCGAATCCTAGGACTTGGGATCTTGAAATACAACAGAGAGGAGGATCCTCTTAGGTCATAGCTATCTGATTAAAAAAGGTTTGGAGAAATTCAACTTTCAGGGGGATGAAATGGGGGTTGTAATCTTAACACTATATTCAATACATTACATATATATTTGACAATGAAAAGTGTCCTTCCTTCTACATGAATTGTTCGGACACTTCTAAAAGTCATATAAATCTGAAATTTGGCAGATAAAGGGATCCATTTATCTATAAAAAAATAAAATTTGTAAATTAAAAAATAGGGCTACAGGAAACGGGGGGATCAATGCATATAAAAAATCTTTTAGGTGAGATAGAAGATTGAAATTTGCAAGAAATGTAGATAAATTACTCCAAATAATCAAGTAAATATTAAATATTTGTAATCTATAATTGGGGGTTAGCTAAAGGGGCGGGGGTTAAATATTTCAAAAATTATACAGCGAAATTATGTTTCATTGTGGAAGAAGATTGAAATTTGTTGGGCAGTTATATAAGGACCGTCCCAAACAGTGCGAAAATGTTTAAATTTCAAAAGAAATGACAAAAAAATGAGTGCTTGCAATAAAATTAATTAAAAAAACTAACTTTCTGCTTTGGTAGGAAGTTGGAATACTTACATAAATGTAGGGGGATAGCCCCAAATACATAAAATAGTCTGAACCTTTAAAATGTGAAAGGACTAACCTAAGGAGCCATAAAAGTTGAAAAATTGAAATTTTAAAGGAGACAGTGAAATGAAAGGTCTCAAAATTGCGTAGGCTAGTAGAAAAAAACTTCTCGGTGTGGTATAGAAAATAAATTCTGGTTAGGACGATTAAAATCCTTACAAATAAGTGAACAAATAAACTAAAGAGTATTTTAAAGGTAGTTTGTGCTAGCGTTGAGATTACAAAGATAAAACTCAAAGGGAAAACTAACACTACCGGTACCGAAGAGTGACAGAACATTTAAAATAAACCATTTCTGGTGAAATAACTTGTTGAACCGTGATGATATTATTGAAACTATACTGATAATTTAATCAATAGATTTATGTAATAGTTTTTTATTTAATTTATGCTCTTTTGTGATTTGTGATGCTCGTTTTTCCTATATATTTGTGTAACAATGATAATTACTTCGTTTCGCTTAGTGCAAAGAAAATATTGCTTTGCCAAAGGATCGAGTTCGTTAGTGCTCTCACTTGATGTATATGGTAATGTTTATTTTTTCAAATGATTTTATTTATTTTACTTATTAATTTACTTTCATAACTGGTTTGGAATCGCCTTACAGCAAGAAATTATTTTAAAAAAAATTGGAAAATGCATGTTAAACGTCCTAGTTTGACCTACCGTAGATTTTATTAGCCTTTCCCATATGAAAAACGTATCCAACTGCTAGTTATTTATAAAATGTGGTCTTGTTTAACGTGAATTGATCCAATTTTCAAGCGATTAAACTTATTGGACAACTAGAATAGTTAGCAGGCCTACCCATATTCATATGTCAAATTCTGATATCTGCAGCTGCCACTCTTGATATATACTATTTATATTAATAAAATAAAAACAGCATAGTATAATGTTATCATTGTATGGCACAATTAATATGTGTGTATTTTCTAAAAGTTTCTATCAAAATCTTAATAAACATTCCGTTTACTTTCAGATACTATATTTTGTGACACACAATTTTCAAACTAAAAGTCTTGGCTTCATTATTTTGTGAAATAGGTAATGTATAGAGAACATATTTATCTAAACACATTTCATAATTAATATTATTTTATGGGGAGAGGGGGGGGAGGGAAGCATCAGATCAAATTATAAGAAGTATGAATGCGTGAAGGTTGATCTATTACATTTTTTAGATGTCAAATAAGGTTCTTTTTATGGAAAATAGGCCTGTTATTTTCTCCGATAATATATGGTCCCTTAGTTATCGCATAGTCTTGAAAAAATAGCTGTAAAATAATCTGCATCTGAACATATTTAACGGCAAATTGTCAAGTAGTGTAAGGTAGATTTGATGAATGAGTCAGTCCACCAGTCTGTGAGGGAATGAGTTAGTTAGTTAGTCCCATATAATATTTTAAATAGTGACTAGAATGTGCCTAAGCTATAAGTAACTACCATTAGACTTCATTGAATTGATTCCTAAGTGAGGTAATATTTTTTAAATTAGCTTGCTTTAACTAATGTAACTACATACTTTGCACGAACAGGTAAGTAAATAAAGGACCTATAGAGTTGATTTGTATATATGTAGATTTTATTCATCAAGTTTTTCAGATAAAAAAAATAATTAAATAACTACATATTTTAAACACGTAATGAAACAAAATTAGGTACAAGATTTGTTTTAGAGCTTAACAAAATAGCTTGTGAGAAGAAGCCAGTAAAGAGAATATAATGGAAACCAGTACTAAAGATAAGCTGTCACAAACTTTTTTATTTATATGATTAAATATTTAAATTAATGTTCAAAACTGCTTCTTTGACCACATGGTATAATACGTCACTCTCATTTTGGATCATATAATTAATGATAGAGAAATTGGGTTACGAATCTTGGTCGAGTAAATTGAGAGGGTTTTCCCAAAATGGTTTTCGACTTTTCTTCCACGCAAATGCTGGTATAATTCCTCTAAATTCAACCTTCCTAATTCCCAACACATAATGTAAATAGTACATATGCGTATAACCTGAACATGTAGTAAGTACCCGCCTCGGTGGCGTAGTTGGCTAACGCGCTTGTCGTATTGAGCTCGACCACTGAGGACGGGGAGATCGAGGTTCTAATCTCGGTCGGGTGAACTGGTGGTGGTTTTTCCTAAATAGTTTTCCACTCTCCCTCCACGCAAATGCGGGTTCACTTCCTCTGATTAAACCTCCCCAATCCTAATCCATTAGAGTAATTAGTACTTAAAGCGTATAACCCGAACGGGTAGTAAAACGCGGTGCTAAATATTATTATTATTATTATTGTAGTAAGTTGCAGTACTAAAAAATAATATTTATTATTATTTAGCACCGCGTCTTACTACCCGTTTGGGTTATACGCTTTAAGTACTAATTACTCTAATGGATTAGGAATTGGGCAGGTTGAATTAGAGGAAGTGAATCCGCATTTGCGTGGAGGGAGAGTGGAAAACCATTTAGGAAAAACCACCCCCAGTTCACCCGACCGAGATTCGAACCTCAATCTCCCCGTCCTCAGCAGTTGAGCTCAACACGACTAGCGCATTAGCCAACTACGCCACCAAAGCGGGTTAAAAAATAAAAATTAATGTTCCAGTTTTGAACAATTTTATACCTGATTTTTTATTTAGAGTTAAAATACAATTTACTAATTTCAAATATATGGTGCTAGATTTAGAAATTACTCTTTCATTAATTCGTGAACCGAATAATTTAAATTATATTTTAGCCGGATCATTCCTCATTAGGGGTCCATATTTTTTTTTTATATTTCGCCATATTAATAACATGTGTAGTAAGTTTTAAATTATGTATAAAATGTACTATACATTACATACAATGTATGTACTGTGCTTCACAAACTTTATCATTTGTGATTAAATTTTCAATAATTTCACTACTAAACATATTATTGGCAGAGTTTTAACTTTAAAAAAATAATCCCGAGCTTTTAGGCTTGTGGACAAGAAACATTTCATTCCCCTATACAGATATTTAATTATAAATATCTACAAATATAATTATATCATGGATATAAGAAGATTTTAAAATATCATAAATATACATTGTCTCTCAAAATGTTTGACATCTGAATTAAATAAATCATTAAACATTAATATAAAGTTAAATCAAATTATGTTGTTTTATGATAATTAAATCATTTATTTGATCAAAAATGAACACTTTTAGACACAACAATTTACAAAAGAAAAATATTGTTTTTTGCTCCATGTAATAAAATGTGAAATAACCAAAATATAGTACAATGAAATAGCCAAGTGACGTAATAAATTACATCTGTTGTATGATAAAAATTTGTTTCTAAGCTTAGTACGATTTATACTCTTTTTGATACAAGGGATCATTTGAGTAAACCGTTGTTCAAATTTTAACGATTTCATTTTTATGTTCTGTCCTTTGATTTATTGCTGTTAACGATTACCACACTGAGATAACAGAATATATGTCAGTGGTAATAATTGCATGTTGAGATTTATCAGAGGCTTAGTAAACATGTCATATGTTTTAGTAAAAGGTTTTCCGCCTTTAATTTGTCTGTCGGGTTGCATAGGATTATGATATTATCTAAAATCTGAGATTATTCAAAACTCAAACGCATTTTTTAAATTTAGATTTTCAGAATTTAATTTTTTTCTTGAAGAAAATTATAAAAGAATTGTAGCAAAAAAAACAAACAAACAGTGGCCTATATTATTATTATTATTAGCACCGCGTCTTACTACCCGTTCGGGTTATACGCACTTACGTTAATGTGTAGTGGTAGGGTGATTGCGATATGAAATGGAGGACCTACAGTTTGACGTGGAATCCGAACCACGGTGGAGGCCTGGCATTCCCCACATTCACAAGATGTCTTGTAATCAGATAAATCTATGCCGGGACCGAGGATTGAACCCCGGCCGCCAGCATAGAAGTCTGATACCTTACCCCTAGACCGCCAGGTCAACTTATAGTGGCCTATAAATTAGTAATGTTATCATCATCATCATCATCATCAGTATTAGTGTTATTACCACCGCATCTATTACCTGTTTACGTTATAAAAATAAATGAGAATTACTCTGATGGGGAAAAGTAATGGAGAGAGAGGAAGCATTTTAGAGATAATCTACCAGCATTTGAGGGGAAGAAGTATGAAAAACCATTTAGGTAAGAACACTCTCGGTAGACCAAACCGGTATTCAAACACCGACCTTTTAGTCCTCATCAGGCCAGCCTAACACTATAATAGGTCTTGGACCATTCAGTCACTGAATCGGGTTGAAATAGTTTTATTTTTGGCACCGCTTCTTACTACCTATTCAGGTTATAAGGATTTTAATCAAGTTCATTATTAATTTTAGAAGAATCAGTTTTAACTAGTCTAAGATATAACTATTTCTAGACAGTTTCTACATTTTACCCTCCAAACACTTATGGCAATTTTTTAAGGGACCATTTCATCATCAAAATGTTATTTTAACTACTTATTGAAATAATCTACCCCCATTGGTGGTCACATGGCTTAAGGTGTCACTCTCACCTTCAATGGCGGAAAGTTAAAGTTTTGAATCTTGACCAGGTGCACATGATAGTGGTTTTACATATCGTGTTTATTCTATGTGAATTTCCCTTTTTCTCTCCTCTTTGATTTGATTTAATTTCTTATAAAATATCTTCTTCGTCCCTTTTGCTTAAATTTAAACGTCAATAGCTTCAAAATTAAGGAAACAAGTTAATTTGGTGTATAAAATAAAAAAAATTAGAAAACTTAAACCAAACGGTTCAATTTAGACACAATATGGAGGAAAGAACGTTGTAAACAATTTTATTTCTATATAATTTTCTTATATTTAATAGTGAGATAGTATATTTCAACGTCAATTTATAGATAATATTATCGTTCAATTGTAATAGGATGTACTGTGCCTTTTGTGACAGCTAGAAAGTTTAATAGATCCACTTTCACATACTACGTCAGATAACATAGCATGCAGCTGTTCATTTGGATAGATATCATTTTGTTATGGTATAGCATAGACCTATATGATTGAGAGGGGCATGACAGACACTTCAGTCGTTTGCATGTAGACAATTTCCGCTCTGTAGGAACAGAACGTTGGCCAGGGTACACCTATGGAAGTTGTCTACACGTAACCACTATGAGATGATTTGTTGATAAGTAATATGAAGTTGTGGAGCCGGTGTGAGTCTTAACCTAACTTAAGCCTAACTAGCTAAGCCCTGGTGAACTTTGGGGGCATTCCCCTCAAGGGAAAATTACCCAAGGTACCAACCAGGAACTGAGCCCAGTACCCTTAGAATCGTAGCTACAGTAGCCCCATGACTTCTTTGGTGCTGACTGACAGCTCACAGCTGACTTCTGACAGTCAACATTTAGGTATATAACTAAATTTTGACTGTCAGAAGTGACAGCTGCTAAACACATGTTTTTACAGATCATTTGGTCCGGCGTAGGTATATATGATTTGGTCTGGTAACGTTTCAAAGCGGTCAGTCAGCACCAAAGAAGCCGTGAGGCTACTGTAGCTACACTGACCACAACACCAAGGCAACGGTTATATCATAACTTATACAATAATACTAATAAAATAGTATAATGTTATAGGCTCAAGCACAAAAAATATTATAAAATCCAAGACTTAAATATTGTCGTTAATAATTTACTGATTTATGAATTCAAATAAATTTAATCAATAAATTGAATATTGAGGATAAATATCATTATGATTAACACTTTTACAAGTTGTTTATACTCATGTCATTAGGCAATGGAACACGATGTGCTGCTACGAGTCGTGGGAACACATCGCCTAACGACTTCCATGAATACGGTATGTAAAATCGAGTACCGAAACATGTCGGATAACTAAGGTTCCAGAAATCTCCATCACACACTGGAACACTGAAAAGAGTAACGGGAGCAAAAATCTCAGATAAGACTTAGATAGTTTTAAATACAAAAATAGGGTTGAATATTTTAAGAAAGTTATTTGAATACATCAACTTTTATAATCCAAACAATCACCAACTTTTGAATAGATATGTTTTAACTTATTGTATTAATATGTTTTATTTTCACTTTCGCTAAACACTTGTTTGTAAATTAATTGTGTATTATGTCATATTTGTTAGTTTGACCAATTTGACTCGTATTATATTTAATAGTCAAGGTAAATATTTTTAAATATCAAAGTGTATTAGAGGAAGAACAGACACAATTGAGTATTAACAACTTGTAGAAGTGTTAATCATAACAATATTTATCTTCAATATTCAATTTATGAATTAATTTTATTTGAATGCATACTTTTTGTAAATTATCAACGAAAATATCTAAGTATTGACTTTTATTATATTAATTTACTCCTTACGAAAGATTCAATTAGAATGTTTTCTAAAATGTTGTTACAAAAAATATTGTTGTGTTTTCAAAAATGTACCACCCTATTGAAATATGACTTTATATAATATTGATGTTCATTATTAGTTTATTAAATAATCTTTATATCAAATTATCACGAATCTAAATGGTAAAAAGTCACACCTCTTCTGAAACTAGCCAAGTCCAAGTTAGAAACTCAAGATGGCGACGCTGTTCTGAACTGCACGTAAAATATTTACACACAAAGTAACTCCACGATAAGAGTTTAAAGTTCTTAGAAGGTTACTTTACATTGTAGCTCTGTTTCAAAGTTGGCTGTAGCACTAAAATGAAGAAGCGCTTTGATGTTCCACGTAACTTGATACTATTTTATGGTTTATAAGACGGTAAAACTTGTTTTAGTTCGGAGCTCCTTCACTCGATGTGGCTGTTTAGAGTGGGATGTGTAGAAACCAAGAAAAGATAGATGTGTTTGCAATTTTTATAGCAGAACATTTTTGCTCAAAATAAATAAAATATTGCTTCACCTCAAACATAGAGTTTAATTTTCTTCAAATAGAGAACTCAACAGTTTTTGAATATCTGCCATGACTCATGAGCATAGCGGCAGTTGATGACCAAAAAATTAGATTAAGGAAGAAAGTTTTCATTCCATTCCAGGACATCCTTAATAGGTATTCAATAAATGTTGAGTTTACCATGAGAAGAAAATAGAGCTACTACTAGACACAGAAAACATCGCATCTCGTTGTCAAGTGCTATAATCGCGCTAGACTAGAGCATGAGTGGTGAAGGGGTGAGAGGAGATGCCCATAACGCTATAGTACAGTCAGTAATAATAATAATAATATTTGGCACCGCGTCTTACTACCCATTCGGGTTATACGCTTTAAGTACTAATTACTCTAATGGACTAGTAATTTGGAAGGTTGAATTATAGGAAATGAACCCGATCTCTCAGTCCTCAGCAGTCGAGCTCAACACGACAAGCGCGTTAGCTAACTACGCCACAGAGGCGGGTTACAATCAGTAACAAATGTTGAATGGGGCATAAGTCCTTCACTGTAAATAGGTGGATTAGCACGCTTATCTTAAGCCATTTTGAAAACAATTTACGTATCGTGTATTTAAAGTTGGTTAGGTATCCGTAATTTTTGTCAAAAGAAGTACATATAAAGTATTATTATTATTAGCACTGCGTCTTACTACCCGTTCAGGTTATACGCACTTACGCTAATATGTAATGGTAGGGTGATTGTGAGATGAAATGGAGGACCTACAGTATTAATGTGGGATCCGAACCATGGTGGAGGCCTGGCATTCCCCACATTCACAAGTGTTGATTAATACAAGTCTTGTTAGAGGTGAAGGAAGGGTTTGGTAATCAAATAAATCTGAGCAGGGACTGAGGATTGAACCCCAGACCCCCGCACAGAAGTAAAACACCTTACCCCTAGACCACCAGGTCAGCTTACAAATAAAGTAAAAACATTCTACACAAAACTACTGAAATTCCTAAATTCTCGATCTTATGCGTCCCCATCGGTAAGCTGACCAGAATATACAGGACAGAACGTCAAGTTAATGACTGATGACGTGTATAATTGGTCACCCCTTCCTTCTTCAAGTAGTTGACGTTCTTTCCGCATGAAATGTTTACTGTGTCGATTAGTGTATGAAACTGCACAACCACTTACCTTTTCTCGCGTCCCCTACATCACCACCTTAACGTAATATTCAAACAAGGGAGCGTTGGTCGATCCCCGACGAGGTGGATTTGTGTGTTTTATATTACAATTACTTCGCTCAAAACGCATATTGGTGGGCACGGGGTCTAAGAGGTCATCCTGGTCCTGTCTTGTTTTCTAGTGACGGGTAGATCGGGATTCGATACCTAGGGAGATGTAAATGAAGGTGCTTTATACTTAATGGCTCCCGCTCTCACTCAATGCAAATGTAATTTTAAAACAAAGAAAATAATTAATAATACTTAGTTGTTTATTTATCACGTCCTAGTACCGGTTCGTGCATTACATATAATATATTAATTAGGCTAATAGAACGATTATGAGCAAGGTATTATTTATGAGGATATTTACATGAATTAGCACGGAGATAAATAGTGAGAAAGTATTTAGTGAAAACCACCTTCAACACACCCTACCATGATTCGAACCCCAATCTTCCTGTCACCAGCAATCCAGTCTAACACAACAGTGACGCGTTAAACCATGCGACCACCGACGTGGTTGAATTGTTAGTTAAAATGTTACTGGAGTATTGTCAAAGTAACCTAAAATCATGTAGGCCCTATATTTAATACATGTTATATTATTATTATTATTATTAGCACCGCGTCTTACTACCCATTAGGGTCATACGCACTTACGCTAATGTGAAATGGTACGGTGATTGTGAGATGAAATGAAGGACCTACAGTTTAACGTGGAATCCGAACCACGGTGGAGGCCTGGCATTCCTCACAATTCCTCACATTCACAAGATGTCTTGTCAGAGGTGAAGGAAGGGTTTGGTAATAAGATAAATCTTTGCCGGGACCGAGGATTGAACCACAGCCGCCAGCACAGAAGTCTGACACCTTACCCCTAGACCGCCAGGTCACCATTTGTTATATTAAATTACTATTAACGATGTCAGTGTTAAATTGAGTTTGTAAAATGTTTTAGTAAACTAAACTACAGGTTTGTTTAAAATTTATTTATCTGAGGTATTTAACGTACTCTTTCTGAACCGATTGATTATATCAGCAAAAGAAAGTTTTTATAAGCGAGAGCGAAAGTTTCTACCAATTTCGCCGGGAAAGATATCTTCACATAACTTCCAGGGTTCTGTTACATGCCATAATCGACACGGGACCGACGGATTTACTTCTCTTTCAAAGAAATTTGTACTATGAATTTTTAGCATTCATGAAAAACCCATTGAACCCACCTGGGTTTGAACCCAAAAACATCGGGTCCTGAAAAGCGCACTTTACCCCAAGATCACTAAGGTGAACTTGGTTAAAATGAAATCAAAGTTAATTGGTAATAGAAAATAGCTCTTCAACTAGTTTCATATTTGAAACAAAGAAGGTATAATAACCTTGCTCATAATTTTAATCTGCAAGAGTAAGGTCGCTCTGAAGCTGCTCATAAGCAGAGCTTTCATTGGTGCCCAGATTCAGTGACATCATTATTGAACCAATTACCAGACCCGTATAGAGCCGTGGGTAGTAGGAGCGAGTGCTAACCTAATGACCAATCAAATGACAATCACCCAGAAAACAATACCGCCACGACCTCCATCCAATTTACCTTCCGCCGTCCATACCACTATCTTTGAAAGGGGGAGAAGGCATGTTTACTTGTCTCTATTTGTCTTTAAGAAGGCCGTCTACTATAGCTCTGAAACTCTTAAAGAGGCGTTTAGTTGTTTAGCAATATTTAACTAAGGGATTGACATAGAAACAAATATTTAAGAAGATATTTAGAATATAGCTTGTTTGTTGAACGATATATATTTAAAAGTCTTTGTCAAAAATTATCATAATAAATTAATCGTAATAAAAACCATACATATATTAGGTTTGTAAAACCAGTCATACTGGTAGGTAAAGTATAATTAGACTGGATTTGCAAACCTAATAAATATATAGTTTTTAAATTTTTGTATCACATCCATTACTGTTTCCAGCCTATGACCTGGGTCAGTTTTTTATTCAAGCCAAATATTTTCCACTACCGCCTTGCTAGGCCGGTCGCAGTTTCATATACCTTATAATCTAACTTAAGACTAGGACAGGCACAACATCCAGTCCCCGCTCATTAATTTATCAATGTGAAAGGGTAAACCCATATTTCGTCAATGATAAATTTTTCGGCCATACCGGGAATCTAACCTGGGACCCTTAGATTAATAGACAGACGCGCTACCGGCTGAGCTAGGGTGTTGGATCATCTATATTTTTTAATACTAGTAACTAACCACACTAATTTCAACTCAGATTATAACATTGTAAATCAATAATTAACAATCAATATTGTTAATCTCTTACTTCTTAAAGTACTAACATATGCTCGTTACTCGGCATCAATTATTATTTTTTCTAAAATGTTATGTTATGGCTTGTAAGCCCCTACATATACAGTGTGTTTCAGTGAAAGCGTACAAAAATTAAACAGGACAAAGGGGATGCTCTACCGAACAATTTGAGATAGGAAACGTGTGGTCTGAGAAGCCAGCTAAGTGGGTTTATTTGCCTAAACATGTATAACATGTAATTTATTTACATTTAGTTGTAACATTGTGTACAGGTAGTATTCTACAGTATACCATGTCATTGACAAACTGGAGGAAACTTACCATTTCGTACCTCACATCAGTTGCTCAAAATGGCGGCCACCAACCACAATGCAAGTACGACATCGGCGTACCAGATTCTGCCGCGCCCGTTCTAATATCCCATACATGTTGCGAATCGCATCACAGGCGACGACAATCCTGGCTACCAATTCCGAGTCTGTGTCCACTGGGGTCTCATACACATGTGATATGAGATATCCCCATGTGAAATAGCCTTCAGGCTCTCCCCCACATGTTTAGGCACATACCCCCCTTATCTGGCTTCGCAGACCACACGTTCACCTATTTCAAATTGTTCGGTAGAGCATCCCCTATGTCATTTTAATTTTAGCACGCTTTCATTGAAACACCCTGTATACCTAGTCACACCGTTTCCTTTACGAGTCATATTACTATAAAAGTAAAATATATCAACCCTTCATGTTAATACATATAAATTAAGATATATTCTAAAAGTTAACGTTGGAAAATTTTCAAAAACATTTTTCACCTGCCTCCTCCCTCCTACTTCCCTCGCTACTTCTTACTACCTTTGCAGGCTACATGTATGTTAACTACACTAATAGGAATCAAGTCGAGAAAGAGTTTTAAAGGAAGTGTACCCCCATTTGTGTAGAGTGAAAGCGATACACTATTTAAGACAAAATATAATCAGTACACCAAACCTGTTTTCTAGCCCTGAACTCTCCAACCAGACCCTAAACTAATTCACTTGCCCACCAATATGTTTTTCCCGCCAATTGTCGCAGCTTTGAGCTCATAGCAAACAACAATTTTCCTTCCCTAAACAAATGCACACATTTGTTGTTCAAGGCACAACATAAAAGTTCAAAGATATTTAAGATTAGTTTTGTGGTTTTTAAGTGCTAAAATTTGCCCTTCTCATAGGATATATATATGGCAGTGTCGAGGTTAACTCCATGGATTCAGCGGACGACATCTGTTGGCACAGCACAATGAGCCCTGCAGCCGTTAATATCAGTTTTATAGACCAAATCCACTACTTTTTAATTCAAGTAGCTCATTTGTCGTCACGAGGCCGAGTTCCCCCCGTTCCATACCCACTACACAGAAAATACGGAAGCACTGGTGATATAACCCGGAACTTCCGGATCTGTAGCCAGGAACCTTGATTACAGAGGTGGTCAGTGTTAATATTAATATCTTTTCTGGTGACCTGGTGGTCTAGGGGTAAGGTGTCAGACTTCTGTGCTGGCGGCCGGGGTTCAATCCTCGGTCCCGGCACAGATTTATCTGATTACAAAACCCTTCCTTCACCTCTGACAAGACATCTTGTGAATGTGGGGAATGCCAGGCCTCCACCGTGGTTCGGATTCCACGTTAAACTGTAGGTCCTCCATTTCATCTCACAATCACCCTANCAATCACCCTACCATTACACGTTAGCGTAAGTGCGTATAACCCAAACGGGTATTAAGACGCGGTGCTAATAATAATAATAATAATATATTTTATATCCGCCGCATGGTATAACGCGATACTCTCGCAGACGACTAGACTGCTAATGACGGGGGGATCGAGGTTCAAATCTAGGTTTGGTGTGCTGAAGGTAGTTTCAACACACTTCCTTAAAGCAAACGCAGTTACACCTCTTCTAAATATAGTCTTCCTAATCCCCAAAACTATTATCGTGATTAGTATATATGCTTTTAACCCGAACAGCTGGTAGGACGTGGTGCAAAAATAATCCTTTTTAAAGTAATGTGCACTCTTATTCACTTAAGTCGCCTTAAGGAAGGTATATAATAAATTTATTTCATATTTTATTCACTTTTAATTTTATTTAGATACAAGGGTTATTAGAGAGACAAAAGAGTAAATAAGAATAAAAAAAGTGTGGGAAAATTGCAATGAAACTCACCCTTCTACGAACCCGGCTAGAATTCGAGCCAACAACAACCTGGACTACCTAGTTCATTTTGAATCTAACACCTTAAACCACGTGACTCCCGTGGTTATTATATGGTATAATTTATAAATTGTATATTAACATAATCATTAAAACGCGAATTTAAATAGAACAGGGAGAAACAAGATTTAATAAAATATGTATGGACAAGACCAAAACTTTATCAAAGTTGAAAAGACTATATCGTAAGATAAACAACCTACTCTAAAAAATATCTGAATAAGTTAGAACCAAACTAAGGATTAAATTAGAGAAAAATATAAAACTGATAGAACCAATACAGATTTATTTATTTCCCTACTTTCATAAGTAGTTTAACTCTATTTTTTTTTCAACTTTTTTTGGCTAACGTTATTTATTTGTTCATCCTTTCAACTTCAGAAAGTTTCTTTCTTTGTGTACAGATATCAAAAAGAAAATTGCTTTATATTTCATTTCCTGTTTCAATTTATTTTTGCTGACTAATATTTTACAAGAGAATAGAAAATGTTGGGGTAGAAAAAATGTCAAATAATTTCACATATTTTATGCTAGGCTTTCAGATCTAGAATCAGTGATATTGGTCAATGTTTAAAACTATTTGATTTTTCTTTTGGTCAAGATAATTTAAAAAAAGGTGACCTGACGGTCTAGGGGTAAGGTGTCAGACTTCTATGCTGGCGGCCGGGGTTCAATCCTCGGTCCCGGCATAGATTTATCTGATTACCAAACCCTTCCTTCACCTCTGACAAGGCATCTTGTGAATGTGGGGAATGCCAGGCCTCCACCGTGGTTCGGATTCCACGTTAAACTGTAGGTCCTCCATTTCATCTCACAATCACCCTACCATTACACATTAGCGTAAGTGCGTATAACCCGAACGGGTAGTAAGACGCGGTGCTAATAATAATAATAATAATAATAATAATAATAATAATAAGATAAATAAAACTTATTTTATTGATTTTCTGAAAGGATCAAAATATTATTCAAGGTTTAATCAAAACGTGGGACATCTTAGCTACTTCTGACATAGTTATATTCTTGACAATTTCAACCATTTGTTTATTTTAAAACAAGTTTAGTTTCCTCTCAAGAATTGAAAAATTTACGAATTGGGGAGGGTAGATAACGTTTGTCACATAATATGGCACCAAAATACCAAGGTTGGGCAGAAAGTGTTTACACATATAATAACACTATATCTTTACTACTATAACTAATAAATGTATCAAATTAAACATAAGATAACAACAAAAGTTTGACTTATACATACTCTTGCTGAATTGCTTCAGATTCCACTACAATTTTTTAAGTCCCTGTTATTATTATTATTATTATTATTATTAGCACCGCGTCTTACTACCCTTTCGGGTTATAGCCTACGCACTTACGCTAATGTGTAATGGTAGGGTGATTGCGAGATGAAATGGAGGACCTACAGTTTAACGTGGAATCCGAACCACGGATGGAGGCCTGGCACTCCCCACATTCACAAGATGTCTTGTCAGAGGTGAAGGAAGGGTTTGACAATCAGATAAATCAATGCCGGGACCGAGGATTGAACCCCGGCCACCAGCATAGAAGTCCGGCACCTTACCCCTAGACCGCCAGGTCACCATTTTAAGTTCCTGAATTATTCTTGTGCTAGTCACGTAAACACGATTTTTTTTAACATTTCCCACAGTAAAAAGTTCTGACCTGTTAAGTCTTGTGGACGTGGTGGCCAGTCGATGACCCTCAAATCGTGAAACAAGGTTACCAGGGAGCATTGGTTGAAGCACTTACATTGATGCTCGACCTTTTTGACCCCTGGACTGCAGCGTAAGGGAACGGATACAAAATACATGTGGTTCTAGCAAGATGAACCCACGGCCCACACAGCACAGAAAATCGGCATACTCCCAAGGGCTGCTTTTACTCTGGCCCCACCCAACTCCGTTACAACCCAGGTGGCAAGCACGATTTTTTTCTTGTGGCGAATGTTAGATAGTCGCAACTACGTGACTCACCAAGGAACAATTCAGAAATATAAAGCAATTCAACAAGAGACATTACACAAAGTCATGTCAAGATTTGAGAAGCACATACAACAAGGTATTGCATTTAATGATGTTCGTCTTAAGGACATTATCTTAAATAAAACATTCAAGACTATTTAGAAAATCGTCAATGTTTTGTTGTTATTTGAAGCATTTATTAGTTAAAATAGTAAATATGTAATGTTATTAAATGGGTGAACCCTTTATGCCCCACCCTGTACATAATTTTAAGACGCTGAAAAAGAAATTGAAGTTTTATTAGCTGTGATAGGTTTTGTTTGTGAAACTTCCTTATAAAAGATTAATTGTGAATTTAATAAAAATAGACTTGGTCACTTGAAAGAACTACACAGGTTCTTGCGTTGAAGAAAACTGAGCAAACGTACACACCTAGTTTCTCAAGTCCAATTCAGACAAACTAACCTTGTTTCTTGGTGGTTGTGCAATTCATATTAGAGATGGATCAATCCCGCACTACCTCAGCTATACAGACGGATAGCATATACACGTAGTGAGCTTGGTAACGGTGACGGCAATATGACAGCGTTATGAGAAACCAGAGTTGGCGTTGTTTGCACCTGAGGGCAGGAAACACGTATAGGACGCAATGCTAGCCAACACAGGCATCTCTCAACCACTTCTTCACCTGACACACACGATGGTACCAGCGTGGCAGCAATTCCTTATGGATGCTTGTTAAGGGTACTTCTAGGCAATGTAACCCCGATATTTAAATACTTCTTCATTACTATTCCTAAGCTTGGTGTTGGAGCTTATTAGAAGGGCAGACAGACCCAAGAAAAAGCTACCGAGTAAAAGGTAAGTACAAAAGCAACCCTTTCATTCGTAATTGTGTCGGTGTTGTGTTGGTAGTCGGTGTATAAGTTCTATATGTACGTGCGAAAAAAAAAGAAAAAAAAAAGAACTCTTGCTATTCGTAGAGGGAACGCTACAGCTGTTCAAAGAGAAGACGGAACAAAAGAGAGTTGAGAGCTATGAGCAATGTTCTTTCTAAAACTTTTCCTCTTTCAACCATTCCACCCTGGTAAAAACAACAAAAACAAAAAACAGCCCAAGCAGGTTGCGCTTTGAACCATATTATTCCCAGCTCATTGAGCCTCCGATACACATTACTTGGGTATCTGTTCAAATTAAGTTTTACGAGTGTGTATTAGGAAACAACAGCTTTACAAAGAAAGTAAGTTAAGGTAGGAAGCTACTGAGCGTGAGTTTAGGGCAGTTTTTTTTTAAGTTTTTATACAATAAATTTTTTTTGGCCAAAACAAATCAAATATTTCTTCTATGGAAACATATAGTTTAGTTTTATGCACATGCTAATCTCAACAGTTCTTGAATATCTGTCAAGGATGTTCTGGAATTTAATGACAACTTTTTCTCTTTATATATAAAGTTTGTCACCAAATGCTGCTATGCTCATGACAGATATTATCAACTGTTGAGACTAGCATGTGCAAAAAACTAAACTCTATGTTTATATAAGATATATATTAGATTTATTTTAGCCAAAAAATGTTTATAATATAAAAATTGCAAAATTAATGCACTAAACTCGTGCTCACTAGCACCCCACCTTAAGTTTATTGTTAAGGCGACGCATTTTCAATAATAAAATGAACCGTATAGGTGATCGAGCAGTATAAGTGTCAAAAGCATTTAGTATTGTTTACTGGTGTTATGGAGGTAGTTGCTCAAATACCTTCAGTGTTTACTGAGGGAGGTATTTTTTTCCTCAATGGTTTATCATTCTCTCTCCACAATGCGGGTACATTTACTCTAAATCCTACCTTCCCCATCTTTACTCTATTAATGTTATTAAATCTTAACGCCCCAAATAGGCGCTAGGACACAGAGTAAATACAATTTATTACTAAAATATAATAGTTTTTTATGACTATGAAATTTAGGATTAAAATCTTAGAATCTAAGAATATAGAATTTCCTTATTATTTTTCACGTATAGTAATCAAATATTGAATTAAATTTCAAATATTAATTAGAAGTTGGAAACAAATTATTAAATCTTGATTAAAGTTTTAAAATACAACCGAATGCTCATGTACCAATAGTTTATCCTGTACGGTAGAAATACTACCTTGGTATATTCCTCTATGATATAATCTATAATATAGGGTCATAGTGTAATCCATAAAGATAAAATTAATACCCTGAAGAATTAATGGAATGTACAATGATAACGAAAATAAAATCCACTATTTTTTTTTCTGTGATCCACATTTTTCAAAAGGTCAAGGCTATCCTAAAATATAAACTGATAGAGGATGGATGAGGAAGGTAGACTTTGAAAGAATACCCCTATTTGCATAGAGGGAAAGTGTGAAAGAAAATTTCCCCCTCAGTACAACCAATTGGGAGATATCTACGACCACCCTATCACTGGTAAACCAGAGAATACATGAGAATGACGCCTTGTTCCCTGTGATCAAAGATGAGGGTCACCCAAGTGTTGAAGCTGACCTAGGGTATGATTAAAAAAAAGGCATTTTCGCTGATTTATAGTCCACACAAATTTTAAAACATTAATAATGAAAAATTTGCCCGCAATTTTTATCGTATTGACATTTTAACGTTTAACTAACGGTGATATTTTGTTTATATTTTGTCAGAACCTACAAAGGATTTTAATATTACTTTTTAAGAGCCCGTCTAACCCCTCTGAAAGCACCTAACTTAGGTAAGTAATACAGCTCGAACCAGTTGCCACAACGTGTTGCGTTTATCTATATTCAAATTTAGAAAACACCTATTTTTTTAGTGCCTCGTCTTACTACCCATTTGAGCTACACACACATATGTATTCGTTACGTTAGTACGTTGGCCATGAATAAGGTTGAATTTATATTAAGTGTACCCATATTTGTTTGGAGGGAGAGTGTAAAATCTTCCAAGAGAATCCACCCTCAGGACACCCATTCTGGATTATAAATCCGATCTCCCAGTCATCGGCAGTCCAGTCTATTGCGAGAGCGATGCCTTAGAACATGCGACCACCGAAGCGGGTAGTGAAATAATTACGATCTGTGAAACAATTAGACCATAATTTTTTTAAATCAAACAAAAGTGAAAACCTATTTAAAATAAAAAGGACTACTAAACTAGACCATTCCTAGTTTATCCGGTTAACCAGACGTAATAAGATATCATAAAAAGAGCCATAGAAGTTGTAGCAAAATAGCGAAATGGTAGAGCAGAAATATTTCAAAGGTGTCCCCATTATCCTACTAAGAGCCGAAACTTAAATTAACTCTTGATAATCAACTAACTTAATTTCAGTTTGACCTTTCCTGAAAATTTGGCTCAATATAAATACTTACGAATCGGCGACTTTAATCTGTGAAGACGTTAATAAAACTTTAATATGCCCTACGTTTCGATAGTTATACACCCTCATCAAGACAACTGACTGACCTTACTCATTTAAACTCGTCAGCCACATTTTCTCCTGAAGAGGTGCGGGTTTGCTAACCCCTTCAAACATATTCGCGACAAAGGACAATCAACATCAAAGCTTTGCAAGTGTACACAACGTTAATGAGCATTAGCAAGAAGATGCATTACAAAAGGAATTTTTTAAGTGGTCGGTTTTAACACAAAGTTTTTAAAGGATTAAGTTTAGGGTAGGAGTGTAGGGAAGTATTATGAGAAAAGGGCAAAGTGTCTGCAGCTTATTTAGCAACACTATTTTTTTGGGCAAAAGAAATCAAATTATTTTCCAGTAGAAGCATAAGAGTTTAATTTTCTTCCCATGGTGATATCAACAGTTTTATAAAATCTGTCAAAGGTGTCGTGGAATTTAATGACAACTTTTTCTCTTAATTTAATAATAATATTTAGCACCGCGTCTTACTACCCGTTCGGGTTATACGCTTTAAGTACTAATTACACAAATGGATTAGGAATTGGGAAGGATGAATTAGAGGAAGTGAACCCACATTTGCGTGGAGGGAGAGTGGAAAACCATTTAGGAAAAACCACCCCCAGTTAACCCGACTGAGATTCGAACCTCGATCTCCCCGTCCTCGGCAGTCGAGCAGCTCAACACGACTAACGCGTTAGCCAACTACGCCACCGAGGCGGGTTTCTCTTAATTTAAAATGTTTCTCGTCTAATGCCGATATGCTCATGACAGATATTCAACAACTGTTGATATCACCATGTAAATAAAATTAAACTCTATATTAATACTGGAGCGGTATTTTATTTATTTTGGCCAAAAAAAATATTTTTTTTTGCAATAGAAGCCCAACTTAAGCGGTGGATATGAGAAGGGTAGATTAACCCTTTTTTTTTTATTTATTGGTACGTTCTGTACAAAGGTTATGAACGACTTATTCCGAAAGAATAGGGCTTAGTAGGGTAACTTAGATTAATTGTGCGCACGTGAAGAAGGGTTGGTAATACCACAGAGATAAATCACACGTAGAGAAATACCCTCTGCCCCCCTTTTCCCCACATCTCCCCTCCCAACCGGTAGTTCAGTCTTTTGCGTATATTGTGTGACCACTGGTGCTAGTAGCATAAAGAAAATAAACCCAGCTTGTCATATACTTACGTGTGTGTAGGTTGATTTGTTTTTTTATTTCCTTTCTTTAGTACTGT
This sequence comes from Timema douglasi, assembly GCA_901482245.1. Lineage (NCBI taxonomy): Eukaryota > Metazoa > Arthropoda > Insecta > Phasmatodea > Timematidae > Timema > Timema douglasi. The sequence continues at coordinate 96,512 of CABEEJ010000616.1, forward strand.
TTTCTTCTTTTATTTCATCCTAATATGTTCATAATGTATAATCATGCGAGGAACTGTGTATTCATTATATAAATATCATTAATTTTTTTTGACATATCATGAATTAAATTTTATTTACTAATAGCGTTTTCCCGCAGCTTCATTCATCTTAATGTCAGTTTTAAAAAGTCCGCCCATCAAAACAATAACGTTTCTAATTCCAGAGTATTTAATTTCCCGAACAGAAAATAAATCACACAACATATTAGGTAAGAATATCATAATGGCAAATTTTTGATAAAAGATAATATATCTTAAGAATAAAAAAATCAATGTAGTGTAATTATTTCTGTTTTAAGAATAAACATACAGAATATTTGTATTAATTAAAGGAGAAGTAACAAAATTTAAGGCAATGCCTCTTTATAAATGACTTTAGTGATTTTATCTTCAGGAACGAGCAGTCGCAGATTTCTGCTAGAACTATAACGGTAATACACCACTTATAGTTGTATCTGTGAAAAACAATTGCCACAGAGATCAACGCCTGTCACTTTAAGGGTTTGTGTTTACGCTGTGTTAGTGGTCATTGCAGAGCAAACCTTGATAGGAAATTGCATGCGTTTAAAGTGGAAGGGAATGTCTGATGAAATCTCGTGTATTCTTACTATCATTACCAGTTTATCATGGTACAACCTGTCATGACAGTCGCCTCTGTGAAAAAGTTTTGTGGACATTTATCTGCAATCGGGTTCCACTCCACAGTTTAGATGGGATCATATTTTACAGAAATATGCTGGCTGCTCGAAGTTTAATTGAAGCGCGTGGATGTGTAAGCTGAATAGATTAAGAGAATTAAAAAGTCATAGAGGGTAGTTCTTAGGAACATGTAGATGTGGAATAGCGATTCAAATTTGTATAAAATACAATCGTTAATTTTATTAGCCGATTCATTTTTGGAGCTATAATATCTTGCTCCTAGAACCAAGAAAGAGTTTATTTCTTGGCAGAAGAATTATATTGGGATACATAAAATGAAATAATGCTGGGATATCCTTGACAACGAGGCACATTTGTCAGTTATTCAAGGATACTTTGTCTTTGTATTCTGCAAAGACTCCGTTGACGAGTTTCAGCAATATATCGACCAACAAATATAGTTTTTGCCTTTGCACAGGTGGATACGGATGTTGGTTGTCAGGGAAAGTTTAACAGCGTTTGGGATTATGTAGGATCTTTTCAGGCAGGCACTGACCTCATCAGCTATAGTGTCTCGGGATGACCGATAGAGTTTATCACAGGTATCCTGAGAACAATACTATGAGAGCATTGCTGCTTCTCAGATCTCTCAGAGTTCTATCTAGATCATCAAATTGATGTATTATGTTACACTTTCCTCTCATTCCATAATATAAGAGATAGTTTTTGCAGTAATTTTGGCGTGAAACTTTGCTTCGATGTGTTGCTCAAGGCAATTTGGTCGTTAGAAAAATGCTAATGTAATGTAAATGTCACGTGTGCTATTCTTCCACTTTCTAACAAATTAGCAGCTATAAGTGACTGTCGAATGCACAATTCTGCCCCATTCTAATAAAATAGCTTTTATACCCCATGACTCCACTGTAAGGGCAACAAATCCCTAAAACCTTAGCTTAACAAAGACTAAATTAACCATAACAGCATTTACTTTATCTCCAGGTACCCCTTAAATTATTACTTTTTCTAACGGATCCACAACTCTATAGTACTTTTATGTCCACTCTAGGTGGTTATGAGTTCAATCGAGGCTTGTTTGTATTCAAAGTAGTTTTTATAAAATTGGCCGGATGTTTGTAGTCTCTTTCAAATAATCTCTAAATATATAAATCCGTCCAAATTGTGACCCAAATCCTTCACGGCTTTGTCTGAGAGAGAACCTATAATTTAGTTGATTTTAAATAACCCTTAGTTAAAGTATCTTAATTTAAGTCCAAATTGTCTACCGATTGATCTTTTCTGATTCTTTGTTCAATATCTTCCAATATACTTTTCCTGTGGGCGAGCCATAGTGTGAGAGTATCTGTCGAGTGAAAAATATTAATATTATGGAGGGTAAATATCTGAACGAGGAAGAAGAAGTACTTTGATAAGTTATTATTATTATTATTATTATTAGCACCGCGTCTTACTACCCGTTCGGGTTATACGCACTTACGCTAATGTGTAATGGTAGGGTGATTGTGAGATGAAATGGAGGACCTACAGTTTAACGTGGAATCCGAACCACGGTGGAGGCCTGGCATTCCCCACATTCACAAGATGTCTTGTCAGAGGTGAAGGAAGGGTTTGGTAATCAGATAAATCTGTGCCNTAAATCTTTGCCGGGACCGAGGATTGAACCCCGGCCGCCAGCATAGAAGTCTGACACCTTACCCCTAGACCACCAGGTCACCGACCTTTGATAAGTTACTGCTCCGGTGTGAGTCATCTTCTAACAGTCCCAGTGCTTTGCAAACTTAATTGGTAGGGTGCGTGAGTTGCGTCTTTCACTTTTTCACTTTCACAAGTTTTCAAATTAGAGTGGACATTTGACGACATGTAACCACATTCTCAAATAATAACACACTGTTCTATCTAGGTGTACGGTAAATAATCAGTGGAGGAAATCACCCTTCATTTCTCCTATGATTCCTCAAAAGAAATCACTTGCTTTTAGCACTCGAACTTTTCAATTTTTCAAGAATTATGTAGAGCATGAAGCAACATCATTATAAATAAGCGTCTCCACAAAGGGATGTCCACCACACAATTTGAAGAAGGCTGTTAATTGTGTGTCGAATGATTTGTTGGTGACGTCAGTGACAATACTTGTTGTAAAATATACACATTGTCCATTTTTGGGATGGGAAGTTAAATGCATAGTACCTTGAATAATCTCAACTGAAATGTTTATCCTACGCTCTCAATGGTCAAGTTATTATTAAACGTCCCTTGATCATTGCCCTTATTGATGTAATGAAATGAAATGCACGGCTCCTAATTCATTTGGGAATCAAAAACTCTCAACAAGACCAGCTTGTGTGTAACATCCCAACGATTTTCTATCTCCAACGCTCAAGAACAGATCGTGACCGAACAGTCTCTATCGTCGGGATGCCGTACCGGTATTGGGGATATCAGTCATGCCCGTCGACGTAGCTCTTAGAAAGTTCTTTGGATAATTTTTGCTGAATGCAAGGAAACGATCGATTAAAAAGTTCGTGTGGGCCACTTATAATATGTTCAGATATTACACTTCTTGAATTTGTGTGTCGATGTTTAAATCCAGAATCTCAAAAATTATTACTGAATCCATACCGTCGAGTCGGATTTTATTTTTTGTGAAGTTATAGCAGGAGATGCATTTGTGGCAGTCCTCAGTTTTTCCACTCCACAGTGTACATAAAACACTTGTATTGCCTTCAACGTCACTACTATGCTCATTAAATACGACTTTTAAATAGCTTATAATCCTTCTAGATTAGTTCAACATAACATAAAAACACCTCATTCAAATCTATTGGGTAGCTCTCTAGTTATAAGCGAACGGAAACTGTCCTTTATAACAATCTGTGAATTCAAAACAACCAAATAAACTACAACGGGATTTTTTTTTCACTTATGGCCAGTTTAATATTCAGACCTAGCACGCCTCTAGTGTGGCTCTATACTAAATACAGGACATTGACCAGAATGGAATGGGCTTGTTTCATACGTGGAATTTGCCCATTCCATTCGAGTTTAAGTAGACGTCTTATATTTAGTGTAGCACCGCACTTGCGACGTACTAGGTCTGACTATGAAACTGGCCCTTAGTAATGAAAAGTATTCTGCAATTACACCTTGGATTTGGCACTCAAGCTATAAAGAAAAATAATGAATACTACATTCAATAGAAGAACCCATCAATGATCACGCGTTTTAAGGCGAAATCTTTTTTTTAAGAACCTTTCTGGTAAAAATCTAAATAATATAAGAAAAATTGCATCGGAATCAGTTAAGTGGTTCCAGTGATCTTAGAAAACACACATACATACCAACAACATATTTTATAAGTAGGAGAGATAATAAAATAATAATAGTACATAGATATAAGCATGATAATGCGGTATTAATATGTGGTTAACCGCACAAAAAATTGCTATACTTAACTTTACTCAAATAAATAATATTATTAGTTCAATGGGGTTATTGATGACATTGGAAAATACATACATTCTTCAAATTAGTTATTGTTTGGTGATAACCCTAAACTATTCAAAAACATAAATTTAACTTGCTGGTTGTTTGGATTTACAAATTGATATAAATGGTTAATTTCGATAATCTATTGAATGTAGAATGTTTGTTAATAAATATTAAACACCAGGAAAACGACCCTTATTTTTTATCCTAGACTTAATAGTGATATTATAGAACTATTCTTTTATATTAACGATTTTTTTCTGGGTTATCTTAGACCAAAAGCCATACTTCTTCCAGCCTGTTGATCATATTGTTTCCCATTCTCTGAAATTACTCGGCCCTACATATTAAGTATATCCCTTCTTCATTCTTTAAAGTTGACAGTATCTTAAATTTGTACATTGCTTTAGTTAGATACACATTTAAATATGATAATGTAGCGTGAAGTTTCATACTCTTTAACTGATTCTCTCAGATGGGCAAGTGTTCAACGAAAATTTTCCGCTACTTGCTATGATAAAACACTTTTTAAGCATTTTAATAATGATTATAATAGAATTATTCGAAACCTTTAAAGGGTTCCAAAACATTCTTCTCGGGAATACTCTATAACGGTGCCTCTTTTGTTTTTAACATTATTAATAGCGCAATTTCACGCCAATCTGCCCTGGAATATGTGGACATTCTTGTACCCTCTCGTGCCTATCTCTATCCTAAAATATTTTCTATAAGTATCTCATGCAAACTCAGATTTCTGGGCCGTTTTATAAGAAACGCTTGCTGTGGATTTCAACAATATGATTTTTTATCACAAAAGGAGAACTTAATTTAGAGTAGAATCAAATAGCCGAAGCTATTATTTATGCTTTTTATGGAGAAATTCTCCATTAAGGTATCATATTCTGAAAATTTACAAAGGACACCTGGACACAGGAATTGAACCCGGGACCTTTGGTTTAGTATGCCAATGCTCTTACCACTGAACTATCCAGGATTCGTTCAGTGCTCAGGGTCATTCTTCACTCATATTTTAAGGCAGAGTCTATAGCTTCGGCTATTTGATTCTTAAATATGCAATCCCTTACAGTTATAATAATTGTACAAGTGACAGCATTAAGCCAACTACCGAGTTGAAGGTGGTTGCGTTATATGATAGCTAGTGATCTTAATAAATCACACATTTGTAGCCGACAATTTCCGCATATCCATCACAGAGACTACCTTTATTATTATTATTATTATTATTATTATTAGCACCACGTCTTACTACCCGATCGGGTTATACGCACTTACGCTAATGTGTAATGTGTAGGGTGATTGTGAGATGAAATGAAGGACCTACAGTTTAACGTGGAATCCGAACCACGGTGGAGGCCTGGCATTCCCCAACATTCACAAGATGTCTTGTCAGAGACTACCTTAAAATATGAGTGAAGAATGGCGGTGGGCACGGGACAATTTATGGATAGCTCAGTGGTAAGAGCATTGGCGTACTAAGCCAAAAGACCCAGGTTCAATTCCCGTGTCCAGGTGTCATTTTTCAATTTTCAGAAAATTAACTTGAGTGTTGATCAAGTAACGCCCGTTTAGCACCAAGTACTTTTTGTTTGTTTTTATTATGGACTCTTCACTAAATTTAATTAATATCTATTCATTTACCCCTTTATTATTTATTTTATTATTATTTTGTAGTTAAATATATTTGATTGTTTTTATTGTAATATCTTTTACTCTAAAATAATATTTTTATTATTTTGTAAGTCCTGTGTCCTCAATTATTTATCAGTCCTATCCTGTTAAGAGGTCTTAGCTAACACTAAAGGAAAATGAAATTAATCTATTTTTGAGATGAAATTGAAAAAATAATGGAAAAGTTCAAAATTTGAAACTCAACCTACGCTCATCTTGTTTATAATATAGCCCTGAACTAACATCAATGGCAGTCCTAGTGTTATGTGAATTTAATGCTTTCGGCCTATCTTGAGGAATCGCTTTGGGTCTTATTAAAGGTCGGAGTTTAGGAAACAGAAGAAAATATAAGTTTTTTTGAAGTTTTTATATCAAAATAAAGCAAATAATGCAGATATTGAAAATATCAGAGATTATATTTCTTCATATGGTGACCTTAACATTTCTTGACAATATGTCAAGAGCGTTCTAGAATTTAATGACTTTTCCTCGTTATTAAAAAAGTTTTTCATCTAATACCTCTATGCTCATGATATATATTCTACAACTGTTAATATATCCATATGAATAAATTCAAACTTTATGTTTCTAATGAATAATTATATGATTTATTTGAGACAGATTTTTTTTTTGACATAACTTAAAAACCTCACCTTATCTCGCGTTTTCTACATCCCCACCTTAAGCGTTGACGTTAAACGACATAATTTATTAGTTTGATAAATAAATTAAAGTAGGCTAGCTGTAAAATTTAAAACTTACCAATCTCAGGAATACCAGTGTCATGATCCGTCCATTCCGAGAACTGTGAAAAAATAATAATTAAAAATTAAAATAATTGACAATTGTTATTAGCTAAATCATAAGGCATTTAAGTCGTTACTTTTATGGACTCAATTTTATTCAACTTAATAACTAAAAATATCATAAATGTATTAAATCGTAGTAAATAAAATAGTATTTCAGAAGTTTATTTACTGTTCTTCACCTCCAAAATGTCAGATAAAGATGGATTCTAAGTGTTTTAGACGTGCATATTATTAATTAATTAACGATTGGTTTAAACAAACTTGCCCTTACTCTCGTGTTAATGTATTTACACAGAAAGACAAGACATACTTACAAACCATGGTATAATTCAATTTTCATAGGAAGGGCTTGTTAGAAAATACAAACTTTTACACCCAAAATTGTTGACATTTTTCTGCATTGTTGGTGGTGTTTTACAGGTAGGGATATTTATCAAGAGTGGCTGGCTATACGTATGAATAAATGAAAGTGGATCTAATAAGGAACATTTTCTAGATGTCTTATATGATTATTCCTTTGAAAATTATACTGTAAATATATACAAAATGTAAGAATTCACGAAGGCTTTTATTCCCCCCGGATCCTCTTAATATATTTGTATAACCCGAACAAATAAATACTAAGTAGACTATTGTGATATTAGAAAGGTAAAATTTGAGAGGAAACGTACCAGCATTAGAGTGGAGGAAGACTGAAAAACACGAAGTAAAAAACTCTCCCAATACACCCACAAGTATTTGAACCCCGATCTACCCTTAACTGCCAATACAGTCAAACACGAGAGTGACGCGTTAGACTAGGTGATCACCGATGTGGATATTTCACGAAGTTGTTCCATTCTAAAAACAAATATTCAAACGATCTATTATTTTTTAAACATCTATTACCTGGGACGGGTAAGTTAGGTTTTTTAGCTCTACAATTTCTAATCCAATTTAGATCACTAGAAATGTTATCCTTTGTACTAAATTTTACATATTTAATTTTTTTTATTTTGAATAAACTAATTAGGACCATTTCCGAAAAATTTAAAATTTAAAAAAATAATTTATCAGTAACTTACCCTAATTCTAGGGCTAGAATCTAAATCGCGATTTTTTTTAGCACCGCGTCTTATTACCTGTTCAGGCTATACGATTATGTACTAATTACACTAATGCATTAGGGATTGAGCAGGCTTAATTTAGAGGGAATGCACCAGCGTTTGTGTGGAGGGGGAGTGGAAAATCCTTTAGGAAAAACCACCCTCAGTGCAACCGACCGGGATCGAACATCAATCTCTCGGTCTTCGGCATTCTAGTCCAACACGAGATGAACACGTGAGATCAAGCAGCCGCCGGAGTGGGTGAAATCGCGATTGTCTTTGTCGATGTATGGACTATATAACAAGTTAGATAACGCAGCCACCCAAGTGGGTGAAATCACAACTATTTTTGTCGAGGTATATGGACTATATATATAACAACTAAATATAAAGTTTGAATGAAATCCATTGAACCATTTCGAATGTAGTCACCGGTGCAGACAGCCATACAGAAGAAATGACGGACATTGAGACAATGTTGTAATATTCACGTTTTTGGTTCCATGGGCACATAGAATACCATGTTGGAAAATGTTCACGGTTACTATTATTTATAAATATAAGATGAAAATATTAATAAATACATAAAGACAAAATTAAATAAATGTTGTTGAAAAAAAAAAGTTTTAAATTTTTAGTTAAGAAACCATTTGCACCGTTTGTGTTTATTGGTCACCCAGATGACGAATTTTATAACTATATATAAATAAAACTAGGGCTACCAACATTATTAAACTTCAAACCGGAAAAGTCTAGGTATGTAGGTAGATTAGTATTGAAAATAAAATAATCGATTTTTCAAATAATGTTTATTGTATTACATCCAGGTAGGTAAGTACTTTTAAGTTAACAAAGTATTTAATAATATTTGGTTTGTATATAAAAAGTGCTCACACGCTTGGCTTAGACTAGTTCTATTTTTGACGTGACGTGAGGGGACGTGAGAAAAGATTAGTATTTTTGCAGTTTTTATATCAACACATTTTTGGTCAAAATAAATCAAATATTGGTTAAATACAACCATAGAAATTAATTATCTTCACATAGGGATAATAAAAGTTGTTAAATATTTGTCAAGGGTGTCCTGGAATTTAATGACAACTTTTTATCTTCATTTAAAATCTGTCATCCATTGCCGCTATGCTCATGACAGATATTCAACAATTGTTGATATCATCATGTTAAGAAAATTAAACTCTATGTTTCTAATGGAGAAATATTCTATTTATTGAAAAAAAAATGCTATAAATTCTGCTAATACGCTGGCCTTTTGGTGCGTTTCCTATATCCCCACCTTTAATCATTAACATTTCTCACTAGAATGTACTTTAAGAACGGCTTCGTCATTTTTAGACTTTAAAGGGTGACCTGGTCATCTAGGGGTAAGGTTTCGGACTTCTGTGCTGGGGTCCGGGATTAAATCCTCGGTCCCGGCACAGATTTATCCGATTGTCAAACCCTTCCCTCACCTCTGACAAGACGTGTATTAATCACAACTTGTGAATGTGGGGAATGCCAGGCCTCCACCGTGGTTCGGATCCCACGTTAAAATGTAGGTCCTCCATTTAATCTCACGATCACCCTACCATTACACATTAGCGTTAGTGCGTATAACCCGAACGGGTAGTAAGACGTGGTGCTAATAATAATAATAATAATAATAATAATAGACTTTACTGTAAAATTCGCTTCATACTATTGAAGCTTATTTTGCAGAGAGATAAAGCCTTGATAATACACTCTGTCATGAATCTATTATTATTATTATTATTATTATTATTATTATTATTTTCACTATTTCTCTTTCCACATGATGCATTTATAGTTAAATATAAAATTAAAATTAGTGTTATAAGACGACAAAAAAAAACTTTATCTTCAAATTCGTCTTCGACTTTTCTTAGCATGTTTCTAAACCTCTCTTCGCATTTAAAAAGTCACCTTTGCACATCCCATCTCTTATCATTTTAATGAGAAGCGTTCCCCTTGAATATTCTACGTCGATCGATATTTTGGTATTCTCCGGTCTAAGTATCGGCAAATTGCGTCTTTGCAACGGGAAGAGCGTCCTCTGGTCTATAAATAGGTGTACCTCTATCTCCCGCTTGCCTCTTATTTAAAATCTTACAATACTCTACAAAGAGTTTCCTTGGACCCTTTTAGGACGCAAAAGAACAATAAGAGCTTCATATACCACAGACCTGGTGAACCTTAACTGGAGGGAGGGCAACTTCGGCAACATTTTGTGTGTCCGAAGGCAACATAAAATATTAAATGTTGTAACGTGAATGTTTAAAAACAAAGTTTAGTAAACTCTACCCAACTAATACTAAACTACGTAAGTGTACATGTCAGTGTGAGTAAAACTTTTTACTGCACTAAAGAAAATTACGCAGGATACCATTTAAGTGTTATTGAGTTATAAAAGTGTACAAAACAACCATACAAAAAATATAAAATAGTTCACTCAAACAGAGTTCATTGCGGTGCTTGGTACTGCATATTTTTCAGCAAGTATATTGTAGTTTGGAGTGTATTTGGTAAGAGCCACTGTCATGCAGGTATTTTAATGTTTATCAGTTTATTATGACCCGTATTTTATTCTAGTAGCTTCATGGTTGAAAACCATGATTTTCTTAGGTAGGTATAACCAAAACATACACTCACCTTTAATGATATGAGTTTTAGAATAGGGTACTAGTCAGGCAGGTATATATTACAGAAGTTTGTATCATTCACTCTAGTTTTCAATGATGAACCGGCGGGAATTTTATTATTATTATTATTATTATTAGCACCATGTCTTACTACCCATTCAGGTTTTACCCGCTTAAGCTAATGTGTAATGATAGGGTGATTGTAAGATGAAATTGAGGATCTACAGTTTAACATGGGATCCGAACCATGGGGGAGGCCTGGGCATTCCACACATTCACAGGTTGTGATTAATACACGTCTTGTCAGAGGTGAAGGAAGGGTTTGGTAATCAGATAAATCTGTGCCGAGGACCGAGGATTGAATCCCGGACACCCAGCACAGAAGTCTTTCACCTTGCCCCTAAACCACCAGGCCACCTGGCGGGCATTTTAAATTATTTCGCGGGCAACATGTGAAGTAAATTAGGAAGGTAAAGTAGAAGATAAAAGGGGAATGAGCTATCCATGGAAATGACTCAGACTCTGTAAAGCAGTGGCAAGTAAATTCAAAGGTCAGAGATTTGATTTACTACACGGGCATATATTCCATTTAAATTTATTGAAGAACCACTTTAGTGGCCGCATGGTCTAAGTCGTAACCCTCACAATAGAGTAGAATGCCGCAGGCGAGGAGATCAAGGTTAGAATCTCAGTCAAGTGTACTGAGGGTGGCTTTTCTTAAATGGTTTTTCACTCTTCCTTCACCCAAATGTGGGTACACTTCATCTTAATTAACCTTCCTAATTCCTTGCATATTATATAAAATAGTACATATAAGAATATAGCCAAAAAAGGTAGTAAGACGCAGTGAAAATAAAAATCCTTTCTTTTGAGAATTTTCGAATGAGACTTAATCATACTTCATACATACATACATACATACATACATACATACATACATACATACATACTTACATACATACATACATAAATATAAACATACATACAACACACACACACATACATACATACATTATATACATAATCACGCCGTTCCCTTACGGGCTAGGCAATAAACTGTGAATATAACTTAAAAAACTGCGTAGTACTTATCCGTCCTCAATAACTTTATCCACACTTACTTATACTTACATACTCCCTTCCCTTCAACAACATTCATACACCGAGTCATACATTCTATTTAACTCTCAAAACTCTTGAATATTATCTTCTTCACATATTCAACTACCACATTTAGACACGTCTCACATGGCCTGCTCCTTCCTTATAATCCATACACTACTTTAATATATTTACTTCATCACTCGATCCACACTCATCTTCTCAATATTCCCAAACCAACGTAATACGCCTCTCTAACATTGCCCTATTGGATTCCCTTTCAAATCACACCCTTTCAGCATCCGTTCACTACCGAGTCTGTCCATTCGAGTTTTTCCACCGTAAATTTATTAGATATCTCTTTCCAAACACATTCACCTTGCTCTTGTGTTTCTCCTGACAAACGCACGCTTCACATCCATAAAACAATTTTGGCGTTTACACACTCTTATATACTGCCATCTTTGCCTCTTTGGATACCACCTCATTCTTTGCAATAGTGCCCATACATCCAACTACTCACCGAGATGCATTCACCCGTCGGTCAATTTCACCTTCTATCGTTCCAATTTTACATAATTCTGTCCACATACATAGAATCATTCACTTGTTCTAGCAGTTTTTCACTTATACTAAGCTTATATTAACATTTTACTTTCTCGTTATCTTACAGGTAGAGAAATTATAGTGACCGTGGAAAAAGAATCTGAACTCGAAATTTTGATGAATTTCAACGTTTCATGACCACACGAATCCGAAACAGATTTTTTTTTGCATTTCCGTCTGTCTGTACCTTGGAGTAAAGCCTAAACTATTTTACTGATTGGGTTAAAACTTGGTATTTAGGGTTGTCATAGAATTTACCCAAGGATTTTTGTAATTGGATATCTAACCCTAAAATTAAGTTTAGTTTGCTGAATGGTGAAAAGAGAAAAAATCGATTTGATCAAAATGGGTTCTAACGATTTTGAATAAATTTAATTTCTCAGCATTGATAAATATTTCAGACAAAATGTCTACTGTCAATTTTTCATCAAAATGACTTTAAGGGTTCCGGTCTGATGCTTAAATTCTCATTTTTTTAAAATCAAATTTCCATAAATATTTGAAATATGAAATTACTTATCATTGAAAATATGTAGGTAAATCTATTATACAAAAATTTTATTTGAAACCTAATTTTATAAAACCAATATTTTTCTAGCTATGTGCAAATATATATATATAAACTTTTCAGACACTACAGGTAAATTGTTGCGAACCTAAATAAATGGTAAAGAACTCCGCACGAACTTTCTCACACTATTGTTTGAAAATGGAGATATTTACTCAAAACTCGTAATATATGTGAAACTAAATAATACACACTAGCAAACCCAATCATAATTTTCATTATACTTATGTAAAACTTTTTTTTAGTCCCTGTTTTAAAATTTATAATTTTGTTTTTAAAGAATTAATGTCCTCATTTGTATGTTTGGACTGATAAAAAAATCAATGTTGGGTCCGCAAGGGTCAACACTTCGCATTAAAATTTCAACTTCCGGCTAACATGTTCGACATTTTATTAAGTGTTGCAAATCTTCATGCCATCGCATTGCTATTTAATTCCTCATTTATAAATTTTGACCAATACAAAATGTAAATATAGATTATTGATTCTAAAATGGATATAGATCATTGTTGTACAGACATTTTTCCTAAGCGGTTTAAGGAAAAACACAAACTTTTAGAGACCTACTTATATTTAATTACTCTATGGCATTGGGGAATTATTGCGTTAAAACATAAGTAGCATCTCTTTAAAACTAAAGCTCACAAAATTGTATTAATATATTTGCCAATGTCTCAGAAACTGTTGGATTTATAAACATACTTTTCATATAAAAGTTTTTTATTTTTAATAGTACTACAATTTTGCAATGATGTTATTTAGTATCTTAAATAATTGGGGAGATACGGAAGTTTATGCTTCTGTAAAGTACCCTAAAATTCATTTTTAATGTAAAATAAAAATAACCAGTTTATTTATAATCTTAATCAACACCTAGATACGAATTTTAATCAAAATCTTTATAGTAGATTTTGAGAAAATCGATTTTTTCTCTTTTTGCACTTTCTTAAATTAATCTTAAAATTAAGTTAAAACAGAAACAAACAGACGTAATTGTAAATACCACTTTTTAGGATTTGTGGTTCTTTAGACGTCGACATCCATCAACATTTCAGTTTATATTTTCTTTTGTGGCCGCATAATTTTTACCTTTAATGTTCGAAAAGTTATATATATATATGTATATATATAAGTATCGCTTGAAAGTTATTGGTTTTATAAAAATTATGCCTCGATTAAAATATTTGTATTATAAAGAGACCTACATATTTGTAACTATAAGTAATTTCATATCTGAAATAGTTTAGGAGATGAGATAAAAAAAAAAGTTAATTTACGCATCGGACCAGAGCCCTTAAAGTCATTTTGCTTTGATATTGATACAATCCATTTTGTTTGGAGTACTTATAAAGTTTTAGAAATTAAATTTAATCAAAATCGGTAGAGCCGATTTTGAGAAAAACGGCTTTTTCTCTTTCTGCCCATCAGTAAACTACCCTTAATTTTAGGGTTAGATATCCAATTCCAAAAATCCCTCAGGGAAACCCTATGAAAACCCTAGATACCAAGTTTAAACCCAATAGGTAAAATAATTTAGGCTCTAGTTGGAGGTACAGACTGTCAGGCGGAAAGTCTAAAACAACTTTTTTTTTTATTTAGGGGGTCATGAAACTTCAAGATTCATCAAAATCTTGAGTTCAATTTTTTTGACTATCCCAATACTTTCTCTACCTGTAAGATGGCGAGAAAGTAAAAAAAAATATCTAATCTTAGATCCCTAAAATAGTTCTTTTTAATGCTGTGTGGTTGTCTAAACCCTAAAATTAAGAGTCGTAAAACCAATAGTTTCTGAAATATTGGCAAATCTATTAATACAACTTTGTGAGCCTTAGTTGTGAAGGGATACTACTTAAGTTTTAACGCAATAATTTTCTAATCCCATAGAGTAAGTAAATATTAGCAAGTCTCTCAAAAAGTTCATGTTCTTTTTCCTTTAACCTCTTTTATTATTTCGTTTCACATATTCTGTATTAAGAGTTTTGCGTAAATATCTACATTTTTAAATAATGGAGTGAGAAAGCCCAGGTGGAATTGCGTACAATTTTTTTTATAGCTATAAATATGTTTTTAAATCGACGCAGAATTAAACGATTACGTAATAATTCCTTTTATCGCGGCTTTTATTTAGCTCATAACTAGATAATTGGAACGACCGTTTATAATTTACTATATTTCAAGTATTTATTTCCTTTTATTTATAAAAAATGGGGAAGGGATATAATGGTCAGGCCATGGCTCCGAAAGGGGTATGCGACTGACCAAAGTTTGGTACCCACTAGCTTACGCCATCTTTCTAGCGACATTTCAGACAGTTTTTTTTTTTTACAAGCGTATACGTAGAGCCTACCCTAATATATTTCCCCGAGTTAACTATCGGAACTTTCTCAGCTGGGGGATTCATTTGAAAGGCTGCACGTACACTATCTCTGAGCGACGCGACGGCTCGGCTAATTAAACATTCGTGCTTTAGTCGAACAATTGAATCACGAGAGCAGAATGACTCTCGGAAGTAGATAGTACCGTGAGCTGCAGAGGAAGCGAGATCTTTTTAATCTTTTCTGCAAGTCTATGAATAAACACGATAACGTAAGGTTCCAAATTTTATAGTGAAAACTTTATCTGACAACTAGAAACGTTATTAGATCTACTTTCACGTAGGCATACGTCATCAAGTGATCTGAATCTGTCACTTTACATAAATATTATTAATACTTATAAAATAACACCAATAAATTAGTAAAATTAAATAAATTTAGGCCGTAAAAATTATATTGGTAATTTCTAAAAGGCTCTTCTTATGTGAATTGGATGGTATTTTCGTTTAGAATGATGTAGTTCTGTCATATCCATATTTCTACAAGCAGATATTTATTTTGTTTTACATGTGAAGTAAAGATATAAGACCTATATGATTTATTCTAAAGGGGAAAAGGACGAGCAGTACACTTAAGAGGAAATGTACCAGAATTTTACAGGTTTGAGTATGGAAGATGAATATAAGTAATATCTAACTCCTTCTCAAAGTTTATGTATTATTGTGTAGTTTTAACAAGTTCAACAAGGGATGTTAATATATTTGGAAGAGATCAGGGGTTATCCTATATTAAAATCCAATATATATATAAATATATAAGTATGCGTATACTAATTTATTAATAAGGGGCATATTAATAAATATACGTTTGATACAAATATTGCTATTAATAAAAGTATTAGTCAAGTATTTGAAATAATACCTTTTATATATTGCCATAATTTCAAAGATGATCACATAAATCTATGTTTATACCCTACTATCATCTAAATAATGTTATATATAGATTATATATATTTATAAAGCGGCCTATATATCTATTTAACTGAATACATAAACTTTATTTGATATGATCATATAATATATATATTATATATATTATTTGATATGATCATATATATATATATATATAAAGTTTATTTATCAAAATATCTCTCTTACTCTCTCTTTATATATATAAGAGAGAGAGAAACAAAGAGATCTATTCAAATAGATAAACTATATAGATAAATTAGGTAGATAGAAAGCTATATAGATGTACCCATATAAAGCTAGATGACTGGCTGGATGGATAGATCTGCAATATGATTTAAAAATATTTACAATTATTTCAAGAGCTGAAATTATTCTATACATAGGTTACGCATGCACCATGGAAAGATTTGTTAGCTGAAAATACCTAATCCCTTCTGTTCAAACATAAATGGTTGCATTTATACAGAAGAAAATAAATTGTATAGTTTAAAGGGCTTATCGGGGATTTTTTTTTTAACTCGTTTATTACCCTGTTTTTATTTTCAAGATTTCTAGTTATATAGTGACCTAAATTTATGCTAAGTGAAGTCATAAAAGTGCCTTAAGCCTAAAATTTTAATAGGATGTATTGTCACCATGTTT
The DNA here is from genome assembly GCA_901482245.1 of Timema douglasi. Classification (NCBI taxonomy): domain Eukaryota; kingdom Metazoa; phylum Arthropoda; class Insecta; order Phasmatodea; family Timematidae; genus Timema; species Timema douglasi. The sequence continues at coordinate 113,140 of CABEEJ010000616.1, forward strand.
AACGAGTGTGCTAGGTTTCTGCTTTGTGCGCGAGAAGTGAGTTAAAAAAACTGGTTAGATAAAATATATAGGTTTTAAAAATTAATAGTTTCAAATATAATTATGTACTTTTGTCTGTAACCAATTTAAAATTAGAAATGGAAACTTATATGATATTCACAATAAACCCTCTTAAACTGACATCTTCTTCAGTTAATTACTTATTTTTATATATTAGATATAAATTCAAAGTCTAGATAAGATTTATTGAGAGTGCAATATGGCTCAAAGTGTAATAAAGCTGAATGACTAAATATTTTATCCAAAACCAAATCGAATGCATGAAGGTAAAGAATTTAACTCACTTGACTATTTATTAAAGTTTTTCTTTTACGTATTACCAGATATAAAGAGTTTTCTCATCCTATGTGGGAAAAAAAAACCTTTTACATTAAATCGAGACTCAAACCCTTATCTTTCTGTCACCGGTTATCAAGTATGTAATGAGCTTGGTACCTTAGACTACTTGACGACTGTTTGGGTACGAATCACTAAAACAAATATAGGCATATATACATTTTTTCCTAGATTTAAGTTACTAAACGCACGTGTAGTTATATATGCCTTACACATTTATTTAATAACTAAAATTAAATCAAATTATATCCATATGTTTTATAAATATTGTAAATTTAAATCAATGTGTTATTTAAAAAAAATCAGATATAATTTTAAAGAAAATAAAGTAATTTTATTTTTCACCTACAAGGATTTTAAATTTTATTTAAAATGTAAGCTAGATTAAATGTTCACTTTTAAATATTCCCTAAGACGTATATTTGGAATTACTTTTATAGTTATCTTGTTGTGTAAAATGTATGCATACGACAACCATCCAATTTATTTCTTTGTTACCCACCTCGGTGGCGAAGTTGGTTAACGCGATAGTCGTGTTGTGCTCGACTGCTGAGGACGGGGAGATCGAGGTTCGAATTTCGGTCGGGTGGACTGGGGGTGCGTTTTTCCTAAATGGTTTTCCACTCTCCCTCCACGCAAATGTGGGTTCACTTCCTCTAATTAAACCTTCCCAATTCCTAATACATTAGCGTAATTAGTACTTAAAGCGTATAAACCGAACAGGTAGTAAGACTAGGTACTAAAATAATAATAATATTTCTTAGTTCATACAATATAGGTCAACCCTCCCTCCCCCCACTCTTCATCCCTTTCTTAAACAAACAATTCTATACACACGAGTGACATTTCGAGATCTTATTCACCTTCTGTTCGCAATGCCAAGTTTAAAATTAATCTACGTAAGCTTGTTCCAAAAGCACTTTCAAACTGACGTTAGGATCATAGTTTCGGGAGGTCCTTATCAGCTGGATGGCATTGATTAAGTGCGGCGATAATTAACAGGGTTTAATTGTGCGTGGATTAGTGGGGGATAGAAGTACGCATTCACGAGCCACTCTGAAGTGTTGGAGGGCAAGGAAGAGAGGGGTAGGGGTGGGGGCGGGGGATCGAGAATATAGTGGCTTCGTCTGAATCCTTTCACTCACTTCGCACAGAAACAGCACTTTTTTACCCCCACCACGTTTTAGTAGACGTTCGGTGTGTACGCATACAAATTACTTTAATGGAACAGTGATTAGGAAGGTAGAATTTTAGGGGAAATGTACTGGCATTTACAATTAGTACAATTTAGTTAGCTGTCGCTAGGAGAAACAAGATTAGGAATGAAGTTATCCACAAAATAATGAGATAGTAGAGGAAGTAAAATTGAGATGGTATGAACATATAATTAGGATGGAGAAGAATAGGATGTCCAAATAAAAAGATGGAAATGTTGGAAAAATACCACAAGAGAGGCCAAGAAAGAGATGGAAGTAGCATATAACAGAAATTGGGCAAGTAAGAGGAGAAGAATGGAAGCAAATAATGAAAGAAGAATAGTGGAGGTATAAAGGAAGATGGAGGCATTTTACTAAACTGACCCGGTCGTAGGCTGAAAATAGTTGATGATGAATGACCGTTAGTATACCAGTCCGGGATTCGATCCCACGTCTCTCATATAACCAGCAAACAAAACTAGTTTGAGCTTGTAATTTGGACTACGTGTAAACTTTTACTATTGTTCAAGATTGTTTAAGACCTTCTTTGCATAACTTATTTTCTTCAACATATTGTATACCCTTTAGGAAATAAAACGCGTCTTATATCAGCCATTTTGAGCCATCAACAGATGTTGCCCTTTCTACCACACATGTAATTTACTTGAATATAAGATAAGAATATTTATTAACCAAACACTTGATAAAATCGATGTTATGACCTTAGAAAATTGAACCCAAAGTATAAAGATTGTTAAACGTACAAATACATCAAATATTTTTTGAAACTATAAAATAATACGATTTATATATTCATAATATTTATGCATGGAGAGATAGATATTATAGTAAATAACATTTAATAAGACCCGCCTCGATGGCGTAGTTTGCTATCGCGCTAGTCGTGTAAGCTCGACTTCTGAGGACGGGGAGATCGAGGTTCGGATCTCGGTCGGGTGAACTGGGGGTGGTTTCTCCTAAATGGTTTTCCACTCTCCCTCCACGCAAATGCGAGTTCACTTCCTCTAATTTAACCTTCCCAATTCCTAACCCATTAGCGTAATTAATACTTAAGCGTATAACCCGAATGGGTAGTAAGACGCGGTGCTAAATAAAATATTTGATAAATATATTTATTAAATATCTAACCATAAGTACTTAGGAAAATATGATATGCAATTATATTGTATGCATCATGGTTTATACACACTGGTGGGCATACGGTCTAAATGACTGACTCATATTGTCTGGTTTGCTGGAAATATTTAGGCTTGGAATCAAATATCATCCAGGGGTATATTACTAAATTGTTTCCCAAACTCCCTTCTACTTAAGTGAAGGTATATTTCCTCTAAATTAAACCTTCCTTCTCCCGTCTTCATTGTTTGAATTAAAATGCGTAAAGTATGAAAACATAGGTCTAAAGCGTCACTCTCGCAGTAGACTAAACCACCGATGATGGAGAGATAAAGGTTCTAATATAGGTCGGGTGTATATAAGGCAGTTTTTCCAAAATATTTATCCACTCTTTCTCCACGCAAATGCAAGTTCACTTCCTCTAAATAAAACCTTCCTTATCATTAAAACCATTAGTGTAATTATTACATAAGCATGTAACCCAAACGGGTAATAAGACGCGCTGTTAACAAACTTGAAGTAATTATCTAAAACCCAATTAAAAATAGAATAGCCATACATTTTCCAGCATTATATTATAATTTATTCTAAAGCAGCATTCCACATATTCATTTAAAAGAATATAATAATATAAAATTTCGAATTGATTTATTTTAATAGTGATTTACATTTATTTTTCTGACTCACGAGTCCTGAGGTTAGATCCTGGTATTTAAATTATCATGATTTGACAAGAGGAGTAAATACTAAACAAATTCTGGGAAATGGAATATACCTTTCTGTGCTGAAATGTAGAAAAAAAATTTAAACGAGTTTGAAACAAACTTTATAAACATAACTTGACTTGATACGGGCTAACTTGAGCTAATTTAACGTAACTGTCAAAAACTTTTAATTAACAACTAGGGTACTTTCATTTATTTATAAAGTATTAAACCACATTTATAGTAACCCGTACTTGTGGACACGCGGACTAAGTGTCAGGCTCATATAGTCTGGTTTTTCAATGAATGTGAAGACGGGGTTTGTGTTCCAGCTGGGTGTACTTAGTTTTTTTTATAGCACCGCGTTTTACTACTTGTTCGAGTTATACACCTATATACTAACAACACTAAGGACTTTAGGATCTAAAAGGTTTAATTGAGAGGAAGTGCATCCAAATTTGCGTGGAAGAAGGGTGAAAATCTCTTTAGGAAAACCACCCTCAGTGCACCCGACCGTGATCGAACCACGATCCTCGTCTTCAGAAATCTAGTCCAACACGAGAATAGTGCGTTAGACAACGTGGCCACCAAAGCGGGTTCTTGGGGTGGTTTTTCCCAAATGTTTTCCCACTTTTTTTTCACGTAATTTCGGTTACATTTACTCTAAGTCTCACAATATCCTCACTAAACCTTTCCCCTTTTATTTTAAATCATTTTTGTGGAGGGAGAAACATAAAGGAGAAAAAATACCACGACCTATACATAATCTGCAAATCAGTCTAATATGAGAGTGACTCCTTTGACCATGCAATCATCGGTAAGCTACTTCAATGGCATTGAATAAGCAACATCTGTAATAATATAAATGTTGAATTATTTAAAAAAAAATTACTTGGATATGCCTAATATAGAATTATAAGCGCATATTAAAGACAAGTTCCTGTAGTAGTATATATTCACACTGCGATAATCATTTTGAAAATAACAGCTATGACGTTTCATATCCATAAAAATATTCTAAAGAGCTTATAATTTTAATCTCTAGCCATAAAAACATATTCTTATAGGTTCACTAAACGCTTAATCTTCATTACTGAAATACTGTGATTTGCGTAAAGTTTATGCCTAGTGGTAAAAGAGTTAATTTGATATTTTCATTAGATTTTAAATTTATTAAACTCAAAATGTAATTTTTTTTGTGGTATTTTTCAATTTAATTTTTTGGTAAACCATATTTGTAATTATTAAATATAAAAAAAAAATCCTAGCTCCATGGCGTCAAACCACAATAGACCCCGTTCCAGATCTACTGCTTTACAGGAAGATCTGGAATCGCCGGGGATCAAACCAGTGAGCTTTGTATCTGTAGCTAGTAATTTTGACTACCAGAACACAGAAGCAGTCAATATTAGGGTTATATATATATATATATATATATTACCCTAATATAATATAATTATTATGAAACATTTGAACGTCTGCGATGCGTTTACACCCTGCAGAAGGTGTACCCCGAAATAATAGCACATATCCAAACTTAAACTACAACCAAACGTGTGTGAGATAATTAAAACACACACGGGAGAATGTATTTTACTTTGTAGGAGTTTTCATATCAAATGTAATGTCATAAAATCTGTGCTTTACTCGTTTCTTATTTTCCCTTACTCCTTTTAAATTCGTCTTCCTCTCGTTTTCAGCGAGCCTCCTGAAGTAAAGCTCAGACCATGTTCTGAAATAAAGAGGTTTAGCGTTGTAGATCTCTAGTAAAGTCGTTTGTCTTGGAAAGAAGAGTTACGGGATATGTTTGTTTGGTCACCTGCATCACGAATTAAAAAAAAAATGTTTTACGTGCTCAAGAGATTTACGTGTCAACTTTACGTGCTCAAGAGATTTACGTGTCAACTTTACGTGCACAGACAATCAGCTTGGAAAGTTGCGACGTGGAAATAATATTTATCTTTGCAACTAGATTGAGTTTGGGATGGGTTTTTTTACTAGCATTATTAATAATAATAATAATATTTAGCACCACGTCTTACTACCCGTTTGGGTTATACACTACTAGCATTATTATTACAATAAGTACTAGCCCGTCCTAAATGATAAGTGTTTAAAGGTGTTAACCACAAGTTTAGGGGATTCTGGTTCTATTCCGGGGGTACTAACGAGTATTGTTTTTTTATTCACTGCATCTCTCTACCCGTTCAGGTTATGATCATGTATAATTTAATTATGTTAAGGTTGTAAGGACGAGTCAGTTAGAACTTGGAGGAAATACACCCACATTTACGCAGAAGGAGAGTGATAAATCATTGAGGATAAGCCACCCCTAGTATACTAGACTGAGATTAGAACACTGATCCCTAGATATTAGGCAATCCAGTCTGTTGTAAGATTGACACCTTTTAGATAATACGATCGATAAGATATGTAATACTAGTGCATCTGTTTTATTTATTATCTAATTAGTAAAGACACCCGCATCTGTGGGCATGCTGTTTAAACGTCAAGATCAATTGACATATAGTCTGGTTTGCCGGTGACGGGAGGTTGGTATCTGAATCCCGTTTGGGTGTAGTGAGGATTAATTTTATAAATAGTTTACAGCTATATATTCATGCATATTTTTATGCGATTTTCATCTAAAATATACCTTCCTCATCCCTCCATCATATTGCTATAGTGAAAATTATTTTAGTCCAGACGGGTAGTAAAAACGTAGTCGTAAAAATTAGTTAGGATCTAGATAATAGTTAGTTTTGGGTGGTTGGCATTATAGAGGATCGCTATATTATATAATATGATATGATATAATATAACATGGTTATTTAATCCATTATAATATATAGATTTTAAAAAAAACACGTGATAATATCCCTAGTTTAAACAACATAATTAATAGCATTGAACCCGCTTCAGTGACCAAATGGTCTAAGGTGTCACTCTAATGATGGACTGGCCTGCTGAAGACGGGGAGATCGGAGTTTGAATCCCGCTCGGGCCTAATGAGGGTGGTTATCCTTAAAATGTTTTTCCACTCTCTTTCCCCACAAATGCGGGTTGATTACCACTAAAATGCTCTCCTCATCCCCCCTACTCCATTAGAGTAATTATCATATTTGTTTATAACCTCAACAGGTGGTAAGACATGGTACTTAATATACCTTATATTTCATATCACTTATTATATTTTCATTTTTAATTTATCCTTTTGTTGTTGTTTATTAGATGTTCCTTTGAATAGTTATTATTGACTTAATATGTTTTACAAATTGGACAAGCCATTCAAATAAATACACGGAAAAATGTATCTAGTTTGTCGTCCCAGCCGATAGAAAGCGCCATGTAAACAAGAGGGAAACTTACAGTACATAAAAATAAAGGGCTTAATACCGTTAAAAGGGTGATGGAATGTACAAATAGAAAGAAAGGATACTATCTTGATATGAGAATATTTAAGTTAAAGTCTACGTACAGCCCGGACTCTGCACTAAGTCTTCCTACTCCGATAGATATTGATATTTTAAAGTGAAACTTTGATTTTTATAAGTATTCTTAAATAAACACCTTTTTAAAACTTTTTTTTAAGCTATGAAAATATTGGTATTAAATTTCAACAACCACCGGTGCACCCAGCTGAGATGCAAACCTTGACCTTCATGTCATCATCAAATGCATTATGTGGCTATTCTAACGATTCAGGTCACATGATTGATTATCTGTATGGGTGCCAGCCATACCGTTTACTTTTCCAGGAGATGTTGAAGCAGTCCATTATCTAAGTTTTGTGTTTACCTTTTACGAGACTATTAAAATTATTACATGCTTCGGCGATCGTATGGTCTAAGGCATCATTCTTGTATTAGCCTGAATTGCTGATGACAAGGAGATCAGGGTTCGAATCCCGATCGGATGTATTGAAAGGGGGTTTTACAAAAGGGTTTTCCACTCTCCCTCCATGAAAAATCATACACACCTCCTCTAAATTCAACCTTCATTATCCCTAGCTCACTAGCATAATTAGTACATAATCGTATAGCCTGAACAGGTGAGACGCTAAAGAAAAAAAAATTCTTGTTGGGAGGGTTTCTTGCTTAGTTACATGTGTTACGGTTTTATAATAATGTATGTGTGGGGCTTTGATGGGGAAGTGTAAGAAGGAGGAATCTATATTAATAAACTATTTTATAAACTTAAATCAAATGTATAATGGTATTTTATATTATACATTCGGCTTACCCTAAGAGGTAGCAGTCTTACCTTGAAAGATTACACTATAGTTTTATTTTATAGTTGTGATCTGGCGGTCTAGGGGTAAGGTGTCAGACTTCTATGCTGGCGGCCGGGGTTCAATCCTCGGTCCCGGGAAAGATTTATCTGATTACCAAACCCTTCCCTCACCTCTGACAAGACATCTTGTGAATGTGAAGAATGCCAGGCCTCCACCGTGGTTCGGATTCCACGTTAAACTCTAGGTCCTTCATTTCATCTCACAATCACCCTACCATTACACATTAGCGTAAGTGCGTATAACCCGAACGGGTAGTAAGACCCGGTGCTAATAATAATAATATTTTATAGTTTACACTATAGTCTATCAGGATAAACAGACCGTAGCTCTTAATAGATTTATTCATGAATATCAGACAAAATGGCAGCTCAAAAGGTGTTGTTTTTTTCAATCCATCTTATTACTTGTCTTGACGCCTTTTGATTACACCAATGGGATAGGTGATAAGTTAAAATTTAGAGGAAATTAACTCACATATGATTGGAGGAAAGGCAGAATATATGTAGAATAAATATCGCCATTACACCAAAACTAGATTCAAACTTTTATCTCCCCATAACCTACAATCCAGACTAGATGAGAATTACATTCAACCCACATTTAAAACGATTCCAGGCAAATTATTTCATTAAAATTCATCCTCTTCATCTATTTTTTGCTAAATTTGAATAATCTCAGTTGCTAAACGCTCTATAAAAAAACTTTTGAAAATGAATGTATAATAAATCATCATGATTTACCAAATATCTCTAATAAGAGAAACTCCCAGAACTAGAATGAGATAATTTAAGTATTCATCCGTTTTCTAGAATTGGCTCGTTCCTGAGGAAATGGCATTCATCACTATTTCTCAGGAAGTCGCTCAACTTTGAGATCGCAGACGATTTGTGTTTGCCTTAGTATCCCACCATGTCTTCTAGAAGATGGCAGGGATTTGAAAAGTTTCAACAAGTCCGTGAAGACGGTGATACTTTTTCTTCGGTAGTGACAGATCAATAACACTTTTCAAAAATAAAACTCCCCTTCCATACTTAGTTTATGTTTTCAGAAACGGAAATTCTTTCTGGCTTCAACAGAAAATAAAAAGAAGATTGAACCCTCAGATTCATTATTTATTAAAGGTTATCTACTAGTTTAATGTAAAAATATATATATCTGCTTCGGTGGACACATGGTCTAAGGCGTCACTCTCATGTTAGACTATACTGCAGATAACAGGGATATCGGGGTTCGAATTCTGGTTGGGTGTGTTGAGGTTAGATTATCCAAAACAAGTTTTCCAATCTCCCTCCACACAATTGTGGATACTTTCTCTAAATTTAACCTTCCTCAGACCCAACTCACTAACGCACTTAGTAGGCCTACATATGCGTAAGAACTGAACAGGGAGTAAGATGTGGTGCTGAAAAATAAAAATAAAATTATATATATATATATATATTACTCATGTTAATGGTAAGCACACAGGAATAAATATGCAAATTGTTGAATATGTGATGAGTATATTCCGAGCGGATAGTATGTTGCGGTTCACAGAACTGATAGCAAAAAAAAAGAGATCCAATTTTTTTTACTATCACCATCAATGTTCGATGACTGGGATCAATAAATGAACCAGAATTCATCTTAGGTCAACAACTCGAAAGTGACTTGGTGATCTTGGGGTAAAGTGTCAGACTTCAGTGTTGGGGGTCTGGGGTTCAATCCTCGGTCCCGGCACAGATTTATCTGATTACCAAACCCTTCCTTCACCTCTGACAAGACATCTTGTGAATGTGGGGAATGACGGGCCTCCACCTTGGTTCGGATTCCACGTTAAACTGTAGGTCCTCCATTTCATCTCACAATCACCCTACCATTGCACATTAGCTTAGGTGCATATAACCCGAACGGGTAGTAACACGCGGTGATAATAATAATAATAATAATACTGTAAAATGTTAAGCACCTCCACATTACTGGATTACAAACATGAATTTAACTAGGAAACAAGGTAAAACGAGACAAATGTTTATATGAACTTTTTTCATGATTTTTGTGTCACCTGTCCACCGTTTAAGTGTGTCTCACATGTTACAGTGCACCTTATAAATAAAAATCTTTATTAATCAGATTGTATGTGTTGCGTATGATAGTATATTAGGCTATTTGTATAATACAGATTGCATAATAACTGCTTAAGGGCAGCTCCTTTCGTGGCTTGAATATAAGAAGAGAATACACACTGAGACCAGTCTTGAACTATCTTCATAGATACCTTCATCTTCCAACAAACTTAGAAAGACAAGCTTCCAGAACAAATAATCTTATCTCATTTAATATTAATAACTCATTGGTTTTAATCAAATGATACTCTGTAATCTCATAACTTTTAATCGAATTTTCAACTTTTTTAATAAGATCGCACAAGTATATTCTCGTAAACAGCCTCGTGCACAGACAAAGAATTCTCTGTGGCCTCGTGATATATTGGTTAGAGCCCCAGGCTGTGGGCCTAGAGGTTTTGGGTTCGATTCGTACCTTGTATCAGGAGATTTTCTCGATGCATCATTAGTACATTCGGGCGTCCCGTGGGCAACTGTAAATTATTAGGGGTTAATTTTCCACAAACTGAGTTATAACATTATATATACCAGAGGCTGCGTTTAACCTAAATAATTATGATATTTAACATACAATTTCAAGCTCATACTCTAAAATGCCTGTTCTATCTCAATCTTTCCTCGAGTAGTCATGATTTCCCTGCGCTGTAGTTGCACCCTCTGTAAACTGTTAACTGAGAGGGCTGTGTCGAGTTGCGTCCCAAGTGTCACCCCTTGACCAAGCTAGGTCCCGAAGAGGGGACAAATAACATTTTACTACCACCTGAGCTGTGTCCAAAAGACTTAAGTCAATGAAATAAAATAATATTGGAAGGATAAACAAAGTTTGTCCAGAATGACATATTAAAATTTAACTCAGTTAATACTACAGTTAACGCGCTTGTCATGTTGAGCTCGACTGCTGAGGACGGGGAGGTCGAAGTTCGAATTTCGGTCGGGTGAACTGGGGTTGGTTTTTCCTAAATGGTTTTCCACTCTCCATCCACGCAAATTCGGGTTCAATTCCTCTATTTTAACCTTCCCAATTCCTAGTCCATTAGAGTAATTAATACTTAAAGCGTATAACTCGAACGGGTAGTAATACGTGGTGCTAAATATTATTAATTAATTAATACTACAGTTAAATTATACGTAAAACAACCTAACCTAACCTATCAAACAGAGATAATTCAAATAAAGATTGAATGTTTGTCATATTATATATTATAGTAAACAACTGACTGACTTGATGGCTCTTGTAATATATAAGTGAGACACGATAGGACGCAGCTTAGTACCGCTCCTTCGAGCTAGTTTAGTGGGTGCAGGACGCAACCCAGTACATACTTTACATTCCTAATGATTATGAAACAACTTTCTGGACGCAATCAGATCATCTCGAACTGATATCTTGTTTACTAATCTCCCGACAAGTTGGCTGAGCTAACATTTTTAGTCAGCCCTAATCCCCTAACGATTTTTTTTTATCACTGCTTCTTTCTATACATCCGGAATATTTACATTAATTGGGTAGGGATCAAGAAATTATAAATTAGAGGACCTTCACTTGACTATATAAGGGAAAAAAAGCCACGAACTATTTAATAATGACATATATATACACTACGATGATACTCAATCCCAGACTTCCTCGTTGACGGAAACTAGACAAGAATGATCTTATACCTTGCTCCCAGTGAGCTCCATAACTTACAGTAGCCCCATGGCTTCTTTGGTGCTGACTGACAGCTCACAGCTGACAGCTGACAGCTAAAAGCTTTGAAAAGTTACCAGACCAAATTATGTATCCCCACGCCGAACCATATGATCTGCAAAAACATGTGTTTAGCAGCTGTCACTTCTGACGGTCAAAATCTAGGTATATACCTAAATGTAGCCATGGGGCTACTGTATACTACTGGAGGGACATGAACATACAGTTTGCAAATTTGCAAATGACCAAAACGTGACGTTCATCGTTCAATCTTGTCGTCTGCTAGCGACAGCCGGAACCAACCCTGGCTTTGATCTCGTTCTTATGGCGCCAGCGCCTTACTGAAACGGTTATTAAGACATTACTAGCAATTTATTATTTTACTCATAAAGTCTTTGGTATTGTACATATTTATGATACCTAGATATGTTAATAACCCATTTATGCCCGACACCTTAGCTCACTTGATAGAGTGTCTGTCTACTGAGCTAAGGGTACCAGGTTCGATTCTCAGAATGGCCGAAAGATGTATCATTGGTGAAATGTGGATTTACCCTTTCACATTGATGAATTAAAGGCCGTGGACTGGATGTTGCACCGTTCCTAGCCTTTAGTTAGATTATAAGGCATATGAAGCTAAGACTTGAATAGAAAACTGACCTGGGCCACAGGCTGGAAACAGTAATGGATGTAAGTAAAGTAACCAATTTATAACCTTGAGTATAATATATTATTATTAGCACCACATCTTACTACCCGTTCGGGTTATACGCAATTACGCTAATGTGTAATGGTACGGTGATTGTGAGATTAAATGGAGGACCTACAGTTTAACGTGGAATCCGAGCCACGGTGGTGGCCTGGGCATTCCCCACATTCACAAGATGTCTAGTCAGAGGTGAAGGAAGGGTTTGGTAATCAGATAAATCTATGGAGTATAATATAGAACTACCCCGAAATATATTATAAACTCACTTAAAATAGTAAAGTATGTCCAAATGTCTCGTCGAATTAATATAGCTCACTACTTGGTCCATCTGAGGATAGTTGCCTAACCAATTGGAACAGGGTTGAGAAGGCAAATGATAAGACAAGATACCAGATGCATAAGGCATGATCTAATATTTCCTGAAGGTGAGCACCAAATTGGTCATACCATAATGTTGACAGAGCTGTAAGGGCTGGTTGTCGTATTTCACAAAGGTTACTCGAACAAGGGAGCAAAATATATTTTTAATTATTAGGCTATGAGGAGTGAAATGATAAGTCACATGTGTAAAATCACCTACGGCGACGTGATTAAACTGGTGGCCCGATCTAAATGAGTGTGTGAGCTGTGACCCTCACAGTATTTTGAAGGAAAATTAAAGGGAACGCTCTGGTGGCAGATATGAAATAAAAATAGTGTATTTAAGAAATTAATGATTGCATTGTATCAAACATTTATTTGAGTACCAAACAAATTTCAATATATATTTATAGTGTCTAAGTTGTTTTGTTAAAGTATGTGAGCATTCATATTTCATAATACAAGTTTGGGATGGTAAATAAACTTTCTATTTGGCAGTAAAATTCGAAAGATTCTGCCAACCAAAAACAAAATTCATATTGAAAATAATTGTTTATTAAATGTTGTTTGTGGGCCTATTTTAATTTTATAGGCTTACTCATTATATCTTCGGCCTGCGGCTCAAAATGATGATCTGATTTGGCCCTTAGGATGGACAACTTTGGATCATCCTGACTTACGTTGAACCCTGGTAAGACCAGAACTCAAAACCCCCTTCCACAAGAAATAGTATATTGCGAGCCTGGCGCCTTGGATCACGTGACCACTATATGGGTGGCCTTATAAAAACTTATTTCAAACTCATCCGACATAGTGGAACTTTCTTAAAGATTAAAAATGCGTAGATAATCCAAACTTTGAGAATAAGCCAAGTACCACTTGAACTTAATATAGGAAAGAAAGTTAATTTAGATTACTCTTCAACTAAAGGAAAAAAAGATAACAAAATATATATTTTTTTAAATTTTCGTCATGTATAATTGCCCATTCGAGTTGCACGCATATTAATAACGCTCGTATGGTCATGTTTAGCAAGGTAAAATTTAGTATGTATGTACCTACTTTTGCGTAGGTGGGAGAGTGTAAAACAATTTTGGAAAAAACCATATCCGCCTCGGTGGTGTAGTTGGCTAACGTGCTAGTCGTGTTGAGCTCGACTGCTGAGGACCGGGAGATCGAGGCTCGAATCTCGGTCGGGTGAACCGGGGGTGGTTTTTCCTAAATTGTTTTCCACTCTCCCTCCACGCAAATGCGGGTTCACTCCCTCTAATTCAACCTTCCCAATTCCTAATCCACTAGCGTAATTAGTACTTAAAGCGTATAACACGAACGGGTAGTAAGACGCGTTGCTAAATAATAATAATATATGCCATAACATTTCTTGTTCTGACTGAAACGCTTACAGAGACAACACCAATTCGTAGAACATAATATACCCGGCCGAGGTAGAGGGTAAGATAATACCAACTAATGAGACACCCAGGTAAAGCGGGCGGCTTCTTTAGCTGTCGTTTTTGCTGGAATGGCCTGAGACATTGCTACTTGCTATCTTTTGCAGGATAACAAGCCTACCCTTACCTACAGTAGCCCCATGACTTCTTTGGTGCTGACTGACAGCTGACGGTTTTGTAAAGTTATCAGACCAAATTATTTATCCATACGCTGAACCATATGATCTGCAAAAACATATGTTTAGCAGCTGTCACTTCTGACAGTCAAAATTTAGGTATGTACCTAAATGTTGACTGTCAGAAGTCAGCGGTGAACTGTCACTCAGCGCCAAAGAAGCCACTGTATGTTGAATTCCCTGCCAAAATGATGAGGACTAAAAAAAAAAACTTTTGTAAATTCTGTTTTGTCAAATGACCTTCAAAGAAGGCAAATATGATAAATATTATGAAGAGGAAACAATACATTATTCTCTTAGGAGAAAGGATATTATATTACTTATGTTGAATGCCCCTGGGCCAGGATCCGAACTCCATTTCTAACCTCGTGGCATAAGATCCAGACACGCCAATCAAACACACTGGCACTGAGCCAACTCTGACGATATTTGTATATACCAATTTATATTTTTAGAGAGAGAAAAAAAGATCCGAAACACTGCTTTCAAGACACCCAAAGAGTAAAATCCTTCTTATCAATGATTTGAGCCAGACCCTCTTAGAAATAGAGGCTGTGAGCAATTATTCTTGAAATGGTTAAAGCCACAATGTTATAACACATGGCCAGGTCTGATATTTTTGATTACACGTCAGTTATAGTGTGATTCTGCTAAGAAGGAAATTTAAATTAGATGATACGACACTATTGCACAAATTTTATCTTATAGTGTATTTATGGCTTCAAAGATAATTTAAAAAAAGTGTTTAGTAAACTACCCTTAAGTTTGTTTTCCTCATAAAAACAAATGAATAATATTGTTAGTTACAATAATATCTTAAAACATTTTTTTTAATTGTTAAAATATATTTTAAAATAATAAAATTTAAAAAAAATTATTTGTAAGCTTCTTTAAAATTATTTGTTATTTGTAAAAATAAAAACCTATTCTTATTAATCATGAAAAACTATTCCTAAGATTCCAATTTTGAATTCCCCATTCATTATAAATTTACAATAAACTCAATTTTTTTTATAATTTATTTTAATTTTATCTTAGAAAATTGTAAAATAGTCTCCTCGATACCGATTTTGAACCAAATCGTTAGAGCTATTAAAAAAAATCAAATATTAGAAAGTTAGTTATTATTAGCTTACAGCTATTAAATGATTTTAAAAAAAATCTATATAACTATTTATAATACAAACAACTTAACAGAAAGTCACTTTGAACAAAGCATTTGTTTTAAATACACTTTATGAAAAAGTCTTCATTAAACTACCCATAAATGAACTTCAACCCTAAAAACAAGTATACATTGTTATTTGTCATAAAACAAAGTATCCAGACATACATTTTAAACAAAAATATTAAGAATGTTTTCAAAATATTTAGAATTTTCAAAAATTTCACATCAGTAAACTGCCCTTCAACGAATGTTTGCGCTAAATCTAATTGCATAGTTTTGTTTGTCATGTCAAACAAGTCCTAAACATTTTTAAACCAAATTGTTTGAGCCATTTTCAGAAAACTTGATATTCAAAAAAATTACTCCTCAGTAAACTTCTCTTAATTTGAGGG
The DNA here is from genome assembly GCA_901482245.1 of Timema douglasi. Classification (NCBI taxonomy): domain Eukaryota; kingdom Metazoa; phylum Arthropoda; class Insecta; order Phasmatodea; family Timematidae; genus Timema; species Timema douglasi. Next base: position 128,918 of record CABEEJ010000616.1, read on the forward strand.
CTAGGGTCAAAATTTAAAAAAGTCCCGGGATACAGGACTATAAAATCTAAATATAAAGTTTGAACAAAATCCTTCTAATCATTTCGTATCTGTGCCCAGGGACAGAAAAATAGACAGAGAGACATGGGAACAAACATAATTGTGAAATACACGTTTTTTGTTTCGTTTTCACATAAAAGGTAAAGAATTGTCATGATCTCTTGATATAAGAAAGTATAAATATAAACTGGTTTTTTGCGATCAACATTAATAGCATTGATTTTTTAAACTGTATTTTAGCTATTTTAACTCTTGCAATATTACTAGAATTACAATGTCAATTAGAGCGAGTTTCGAATACCAGTCGGTAGCATTGAAGGTAAGTTTTCCACTCTTCCCCCACAAAAATGAAATTCTGGCACATATCCTCTTAATTCAAACTTATTCATATAATTACCCAGTAGTATAAATACGCTTACGGCTCAATAGGGTTGAAATAAGTGGTGGAATATTTAATTTATTAAATGAGTAGGCGTAATAATTAGGGATGTGACCCCCCTAATCATCGAAACCTAAAATCCCTAGAATTGGCTTACATTCAGTTTTACAAACAATTTCTTATTAACTTAGTTTAGCTTAAATTAAATGATCATTTAATATATTAGTTTTTTAAAAATAATTTAGCAATCTGACACCTTAGCTCAATCGGTAGCGTGTGTACCTACTAATTTAAGGATCCCGGATTCGATTCCCAGCATGGATATAAATTTATCATTGAGGTAATGTGGGTTTACCCTTTCACATTGATAAATTAACGGCCGAAAATTGAATGCTGTGCCTGTCCTAGTCTTATGATAAATTATAAGGTATATAAAGTTACGACAGGCCTAGCCAGCCAGCAGTGGAAAATATATGGCTAGACTAAAAAACTTACCTAGACCATGGGCTGGAAACAGTAATGTACGTAAGTTATTTTAGTATAATTAATTAGGCTTATGATTGACTCGGACGGGAATAAAATAAACCTTATTTTATTAGAACGTTGTAACAAGGATTTAAAAAATCTCCAAGCTCATCGTTAGTATCATTAAAAGTAAATCTTTTAATACATGTAAGCAATATTTGTATTTTATACAAACAATGTCAACATGTTTACTGGCATGTGGGTGATAAAACCTCAAAACTTCAATAAAACGTTATAAATGTTTAACATTCACGAGGCATCCGAATAAAACTGATCTTTTACTTTCTTGTTTATAGAAAGTATAGTAATAATTACGTTTTATGTGAATATGAACCCAAGAAAACGTTGGTCTTACAATTACGTCTGTCAATTTTTATTCTTACTTTATATTTAAATGCTATTCGGTCATAGATTAGGGATTTTTTTTTATTTTTTATTCTAGACCTTAAACTATTACATGCTTATTAAACGTACTCGTACTTAAAATTAGCCTTCTATGTAATTAGGAACTAGAAACTTAATTGCCACACTTATAAAAGTACACCACCTAAACCCATCTCGAGATAGTTCTATCCATTCCACCTAATTACAGGCTATAATTATGTTGAGCCAATTATATCCAATCAACCTCATTGCACCCTACCCCTATTTTGAGATAGTTTTATCCAATCAACCTCATTGCACCCTATGCCTAACCTTGAGCTAGTTATATTCAATCCACCTCATTGCACCCTATCCCTATTTTGAGATAGTTTTATCCAATCAACCTCATTGCACCCTATCCCTAACCTTGAGCTTGTTCTATTCAGTCAACCTCATTACACCCTATCACTATTTTGAGCTAGTTCTATTCAGTCCCCCACATTACACCCTATCCTTATCGTGAGCTAGTTCTATCCAGTCATCTTCACCACAGCTTCAGGTCAATTTTAATGTTTTACCTCCATCTGCATCTAGGTATTCTCAATGGTATCTTCCCATTGGGTTTGCCAGTCAACCGCCTGAGCACGGTTCTAGATTCTCCCATTCGTGTTGCATGTCCTGTCCACTCTAATCTGTGAGATTTGATTATCCTTACAGTGTCTTATGATAAGTACAAAGTATATAAATTACACTGATCAACAAATTGGAACATTTTTCTGTGTCTGATATATAAATGGGAGGATATAACTAATTTTCGAGTGCTGAATTCAGTGGAAAAATCAGATTTTCTCTATTAAATAACTTTTACAAGATACACAGCACTAATACAAAGACAATAATACGACATTAGCAACTATTTACAATTTTAAATACAAACAAAACATAGCCCTCAGAACTAGCATATGTTTTATTGATAGCGTAAAAAACTAATTTAAACCAACAAAAAGCAATAACCTAATCCACATTATACCCATGAGATTAATATTTACAAAGTTTATTGTCAATTTTCTTTGACAGAATAATTTAAATCAACAAAAATCACTAAAATAATCCACATTAAGCCATAATATTAATATTTACAAAGTATAATGTCATTTTACTTTAACAAAATGGGATGACGATGTTTTTATTTTGTAAGGTGTTTCATCAGTCTCCCTAAAAAGAAACCAACAATAATCGCCCATCATCGAAGGGTTCCAGTGTCCTTGGTAACGATGCTTCATGGTCAGGATATCTTGGTGAAAGCTTTCACTCTGTTCGTCACTTACAGCACCACAATTTTCTGGGGAAAAGTCAAATTGCGAATGTAAAGAGTGACTTTTTAGTGAAATTTTACACCCAATAGACTACTCACTATGGAAACATATTTACATTATCTTCTGTTGCCCAAAAATCCGTAAACAATGGCTTTGAAAGAGGACCAAGCCGCTAGCTCTATATTTGTAAGCTTAGCATCAAAGGTTGGATCTTGCAACAATGCTCTAATTTGTGGTACAATAAATATACCTTCTTTTAGTTTTTCTTCACTCAACTTGAGAAACTTTTTTTTTAATAATTAAAGGCCTGACCTTCTTTATCAAGAGCTTTTTACAAAGTTCTTCATCAAGCCTAACTTTATATGAAGCGGAGGCAAAATGACTTTGCTCGTCTCAACCAATGGAGTCAATTTCACATTTTCCTTTCCAGCAATGTATAATTTACTCATAGGCCATTCTTTGACTTTGTAGTGTTTCTTGGTGTCTCGGATGTCCCACAAGTACAAAAAACAGTATTTTGTGAATCAGCCCTGTAAACCCGTAATCAGTGCGCCAACTTTTAAATCACAGCATATCTGCCATTCATAATCTTTTTAATTGATTCCCTCCATCAACAAATCCATACTTTCATAAATTTTCCTCGTGTCCACCGCATGCACAAAGGCACTGATGAAAAATTGTTGTAATTGTGCAATAGCACTGCTTTTAAACTTGCTTTAGATGAATTAATAAATATTCTCCACTCATGTGTATTATGTTGAAGACCCAACCCCATCATCAAACCATTCACGTCTGTGCACACACACATTGAATTCTTCGTTTAAAAATATCCAGACAAACAGCTATTTCTTGTTCTAAAACTTGAAATATGTGTACCTTGCTCTATAAGGTTCCATTGTTGCAGTCTAGAAGCCAACAGTTCAGCTTGCTGTTTAGAAAATGTAAAATCACGGACATAATCGTTCACGTCCTTCTTTTCTATGAAGTGAGGCGATCGGTCATGACTTTCATGGATGTACTTTTCCAAAGGTCATGCATCTTCTGATTCACTTCCCTCTGATGGTTCTGATGCAGTGGTTTGCAAGTGATAGGCACAAACAGGTAAGCCTTCCCCAAGAGGCACAGGCATGTAAACTGAATAAACGTTATAATATTTAATTTTATATTTAGTCTTACTGAAATGTCCTGCAATATTTGTAAGGCAAAAATAACAGTCTATATGATCTTTTGGATTTCACCAAACCATTGGAACAACAAACGGCATGGCTCGGCGGTTTCCTTTCATCCATTCTATAAGGATAGTTGTGCAGGCTATGCAGGCAATATGAGGTGCAAAGGGTTTATCCTGATCTCCAAGGGCACAACCAAAGTACAATTTATAAGCCTTCTTAACTAAGTCGTTGGTTGTCTTTCTTTGGGTTTTTGGAGTGAACTTCCCACATACATAGCAAAAGTTATCGGGGTGGTTTACACAACCATGAAGTTTAGCAGTTGTCATTACGTTAGGAACACTGCACTAACTATAACCTATAACGTCTCACTAGTACGCACAGGAAAGGGTATCAATAAATATAAATATACCATTGCCCCTCAACTAAATTGCCCTGTCATCTAGTGACTATTTTTTAGAACTTTTTTCATCATATATTGCATCCAAATACAGAGTGAAACCAGCATAGTCAGTGATAATTCATGAAAAAAAAGAGAACATAAACGACACAAAAAACTAAAATAATAATAAAATTAAAATCTCAAGTATCTTAAAAACATTACGTGACAGAGAATTTTGGAAGAAAGACTCGGATTCTACAAACAAATATACATATTAATTGATGTATCACACACCTGATGCAAAATGGCTGTTAACCAGTGTTATTATTATGTAATATCCTAAATTCTCTAGCACCCTCATCCCTTTTTGGACTATCTTCATAAGCACCTTTTTTTGAACACCCTACATTTTTCGTCGTTAGGTAGTTTAATCTTGACTGATTTTTGAAAGTTTATAACTTTATAAATGGCTTTGTTTAAAATGTATATCTGAATAATGTTTCATACGATGGAAAAATAATATTTTTTTTATTAGGAAAAATTAACAAGCGATAGTTTACTGATAATTATTTTTTCAAAATCTTGTCGTGAACTTTCGACTATATGAGAAAGTATGCACGATTATATCGTAGCATTATTTAAAAAAGTCTTTAACTGACTTGTAAAAGTCAAAGTTAGCCTAAATCAACAATATCTCAGAGAGGATTAAAAGAGTAAATAATAAATTAAAGGCCCGGCGATTTATGGCGAGAATCTTGCTAGCTAAACTGTATAAATAACTAACCCATTATATCTGGCCGGAGAATGAACCTTAAGAGCCCGTCTCAACCCAGTAGATAACACATAGCTTAGGAAGGTAGTATTTATTTATTTTATTTTATTATTAGCACCGCGTCTTACTACCCGTTCGGGTTATACGCACTTACGCTAATGTGTAATGGTAGGGTGATTGTGAGATGAAATGAAGGACCTACAGTTTAACGTGGAATCCGAACCACGGTGGAGGCCTGGCATTCCTCACATTCACAAGATGTCTTGTCAGAGGGTTAACGTTGTTGCCACATGATGGATGAAAAAACACACTTGGATACATTTCTGGTTCAAACACAATCTAGTACTATTTATTTAGCACCATGTCTCACTGTTCACTTGAGTTAATGTATATGTAATAACTACGTTAATTTTATAAGGATGAGCTATTTTTTAACTTAAAGAGGACGTGTACTCGCATTTGCGAGGAGTGAGAGTAGGAAAACATTAAGGAAAAACCCCTCGAACAAGATCAAAGCCACAATCTCCTCGTCATAAGCATTCCAGTCTACTTCCAAAGTGACACCTTAGACCCTTAGAGGCTTAAACCTTCTATAAAATATTCAATTTCCCGGTTAGTCAGCCTTAAAATGGGGGCTGGCTAGGTATATGTGATATTAATTACCAACCGGATGATGCGCTTAGGGTTAAATATTGACAAAACCTTTAACAGTACACAATTCCGGTATTTACTGAAATGAACACAACACTATTTTCTTTGACACAACACAAAGGCCTATATAGAATTGTAAACATAATTTGAAAGTTGAATTATTTTACTGTGAGAAGTACAAATGTCCACTTATCTAGGGTGATCGATCATTAATACCCAATTGCCTGGGAAACGAAAGGTTTAGTCTGATTTTCATATAAAGCCTGTTATTTAAGAACGGGAAATTCATATTGCCACAATGGTGGAAATAAAAATATGTCTATTGAATTAATATTCTTAGTCCGTTTAATTAATTGTATAAAGAGAAATTTTACATTTATCTATAAGGAAGTGCTTCTGGAAACTTTTGATAAATTTCTAAATTGACTTTTCAATCAAGTTTAATCAAATAATACCGCTAAATGTTAGTGACTTTAAATCAATATTGGTGGTCTAAGGTGGGTTTCCTATAAAAAAAATAAGGGTTTGACTGGTATAAGAGCGTATAATGAACCGTTGTGACGAATCGAATGATGTAATTTAATCTAGGGTCACCACACAAACTGTGTTAGCGCGTATTTTTTTCTCCCCCACTCCCTCCTATTGGTTCTTATACTGCTGAACGGATCAGCCCAGTAACATCATAAGACCAACCAACTCTTTCTCTGGCATTCATGAATTTATACTCGACCATTAGGTGGTTACAAAACTTTTACTATACAATTCCCTGACTTTTCAAGGGTTTCCAGACAACATTAACAAAAATTATCTACTTGACCTTTTTACAGTTTTTCTTGGTAAATAGGAATGTTTTATTACACTGATAGCAAATTTTCGAAAAATCCCAGCGGCTTATAAACATCAATATCATTATATACATTATTTTTCTAGTATTTAACGTTTTAGGTATTATTTGTGTCTCTTAGTAAATGTGTAACTAATCTAAAACTGTACAACCATCCCATATTATATTGCCATAGCTTGGAAATACACCTTGTTAACATCGAGAAGCCTCCACCGTGGTTCGGATTCCACGTTAAACTGTAGGTCCTCCATTTCATCTCACAATCACCCTACCATTACACATTAGCGTAAGAGCGTATAAACCTAACGGGTAGTGAGACGCGGTGCTAATAATAATAATAATAATAATAATAATAATAAACATCGAGAAACCAGCTTTGGTTGTTGCATGGTTTAAGTCGTCATTCTACTACCGATGACTGGGAGATCAAGGTTCGAATCTCAGTCAAGAGTAATAAGGATGTTTTTTTCCTCTTTACCTCTATGCAAATGTGGATACACTTCCTCTAAATATAATCCTGCTAATCCCTAGAACCATTTTCGTAGTTGGTGCCTAAGTACCAAACCCAAACGGGGCACTTGTTTAAATGTTAAGGTGCAGAACTAGTCAAATAATTATATTACCCAGCTTTTTATTATCTTCAATTACATTCTGTGGCATTTCCCTGTTTTCCCCGACATCAAAGAACTCCCTGAATTTCTCAGGTTTTCCCAGTTTGTAGCCACCATTAACTATTCTAGAGTCTTAACTAACCAAGCATTCGCTAGCTTCGGTGGCCACGAGGTCTAACGCGCTACTCTCGTGTTAGACTATACTACTGAAGACGGGAAGATCGGGGTTCGGTTCAGGTCAGGTGTACTGAGGGTGGTTTCTTTTTAATGGTTTTCCACTCTCCCTGCACGCAAATTCTAGTGAACTTCCTCTCAACTAAACTTTCCAAATTCCTAAGCCATTAGTGTAATTAGTACATAGGCGTATAACCCGAACGGGTGGTAAGACCAGGTGATAGAAGAAAAAAATACTACCCGTTTGGGTTATAAGTTAAGTACTAGTGACGCTAATGGGTTATAAATCGATAAGGTCAAACTTAGAAGAAGTAAACCCGCATTTGCGTGAATGGAAAGTGAAAACAATTTAGGAAAAGCCACAACCCAGTTCACCCGACCGAGATTAGAACCTCAATCTCCCCGTCCTCGGAAGTCTAAATTAAAACGAAACTAGAACGTTAGCTATCTACGCCAACGAGGTGGGTGGCTCTGTTATTAAACGTTTTCAGTCAGGGGAGGATGGTAACGAACGGTAATTAATGCACAGCCCCTCGGTCACGGCACGTGAGGCCATGTTTAATTTAACTATTCGAAAGAGAAGGTGAGCTCTTGTAGGTTGCTCTAATGTTGAAACCAGGGCCGAAATGATGGATGTAGGGGCCGCGAGAAAAGGCTGATGTTTCTAAAATGTATATATCAATACTAATTTTGGCAAAAACAAATACAATATTGATCCAGTAGAAACATATTATTAATATTATTAGCACCGCGTCTTACTACCCGTTCGGGTTATACGCACTTACGCTAATGTGTAATGGTAGGGTGATTGTGAGATGAAATGGAGGACCTACAGTTTAACGTGGAATCCGAACCACGGTGGAGGCCTGGCATTCCTCACATTCACAAGATGTCTTGTCAGAGGTGAAGGAAGGGTTTGGTAATCAGATAAATCTTTGCCAGGACCGAGGATTGAACCCCGGCCGCCAGCATAGAAGTCTGACACCTTACCCCTAGACCGCCAGGTCACCAGTAGAAACATAGAGTTTAATTTTATTCACTTGGTGATATCAACAATTTTAGAATATTTGTCATGAGCATAGCAGCATTAGATGACAAACTTTTTAAATGAAGGGGAAAAGTTGTCACACTATTACAGACTAGGATTCATTAGAAACCCCGATAGCTCTCATCAGAAGTCCAAAATATCGTGAAAAGGACGCCCTAGGCCAGGGATCCCCAAACTCATAGAGCAGAGGGCCACATTAGAATATTGTAAGTACTAGGTGGGCTGGATCGGAAAAATGACATGCACTATTCTATAGTTAGTATGTAAGTATGCATGTACTGCTTAGGTCCATATATTTATATATGCAAGTATACAAATAATGATGTATATTCCATTCACGGTAGGAACTACTCTCTGAAAGGTCTTTTTTCCTACCAATATCCTACTATATAGTAGATTTATGGTAGGGAAAAAGGCCTTTCAGAAGTCAATTCCTACGGTGAATGGAATATAAGTTTGCATGTAGCTAGGTATTTTCTGTACTGCATATAGTAGCACCATAATTTAGTTACTAGTCCTTAAAATTATTTATTTCATAATTGAATATTGAATTTTGTCAACGCATTCGTGGGCCGGATCTGGCCATAGTTTGGAGACCCTGTGGTCTAGACCATGCAGCCACCAAAGCGGGTCACTAAAATAGTCAATTTTATCTTAAATTTTCTTCTAAGGTTCTGTTTTTAACAAATAATCTCTATACCATTAATAAACGTAGAGCTTGTCTGTCTGTCTTTCATGAGAGCTGCGTGATATTTGCTGAACACAGAGGTCTGAAACTAAAAATTAGTAGCCCCTTGACACGATCACGTACCTTGAGAACCGATTTTTTAAACTTTGATAATTTTTTTAATTAATAATAAAAACTGAAATAATGAGAAAATATTTACGCCTCGAGAGAGAGATTTACTACTAAATTTCATACAGTTGTGCAATGCGGGCTATGATAGATCCTGTGAAAAAGTATGTGCCCTGGAAATAGAAACTTTTAAAATTTATATCTTACTCTTTAGCTCATTAGACCCATTTTATATGAAAGGGTGTAGAGGTAAGAAGAGGTATAATAAATAAAAATAGTAAAAATGTTAAAAAGTGGCAAAAGGGTAAAAAAAGGGTGAAAAGGGAATAAAAAGGTTAGTGGGGTAGAAAGCATAAATAGGGTGGAAAGGGTAAAGTGTGTAGAAAGAATAAACAGTGTAAAAGAGTAAAAATGCTAAACGCAGTAAATGCGATAAAAAAGAGTGGATTTAATTACAACACTTTAACAACCAATTATTTAATCTGCGACACATTTTTTTTTTCCTTTTAGTAGCACCAACAGGCAAGAAATATCAGCTTTTAAAAAATGTTCAGCTTATAACTCTACTATAATATTTTGTATTTACTAATCAGCCTAATTTCACGTTTCACACAACAATAATAACCAAATAAAAATTGAAATTCAAACTTGATTTAAAATTTGATTACGATTTTATGTAGTTAATCTTATATACTAATAATAACATCTACTTTATAGATTCCTCTTGCAAAGAGCGGGTGGCCTTACACCAGCTAGTTCTATTTTTTACACCGTGTCTTACTACCCAATCGGGTTGTACGCCACTGTACTAATTACGCTAAAGGTTTGAGGGATATGGAAGGTTATATTTCAAGGAAGTGTACCCACATTTGAATGTCAGGAGAATGGAAAACTAATTTGGATAAACCGCCCTCAGTACACTCGACCAAGATTCGAACCTTGATCTCCCCGTCATCGGCAGTCTAGTCTTCTGTGAGAGTATCACATAAGACTATGTGGGCCCTCAAGAGGGTCCCAGCTAGTTGTGTATAAAACATGTGTTATTGGGTTTTTATTTGAAGCGGAAAAATCTTTGATCATTTTGGCCAATGGCATGAAAGTAATTTGATCATCTAGCGCTAATGCAGCAGTAGATTACAACTGCAAACTACGAGAGAAACCAATTATGATTGTTACCTCAATCAAATATTTAAACTATTTACTATGTTTTTGTAGACGCATATAGAGCATACACGGAAAATTGTTTGAGATAATGGGACGTGTAACAATTATCAACAAGGATAAATAGCTTAATTTACCCATTCAATTTCATTAAAAGATAATTTAACAAGTATTTTAAAAAGTGAACATGCCTATTAAAACAATACAAAACTTTTTTGTAACGTGATGTTGAATTATGTAATTACTATCCAAGTCATTGATATAGTACAGCATTATCTAAATTAAAAAGTTTATTATTCTTTATTGTGAGTAATAACTTTTAAGTAAAAGTGTTTTGTTTGGTCTTATTATAAATAGTTAACACATTTCAAACAATTCTTCTTAGTCAATTTTTATTATTTTTTTATAAATATCAAAACAAGGTCATTAACTAATTAAAAATATTTATTATTTTCACTGAAACTCCAGTAAAGTTATTATACCAGTAGTGTCTCAATGTGTATGAAGGCAGTGTTCTACTCATAAATAACGTTTTAAATTAGAATATCCATTACGCAACAGTTTTAAACTCAATTATCTCTTCATAGAATACTCTAAAATCTTTTAGGGGGATCCATAAACATTAAGTTTAGTTTTACTTACAATTGTAGAGCTTTCAAGAGAAGGTTGGACTAAATGTTTTTCTGTTTCTAGTTAGACTATTTGAGACTTTGGATTAAGCTATGAAGACATAGTTTGGGTCATAAGGGTTTTAGTGTATGGATATCTTAAAATATCTTAAAGTGTAAATAAATTCATTCTATCTACAAGTTAATAGACTCTTTCACCCCAAGGTAACGCATAACTTATATCTGGCAATATAGCTAGAACCAAGCTTTGCATATTAATGTCGTTTTATTAATTATGAATTCAAAAGTAGTGAGATTAAGATGGTATAAATGATTTTGCCAAAATAATATATACAAAAAAAGAAATTAAGCTCGAAAAATCACTAAACACATCGCAATTTATCTGCTGTTAAGTAAAGTCGATCTCGGTGGTCTTGGGGTAAATTTCTTGCCACATGATTCAATGTTTGTGGGTTAAAACCCCGCCGGGGGTCAACGGATTTTTCTAAAGTGATAAAAAAAATCGTAGCACAACTTCCTTTGGAGGGGAACTATCCATATCAATTGTGGCAAGTAAAATAACCCTGGAATATATGTGAAAATACCTTTACCAGCAAAATTGATAAGCCCTTTAGCGCTCGTTCATAGAAATTATCGTGTTCTGATATAATTAGTCGGTTCAGAAAATGAACGTTAAATACTTACGAGAAAATGTTAAGTGAATCAAAGACGGTGCCAAGATGCCTGTTCAAACGTCTTCCAAAATTTGGTACTGACAACGTCTTTTAACAATTTTATGGCGTAAGCGAAGTGAAGGATACATAAAATATACGATTTCTAGTTTGAACGAGACAATATATCCAACACCCCCGGTTATTCGGTCGTAAGGTAAGCAATTATTAATAAATTATTCTTCAATATTATCTTTATCATAATTTAATTTTTTTAAATACAGCATAAATCTGGAATCATACAGTCAACTTGGCTGAGATCAAAAGAAAATATATGTATATAAAGGAAAATATCAAACCCTTCTTAAAATACAAAGTTCAGAGATTATCCAATTTTCAGAGAAATGGCATTTTTTTAAATACACATTTTTTTCCAGCCAAAATTGATAACATTTTAGTTCTATTTTATAGATACTATTTATCAATCATGGCAATTTTAGATCTGATGAATAGATCTAGTAACCTTTCGATCTGTTATGAAGGCTCTCATGCAGTTAAATGATTCACTTAAGAACAAAGTGGTCAACTAAAACTTTTTTAACTTGTTAGTTCTTTATTGTGAAACGAGATCTTACAACATAATAGAATTTGAATTCTAAAATGTCTAAGGATACAAGATAATTCACTAACCAAACACATTAAAATAAGAGATCTATGAATTTTTTTATATTTACCTTTTTTTTCAGATACAACTTACTTCCCTTAAATGTTTGTCATCTCAAGCTTAAGTTAAGCGAGATTAATCGAGATGTACACAAAGATTCGTCCTTCCATTCCGTCTTTATTTCTTCTTTACTTACTTTCTTGTTCTAATTTAATAAATCTTATTTTGAGAGACATATTTTCAAGAAGATAACAAAAGTTCTTTAGAGTGAATAATCGATTATATGCGACTCAATTAGGATACGCTATTTCAACAGATTGGCGCGATCTCAGAGGGGTGACGGGAGATCAGAGTGTAACAGAGTTCTCAAAGTTTTTATAGGACAAGTCTTAATTTAGAAAGTTTTACTTTAACACTTTAATTATAGAATATCAAATTATATGACGTAATCAGCCTGACAAATGTTGATTATGATGGTTATTTTTAATTCCTATCGAAAAGAAAAGAATTGTGATCGTAAAAAATCAAACTCGGTATTTTGATAAATTTCTACGATTCATAATCCCCTAAAACAAAAAAGGTGTTTTATTTTGCGATTATATCTCTCTGTATGTATCTCAGACTAGTAGGGCCGAAACTATTTTACCGATTGGGCTAAAGCTTGGTATTTAGGGTTTTTATAGGGATACCCCAAGGTATTTTTGGAATTAGATATCTAACTGTGGAATTAACTATAGTATACTGAAAGGCAACGGGAGAAAAAATCTATTTTCTCAAATTCCGCTATAATGATTTTGATTATATTTTTTAAACTATACACTTCTTTAACACTACAAACAAAATGGAAATTTTGATTTTTCCATTAAAATGACAGAGTAGGCCTACTATACATTTGCAGAAATTTCCAATTTTTATCATATCTCAGCAACTAATTGGGATACAAAATAAACTGATCATTGTAAAAATGTAGCTACTATCAAATATTAAACTCTTTTGTTAAAAATATATTTTTTATAAAATCAATAGTCTCTCAGCTATAAGCCAATATTTTTTTAATGTAAGTCTTCGAAAATGAAATGGACTGTTATGAGCTTTGGCGGACAAAGATGTTCCTATTTTCTCAATGTTTCTGTAACAGTTTATATTATTTAATCTATACTATGTAATAGAGTGTTTCTACAACCATATACACTATTTAGTTTCAAAGATGCTATAAGCTTTTAGTAACTGTCTCTATTTTGATATTAAAAAGCGGCAAGGTCTGTGCGGTGCACCGTACCATTTATTTTAATTTTATTCGCTATGCTTGAAATAAATGCTAGTAAAGTCAAAATGTCAAAATATTAATAGTTGTATTATTATTATTATTATTATTATTAGCACCACGTCTTACTACCCGTTAGGGTTATACGCACGTACGCTAATGTGTAATGGTAGGGTGATTGTGATATTAAATGGAGGACCAACAGTTTTAACGTGGAATCCGAACTACGGTGGAGGCCTGTCATTCCACACATTCACAAGTTGAATAGTTTTTATTAAACTAGCATTTATATATATATAAAGATATTCATATATTTACTACAAAAATGCATACATACAGACATATATTAGCGTTTATATTTATTTATATTTATATATATATATATATATATTTGTATATATATAGAGTTATACACGTCTATAAAGAGAGAGGCAGCATAACATAAAAATCTTAGGTGTGTTTGTATATTAGAATTTTTTTAGTGTGTATTTTTTTAAGAAGACCAAATTAAATGTTTTTAGAACTTTTTGTCTGTCTTTTGCTAATAAACTAAAAAATGACACATTGGATCGAGACGGGACTTTCTCGGTTGCACTCCTTATTTTGACGGGAACATTTACTCTCACGCAATTTCATCAGCGAGGGAAGTAGTGTCGAAAAAAAAGAAGAGAATAAGTAATATCGCAGGTGCTGTGCGTGTGTGCTAAGCTATAACACTTGATTCGAGCTGTCGGAAAATGAGGGGTTGGGGCGCCGGGGGTAGAGGGTTCGTGTTTCTTTAGGAATCTCCGTAAGCGTCGTATTACTCTCAATTCGGTTGCATTCTTTTCAAACATTTTAAGTTTTCGTGTGTGTTTAATGCGTTAGCTGCTGCAAGTAATATTTTTGTTTACTTTTTTGTACCAAGCCCACAGCACACAGCACACTAAAGAGTGCTTCTTTCAATTTAATTTATTTTTGTTATTTTAGATAGCAAGTTTCAAATCTTTTTTTTTTTTGCTGTTAATTGCAGCAGCGGTTCCACGTAAGATGGACAAGCTTGCTATATAAATTATTTATTTTTGTGCCTTACTACAGGTAGTCCTTTATATTATTATTATTACCACGTCTTACTACCAGTTCAGGCTATACGCATTTACGCTAATGTGTAATGGTAGGGTGATTGCGAGATGAAATGGAGGACCTACAGTTTAAAGTGGAATCCGAACCACGGCGGAGGACTGGTATTACTCACATTCACAAGTTGTGATTAATACACGACTTGTCAGAGGTTAAGGAAGGGTTTGGAAATCAGCTAAATCTGTGCCGGGACCTGGGATTGAACCCCGGACGCCAACACAGAAGTCCGACACCTTACCCCTAGACCACCAGATCACCTAGTCCTTTATATGTGGCATCGTCAGTAAACCCAAGACCTGAACGAAGAACACCTAGACACTCTCTAGATTATAGAGAGCATCTTGCTGAACACCCGGTTTAAATAAGTCCGTCTCCTAAGGTAAATTTTGACGAGGACAGGAAGGTCGGGGCTCCAATCTTGGTTGGATATACTCGTGTGAGTTTATCCACAACGGTTTATCACTCTTTCTCCAAACAAATTCGGATAAACCTCCTCTACCTTTTTCCTCTCCACCCCATTAGTGTAAATATGAGGGTGAGTCCGACGAGTAATAAGACGCGGAGCAGTAGACACACATCACGCGGCCTTTAATCCGAGCATTTGAACCACTGAGAGACCTACTTCAATGATTATCCACGTAACGTTTTGACCCCTTCCTCGATCTTTGTGGTCTCGTCCTGGCGGCCCTCCCCTCCTCCTTTACAGTCCCCGCACTGGTGTGGACAATGTCCATGTTTGCAGAGCAAACTGCGCTACAGCAAGTGGCTCTTGTGGTCCAAGTAGTAGATTGATCTCGTGTTAGCGAACTAACCCAAGGCCTGTTTGCACTACTGTGTCTCTTGTATGTGTGTGTTTGTATTCTCGGTTCATCCATGTGGTATAGTGGTGTACCGAGTTAGAATTCTCGACAGACCGTCGCGTAGACATTTTGATTAACCCGTAAGGCCGTTTTAGACCTCCCCCACAAACCTTATATTTGATCAAACAACGCCACTATAACAATTTGGCGCCGTGCGCTGGTAATTTTGTATTTATTCTTCCCTAACGTTCGTGTTATGCGCAAACATTACTCTAATGTAATTGGGATGAGGAAGGTAGGATTTTAAAGAAAATCTAACGTGGAAGAAAAGTGAAAAACCCTCTAGTAAAAACCACCCTCAGAAAACTTGGCCAGTATTCAAACCTCGATATTCCTGTAGCTAACACGAATGTGACGCTTTAGAATCATTCGACCATCGATGTTGGATACGTGCTAGCTTTAATGATTATCTCACCATTGTTGAAGTCCACTTTCACCAATATGTATCAATTAGAATAGTCCAGTTGCGAACATCTCTCTTTCAACCCACATAAAATCTTATGTTTTATTTAAACGAATACTAGAATGTAAACATATTGGAAATTTTACATTGATCAAAGTTCATATTGAAATCAAAATAATTAAATTTATTATTATTATTATTATTATTAATGTGTGTAGGGTGATTGTGAGATGAAATGGAGTACCTACAGTTTAACGTGGGATCCGAACCACATTCACAAGTTGTGATTAATACACATCTAGTCAGAGATAAAGGAAGGGTTTGGTAATCAGATAAATTTGTGCCAGGACTGAGGATTGAACCCCAGACCCCAGCACAGAACTCCGACCCCTTACCCCTAGACCACCAGGTCACCGAAAATACTTAAAAGAAGTTGGTTCTGTGCAGTGTTCCATTGTTCTCAAATTATTGTGATTTATAATTAGTTTTATCATTGCGTCTTACTACTTGTTCAGGTTGTATGCATGTATGCTAATCAATATAAAGAGGTAGGTGTGAGGAAGGAAGCATTCTAGAGGTATTATACCCGCATTCGCGTGGAAAGAGAGTTAAAAAAACATTTAGTAAAAACCACTCTCAGTAGACCCGAACGGGATTTTAACTCCGATCTCCCCGTTTTCAGCAGGACAGTCAACCGGTACCATGGTTTAGTGGTCAGTGTATCTGGCTACGAACCTAGGGGTCTCGGGTACGGTTCCAGGCTGGTACCTTGGGTATTTTTCGATTTAGGGGAGTAATTAAAATGGTCACCAGGGTTTGGTTAAGAGAGACCCTGATTCCACGACATCATAACAACTATTATCACAACATCTTTTTGCTGGTACGACGTGTAGACCGACCATCTCTTTTGGTGTTCCCTGGGTACCGCTGCTAATAGACTACACAAAAGACGATTAAACTACAAGTCTGTTCAGCGTAGGAATTTGTTTATGAAAAGCCTTTTTCCCTACCAGAAATCTATTATATAGTAGGGTGACCTGGTGGTCTAGGGGTAAGGTGTCAGACTTCTATGCTGGCGGCCGGGGTTCAATCCTCGGTCCCAGCAAAGATTTATCTGATTACCAAACCCTTCCTTCACCTCTGACAAGACATCTTGTGAATGTGGGGAATTCCAGGCCTCCACCGTGGTTAGGATTCCACGTTAAACTGTAGGTCCTCCATTTAATCTCACAATCACCCTACCATTACACATTAACGTGTGTATAACCCGAACGGGTAGTAAGACGCGGTGCTAATAATAATAATAATAATATTATATAGTAGGATATTGGTAGGGGAAAAAACCTTTCAGAGCGTAGTTCCTAACGTGAATAGATTTATATCCCTCCTGGTCAAGGATGCCATAAGCTAAAAATAAAAATAAATAAAAATCATACCAGCCTAACACGATATTAACGCCTTTAACCATTCTGCCTTTGAAACATGTATTATAGCGCCATCCACCCCCTTAGATTCATATACTGTATAATACAGTTAAGAGAGGAGGACAGATTATTCTTTGAAAGTGAACAAGGGTTTGCTTGGAATGGGGGAGGGTGCAGTGCACTGTAAAAAGTTCTGCATGGTAGAAATCTTATGCCAGGTACAGCTTTCCCTATGGTGAATCCCCCCCTCCTTCTCTGTGGGGACTTCCTGCTGTTAAAACGCTTAATCCGCATCGGGCGCTCTGATCTGACATTATTAATCCAATTCACCGTGACAACCCGGGTAGCACACGTCGATATCTTTTCGGTGTAATATCAGACAGCGACCCATGCATTTATATTAATTAAGGGATTTTAATATCATGTTTAGATAAAAGAATAATTGATATATTTTTAACCGATTTTGTTTATATGAATATTAAGTCTCATCCAAACACGAAACTTTAGCGTTAATTATTATTATTATTATTAGCACCGCGTCTTACTACCCGTTCGGGTTATACGCACTTACGCTAATGTGTAATGGTAGGGTGATTGTGAGATGAAATAGAGGACCTACAGTTTAACGTGGAATCCGAACCACGGTGGTGGCCTGGCATTCCACACATTCACAATCTGTGATTAATACACGTCTTCTCAGAGGTGAAGGATGAGTTTTGCAATCAGTTAAATCTGTGCTGGGACTGAGAATTAAACCCTGGACCACCAGCACAGAAGTCCAACACCTTACCCCTATACCATCGCGTCACTGGTATAAGGTTAATCTGGTCTTTTAAACAATTGTATGTTGTCATTAATATTTAGAGTTTTAAAAATGTGTCCCAGGATGAAAATATATGTTCTCCAAACAATCAATACAAGAATGACGTCTTCAATATGGTTGTCGTTTATTTTCAAGGTTGAATTAGTGATTAGGCGGGTGTTAATACAATTGCTGTAGTAAGTATACTTACATAGTCTATGTATTAGGAAATCAATATTTATTGTAACGGACTGGAGTTCTAGCCCTTACATATTTCCAAGATTATTTAAATATAAATACAACATTTACTAACATAATGTGTACTGTGCTTACCGGTAATCCACTGGAGTGGCGGTCGGGTGGTATGAAGAGAGGTAGGCCATCACCACACACACGCGTCAAATATGAACTGACGCTCGTCGCTACCCTACTCCCTCCCCCTAGCCAGATGCGCGGGACGCTTCTAGTATCATCCAGAGCCGTCTAGGCTTCCCTCTCTACAACTCCATGCCCGTCTGTTCGAGACGGTATAAAATACCCGCCTCCTAGATTATGAGCTGTATTCGTTTTCAAATATTCGCTCCGAGAACATCGACAGACCTCGACTCTACTGTCGCCATCTACCGTTCTGAAGATGGTTGGCCACTACGCCACACCAGCAGGCCGAAGACAAAGTTGTTAAAGTAATATAACTTCTGCTCTAAATTCACAAACTAGGAACTGTTCCATTCACGGACTCTTAGGCGTCTTCGTCTTCGCGATCTTATTAATGTCTAGTTGATTATTGTGCAGGCTCATTAGCCTGAGTTTAATTGTTTCAAACTCTAAATTGATCACCCTTTGCTCTCAATAGTATGAATTGGTATTTAAACTTAGGTTAATCTTCTTTGACAATGGTTAGTTCTTCGTTATGTCCTTCCAACTAGTGTTTGGATGGGGTACTTTATATGGTTTAAACTGTGTAGCACTGCTGGGAGGGGGGCGGGGCAGATAATTGCATGGCTTTATGGTTGACCTAATTGGGTCTTTGGCTCTTATTAGCTCGTTTTTTTTTAGCAGATTATACTGTAGAGTAGCTTTGTGCGGTGCTCAAACTGTGAGCTAGTCTACAACCCTGTATGGAGGCCCACGTTGTGTTGATACATATGTGCCGAGCTAATGGATACTAGCTCGCAAAATCGTGTGACTTTTTCACCTCTCAAGAGATCATCTGTTTCATGAACTACCTTACTGATTGGTCTCCCCTCGACCTAGATTTGTATGCGAGTGTATTTCGAGGTCATCGCCTATGAGTTAAATTTAATTTAAATGCAGTAGTCAAACATATAAAGAAATTGTAATGTTGGAGCTTCACTGGTTTCGTATTGCCTCTTTCTCTCTGTTGTTACTGCGCATGAGCTTAACCCCCTTTGATGACCACTCTGGGCTGCACTGTTGCTGTAAGACGTTATTGTCTGTCACCTGTTCTCCCCTTCCTATTTCCTTTTCAGTCCGGAAGTTGATTTAATATACCACTCGAGCAGAATAAGAGACATAACTTGTAATAAGTTACGACTGATCATGTCTCTAATTGTACCTTCTTTACTGTAGGAGCTAATCTGAGTAGGCTCTGGCCGGAATGGAGTCCGGTGGAGTCAATGTAATACCCGTAGGTAGCAACCCGCCTCACCTGGATCACCAACACCACCATAGTCTATCGCTGGTGCACTAGAAGTGCACCGCCTGCTCTACCACTGGGGCTACAATAACGCTGCGCTGTCACAGCTGATTTCTAAGTTTGAGTTGGGTTTCGCACGGACTGTTTGCTAGCCGGACTGGCTAATTCCCGTCTACATAGGGTTTGTACTATCGCTCGCCGAGTTGTGTATTTTTGTCTATGTAAATTTAAAAGTATAGTGACGAGTAATGGGAAGTTTAAGAACCAGCTCAACTTATTTGGTAGTCGTGAAGAGCTCGTTTCTTTCTAAGTCAATCCCCTGGTAAATATATGTATTGAACTAATTATGCTGATATTACAAGAGTTGTCACAAGAGTCAACTGGGGCATGATAGTTCAATGAGCAGATATAGTTTCTTGCCGATATAAACTACTTGTGTTGTTTATTGTGCTAAGCGGCTTATTCGCACGAGTTTGAGTTATGTTAGAATCATGTTAATATACACAGCCATCACTTTGGCTATGTGGCTAATTAACTTTAGATTGATTGTTAGACCATGCTTTTTGAATAGCCAAGAAGAGAACGTCTTGATTCACTAACGGGGAGTGTTGGATATGTTTTGATGACCTAATTCTCTTGGCCCTGGCTAAGTATCTAGTGTTGTGTTATTATGGGATCCTGTATTTTACTGCTTATTATAGGCTCTGCCCTCGGGCAGCCTTTATATTGTTATTGCTAGTTTATTTGCAGCCGTGTAGACGGCCTCCTTATGTCGTACATTCGTTGTACTTTGACTAGTTGGGTATACTTTGTAGAAGAGTTTTGTTCGTGAGTGTGGTCACTGTAGCTTTAGGCTGTAGCTATTTTTCCCTGTTACTATGGGCCAGTTTCATAGTCAAATTTAGTACGCCTCAAGTGCGGCGCTACACTAAGTACATGACGACACCTACCTAAACCAGAATGGAATGGTCCAGTTTCCTATGTGAGAACGGCCCATTCCATTCTGGTCTAGGTAGGTGTCGTCTTGTATTTAGTGTAGCACCGCACTTGAGGCGTACTAAACCTGACAATGAAACTGGCCCTTAGATGTTAACTTGTAGAGTGTGACGTCACACTCTACGTATTACCCGCGTGGTTGAACTGCGAGCCCGCCATGTTGACGATAGAGGGCAGGTCAATCACTGTGTTTCCTCTGACGTCCGCGTGGGCGGGACGCGAGTTCAACCCTGCCCCCGATTGCTTTTAATATAGTACTATCAATACAGTTGCCTCAGTTCTCTCAAGGGAGACAGTCTTGCTCAAGATTGCATTGTACTATCATTTCAATGTAATGTAATTCGTACTTCAGGTGTTGCTGAACTGTTCAGGATATTAACTGTGAAATAAAACTAATGAAACAAACGAGTACTGGTTTTGTTGAAGTTGAACAAACTAAACTATACAAACACCTTTCAAACTCACTATTAGTTGCCATAGATAGGCATCTTGCAATTAAGCAATTAAACTCTAAGTAGCTAGGCTTCTTAAGAACCTGCGTGAGCACAATCTGATGGGTTAGTGGTTATGTTATTTGGGGTACAGATATTAAATAGAGAGAGCTCAGTCAGAGGTCAGTTCAAGGGATTTCTTAATATATTATAATTATTGGCTCACCACTGTTCACTTTGTTGCAGTGGGCGAGTTGTAAGGACTATCTTCTCGGGAGCCTTTATGATCCTGGATATTGATCCCAAACTATAATTAGCTTTAGTTAGCCCCTATTGGCTCAATTGCCTGTACTCACGAGGTTCATTATACTGGACGTTTTTTTCTCAGTTTATTATGTATTTCTTTATATTCCTGTTGTGATACTACAACTTACAATCGCATTATTTTTATTACAGAAGGCAACGGAAACCAAACGAACTATCCTTAATATCACAGACTGTACTATGTTATATGTCTCAATAAAACTCTGTATTATTTGTATTTCTTTCTTTTTGTGTGTGCTACCTTCGTTAAACCTTTAGGGAAGGTACAAATGTTGTGTCAAGCGCCCTTCTCACGTCGTTAGACTTTGAGTGTTTGTGTGTGTTAACTTTAATCGAATTCAGTTACAAGATAACTAGTCTACTAGTAGAGTTGAGAAGCACATGTAATTTTAAGTTATGGGCAAACTACGTAACCCCATAAATAATGGCTTGCTAGTTATGAGATTTGATTAAGCAATATGGAAGATATATTTTGGGGAAGTTATCTAATGTTTATCTTGTGACTGATATTCAAGTCGGCTTCATTTGACTTGAGATATATAACTAGCCGTTTCTGTAGATATTGTATTAGTGGTGTATAAAACTAAAGCTCCTCTTTAAGAAGTTACGAGCCGTAACTTCTAGGAACCAAGCATTATAGCCTTGGCTCGTTGTCAAGCTTAAGGAGTAACTCATGTTACCTCATTTTCTATTTTCACTATTATTTTAGTTTAAATTCCGATTGATCACTCCTCCATTATTTAATAGAGAATCTAATTTATGTACTACATTAATAATCATGCAATCAGTTACATATTTATGTAATAAATAAACTAAATTCACTGTTGTATTATTTTCTTTTGCCGTGTGTCCTACCCTCCTAATATTTATTGTATTTTCCCACATGTATTCGTTACCGTTTGTCTAACAAAGAAAGAAAGTATCGGTAGATACAACCGGGCCATTATTACCGCACTCGTTAAAGTACGCCACCTATCCCTATCTTGCGCTAGTTATATCCAGTCACCTTCATTACACCATATTCCTAACTCTAGCTATTTCTATCCAGTCAACCTCACTGCACTATCTTTTTAAGGCCCATTCTAATGCTATACTCCCAACTGCGTTTAGATATTTCCAATGATCTCTTACCATTGGGTTTACCAGTATATTTTAATTAAGTTACGGGAAAATGAACTCTTATTTTGCCTCAAGTTTAAAAATGTTTAGAATACTTTGAAACATTCCAGGTAAAAGTACCTGTTATATCAAGTGTTTCAACATATATATATATATATATATATATATATAACTCTACTGACGTTCAACAAGTGTAGCGTACATAACATACGAGTATGTGAAAATTCCCCAATATGTGTTTTAAGTGTATACGTCTAAACACACACATTGTTAAGGTGAGCTGAAATTGAAAGGGAGTTTAGGTTCGTTTGTTTGCACTTCAAGTAGACATATTAATTTCATCAGCTCCTGAATATTTTTCATTGATATCACAGTGCGAATAGAGGACAAACATTAGAGGGGAAAAAAACACGCTATTTTGAAGAAGAAATTAGAAATTCATGAAAGTTCATCAATCTGATAATCAACCTTAATCTCTTCTTTATTGAAAACCCGGTCCATAGTGAGCTTAACGTATTGTACCACGTGATCGCCTGCGTGATTCACCCTCACTATGTTCGTTTTTTCTAGTCTCAGTGGTCGAATGCTTCTCACAATAGACTGGCCTGCTTGACGTGTGATGACATGTTTTTAACCTTTTAGATAAATCAGATGAAGATACTTATAGTATTCGTCTTTAAAAAATAAGTCTCAAATTATTCTTACAGAATATTTGAGGTGGATATAAAAGGTTCAACAACCCACATTGTTGTTGTCAAAGTCTAGAGTCTACTTGCCAAATAAATTAATTAAATAACTTTTAAAGATTAAATCGAATTTCTTACCTCACTTATATTTAAAATAATGTTTATTTTAGTGTTTATTGAGAAAATATAAATTTCCACTGAAATAAAAACTGATTCCTGCCACACTATTATGAAGTCTTAATTCTGCCTCTTATTTCAAAAATGTTGGGAACTCCCAAGTTTAAATTGATTGATAGTAGGAGGATATCCTTAAAAATGAACATATCAATAAAAAAGCACAGTGTCTCCCTACCTATTTGGGTTTTACTTTAAGAGTATATTAAGGGCACAAGGGAAAAGGGGGAAATTCGAATTACACACATTTTTCAAGACAACTAATTTTATATCTCTGACCCCATAAAACCCCAAAATTATTTTTAAATTAATTTAAATATTAAAGAGAACTTCTTTTAGACACTTTTAAAGTGTATTAGAAATATCTCATGATTGTCTAATTGCTCAATTTGAATTAAAATAGGAATTTCTACCTCTTTGCCCCTGTACCTTTCATTAATTAATTACGATAATGTGGTAGGCTAATTAAATTCAGAGAAAATCTATCCGTACTTACGTGGAACGAGAGTGGAAAGATATTTAGGTAAAAACACGCTCAGTTCAATAAACTGGGATTCTAGCCCCGACCTCCCCACCCCTGGCATATCAAACTAAATTAATCTTACAACTATGTCACTTGCCTTAATGGCGTGGTAGCCATTAGTATTAACGTAATGATAACATATAAATTATAAATTTACTATTTTTTAAAAAGTGTATTTTCTTTACCCGAACTTCACGAATACATATTCAAACCAAACTCAAGCTTAATTTAACGTCTACAAAACATGTACTCATGAATACTTTTAAAGTACATTCATATTAATTAATATTACCTTCATCTGGACAAAAGAGTTACAATATTTTGTATATGACCTCCATTCACCGTTTTTTTTATTCTATTTCTCTTGATGATGAGCCAACTGCTGATGAATACACCCACCAATATTTCCTCATTAGTATACCTGTCCACGGAACCAGGTCTTACAATCCTTTACCGTGAGAGAAATACGGGATTTGAATGAGCTTCGTGATGCTACCGTTTATTTCCAGGCTACGCGTCCTACTTATCTGGCCGGGCTAGTTGCGTGAAGTGCACAGACAGGGTAGGGATGAGGAACGTAGATTTAAAATATGGTAAGGATGAGAAGGTTAAAACAAATGTATGGTAAGGATGAAAAACTTGGAATTAAAATGTGGTAAGGATGATAATATTAGAATTAAAATATAGTAAGTATGGAAAAGTGAGAATTAAAATGTGATAGAGATAAGAAAGGTAGGATAAATATGTGGTGAGGATAAAAACAGTAGAAATAAAATGTGGCAAGGATGATATTATAATTAAAATGTAGTAAGGATGAGAAAGTGAGAGTTAAAATGTGATAAGGATAAGAATGGTAGGATAAATACGTGGTAAGGATGATAATATTAGAATTAAAATCTGATAAGGATAAGAAAGGTAGGATAAATATGTGGTAAAGATGGAAAAGATGGAAATTAAATGTGATAAGTATGAAAAAGTTGGAATTAAAATGCTGTAAGGATGAGAAAGGTAGAGTTAAGATTAAGGCAGGGACTAAGTTATTCAACAGTAATAACCATTATAAATATTTATAATATATAATTATTTAGTTTTCCTTAGAAAATGGAAATTTATGGTCCCACTAAGGTGTAGCATATATTCTAACCATAGTTATTTCGAAGAAAGACTTATGCCTTTCGGGGTAAATTAAATATAACCTACCCACTGAATGTACACAGAAAGCAATTTATAAAAAAATCCAAAAATTACTAGACATATTTTATTTGTGCTCATCTGCTACTATTGACTAATGACAACAATCAGGTAAAGCTGATGACATTTTGGCAAATTTTGTCTATTTATAGGCTAATTTTTTTATTTTTTTTTGTCGATCCGGCTTAAGGAGGTGGCTAGAGGAGGCGGCTTACTGAATCATTGGATGAGACACTTTGAAAACGTCCATAAATCCCCCAAATAAGTTTGTTTTTTAAACATATGCTCATTTAAAAATGGAGGCAAAACGAATCTACATTATTTCATAGGATTAGATATCATAAATTCTTAAGTATCATACATTTAGAATTTACATAAAAAAGTGAAATAATATTTTCAAAAACTTATAACTTTTTTTTCTTCTAGAACGACGTCATACTACTCGTTCGGGTTATACACCAATATTAGATTTATGAGATCATGGGAAATGGTAAATAGCAAAGATCTTACCTCCATCAAATACTTTTTTTTTTAAGAAAGTCACAACAGAATGGTTTAAGATGATTGAAGATAATAATTTCGGTGGTTTTGAATTTGCAGAACTGCCATACTCATTCAATACCACTGTGTGAGAATATTTAATTTCAAGTAGTTGGCACCCCTTAGGTTTTCGAAGTAAGGACCAAGACTAGAGGTGCTTAGTTGTAATAGTATTTTATATTTGGCAAAAGAAGAAACAATAATACAGTCCAATTTTCTTGGAAAGGGTATTTTCTTTACAAAAAACACATATATTTTCCGGACAAAATTTACAATATTTTGATATTTTATCAGTGTTAGTTCACAGACAATTATAATATAAATCAGATGTATCAGATGTAGGTTTAATGACTTGACGTGAGAGTAGATCAAGTAACTTATGTAGTTTTCTTTTAAAAGTGGATTGTATCTCAATATTAATTGATAATAAACATTACTTAACTTTGCATTGGTTCAGTTTTGAAATATTTCAAACTTTAGGAGAAAGGGGAGAGTAGGAGGGGAAACGTATGTATTCATTTACCATAATAATAAAAAATTACCTCCAGTTACGTGGTATGAAGCATGAGGTTCTCAATCGACTAGATTGCTGATGGCAGGAAATTTTACCAGGAGAACTGAGAGTAGTTTTTAATTTTTGATTTCATCAATGGAGTTTTATAGTCTATTTTTTACGTAAGTTTGGGTACATTTTCAGTTAATTACTCGTCTCACCCACGTCAGTGTTCAAACTTAAGACGCTGTGATAACAAAATATATTCCTTTCTTCCTTACTTTATAGATTAAGCAGCTAAACAACCCTTGTTTTAAAATTTATGAACCGATAAATAAAGAAATATAAATCTTATAGAAAATCAGTGGCCACGTGAAATAAACGTCAAGATCATCTTTTATGGTTTGCTGGCTAGATGCATTGAGGGTATTTTTCCTAAATTATTTCCTCATCGGTCTTTACTCAAACACGGGTATATTTCTAATGGATTCTACCTTCTTCATTCCTACATTATTTTTATAATTTACTCGCTTCGGTAGCTTCTTGGACTAAGGCGTCACTCTCACAATTGATTAGACTGCCGATGATAGTGATATGGGGTTCGAATCCCAGTCGGGTGTAACGAGGGTGGTTTTTAATAGGTGATTATCCAATCACCCTCCAAGTATATGATAATTAACTTCCTCTACATTAAACCTTCCTCATCCCCAACACACTAGGGTAATTAGTATATATGCGTACATCCCGAACGGATAGTAAGACATGGAGCAAAAAAAAATACTTCAAAAAAATCCCGGATGAACGTATAACACAACTAATACTGACGATAAATTCTCAACTATATTTTCTACCAACGCAATTGTAACAGCCCCCTTAAACTCGACCTCCTGTTCTGAACCACACCCAGCCGGTAAACCAGCCATGCCAAGTCTGAGCTGAGCTATAAAGCGGCAGACCTACCGCCTGCCTGGTCGACCGACGCCACGTGGGTCGATATACCGGCTGATATATCGATTGTCTGCTTGGTTTCAGAGAGGGTGGAGGGAAGGGGGGAATTTGAGGGTTGTGGACCCTCTCTCTACTTGACTGTAAGGTTCTCTTCCATTCACACACCCTTATTTCTCTCCCTCTCTCTTATCTATCGCCATCCCTTTAACCTTTTAAAAAACACTCTCAAGGCATGCAGCAAATATTAAGGACGAGGAGCGTCTCCTCTTACCTTTTAACCTGCCCACTCTTCCCAAAAAACTAGGCGAAAGATTGCAGTCGAGTGAGTTATTAGGTGAAGGATACACTCTTTGCTATTTTAAATTTAACTGTTCCGTGGATCAGGTGGAGATGATCATGTTTTTTTCATTTTCTTTTTTACGTGGAACCTAAGAGACTTTTTATCGTTAATATTTCAGGCGGTTGACTATCACACCTCGGGAACTTATTATAATGGTCTCAGAAACTCTTGTAGCTCGCTTGGTCCCTTACCAGGGACATGTCCCACTTTCCCCTACCCCTACAACCCAAATAGGAGGGGGAGCAGCGCTTAGGAGCCCATCTGACTGCCGGTTAACCGGGAAATTAGATACAAGATTACGCCAGAGCCGTAAAACGTATCAAAGTACGTTTTTCAGAATTACTCACCTGACAACGATCCGGTGATAGTAAAATTTAAAATGACACTTGAACACGGGAATCGAATCCGAGACCTTTGTCTTAGAACGCCAATACTCTTACCCCCAGAAATAACAATTTTTTAATTTAAAGATTATAATATTTAGAAGCCACTATAACAGTACTTAGATCACCTCTGTGGTCTAGTGTTCAGAGTTTCTGGTTAACATATCCAAAAGTCCCGGGTTTGATCCCCGGTGCTTCCAGATTTGTCTATTAAGCAACGAGTCTGGACTGGGGTTAACTCAGCTTCGTGAGGACAAATGAGGAACAACTTTAAAGGAAAAGTAGGGCTATTATCAAGAAAATTGAGATTAACGGCTGGAGTTTTTTTTGTGCTGACCATATGATACCTTATATCCATAGAAGTTGGCACTATCTACGGTAGTTGCTCGGTCAGTATAGCTTGATTACGGGCTGGAGCCTTTGAGATTTTTTTATAACCGTACTTAACCACTATAATAGCTTAGTTTTTTGATACCTCGTGAAAATGAAATCAATTTAATAGTTATTTACATTTAAAATAATATTTAAAAAAAATTGTTGCATTTAAAAATATATGGTAAACCACAGTATTGCTCTCAATTACACTAATTTTTAAAAGTAAAATGTAGAAAATCTGTTTCGAGAAGATTTTTATTTCAAGCCACAAAAGCGGTCCTAACAAAGTGTCAAGAATATTTTTAAACCGCGTTTTACTACCCATTCGGGTTATAAGCTTATGTAATAATTAAACTAAAGGGGTTAGGGGATTATGAAGGCTTAAGGTGCGGCTGAAGGCAGCGCAAGTATTTTTACAGTTTTTATAGCATTACATTTTGTTGGCCAAAATAAATCAAATATTTCTCCAGTAGCAACATAAAGATTAGTTTTCTGCACATGCTAATATCAACAGAGCATGAATATCTGTCAAGGATGTCCGAGAATTTTGCCAAAACTTTTTAAACATAGAGAAAAAGTTTTGACAAAATTCCAGGACACTCTAGTCAAATATTCAAGATCTCTTGATGATAGCGTGTGCAGCAAACTAAACTCTATGTTGCTATTGGAGAAATATTTGATTTATTTTGGCCAAAAAAATTTCAATTCTATAAAAACAGTAAAAATACTTGCGCTGCCTTCAGTCACACCTTAATTTAAAGAAAATGCATACGCATTTACGTGGAATAAGAGTGGAAAACTATTTAGGTAAAAACACCCTTAGTGCACCAAACCTAGATCGAACCCCGATCTCCCCGTCCAACACGAGAGTGACGCATTAGACCATGCGGCCACTAAAGTGGGTCAATATTAACTAACCCGTTTCGAAGACCGCATGGTCTAACGCACTACTCTCGCATTAGTCTAGTCTAGACGACCGATGACGGGAATATCGAGGCTCAAATCTCGGTCGGGAGTACTGAGGGTGATTTTGGCAAAATGGTTTTTCACTCTCCATCCCCGAAAATGCGATTACATTTCCTATAAATATAGCCTTCCTAATCACTAAAACCATTGGCGTAATTAGTATATAAGCGTATAATCCAAACAGATTGTAAGACGCAGTGCTAATATATATTTATATTATATATATATATATAATAAATTTGTATTTAACAATACGCATTCCAATAGAATTGAGGTCAAAAGTAATGTAGGCCCTACATTCGGAATATAAGAATATAGTCACTGATCAGGCGAACTAAAATTATTTCTCTATCCTCAATATTTCTCATCTTTTGTAATTTTCTAATCCCCGGGGCTTTGCAACATCAAAATAAAATACACTATTTTTTATGGACATTTTTTTAAATACCGGCATTAGTTGAAACACGTTTGCCATTTATTTAGGATTCCTGCATTGTTTTTTCTATTATTGTTATGTTTTGGTGAATTTATTAGAAATAAGTTAAAACCAACATTTAAAAGAAAGTGTTCGTGTTAAAAAGGTTATTATTAGGAATATAGATACTAAAATACTGAAAGTTTTCTTAAAAAATGTTAGCCCTTCCGGCACTGCAAAAGGGGGGGGGGAGTTATGAACAAGAGATGCTTCCGCAGGTACGTAAATGATTTGAAAAAATCTGTAGAAGACAATTTTATGGTGCTCCCAAGATTCAATTTTCATTTTACTTAACAGAGATATCCGCATACATCCCCTGTTGGGTTATGGATGAAGAAGGAATGAGAAGGAAGGAAACAAAATTTACGTTGATGAAGGATGGAACAACAATTATGAAAAAATGTCAATGATACACCCAGTCTGTAATCGAACCCCGACTTCCCAGACTAAAGACCTTGCCTGTTTGTCCACCGATGCATGTCATATCTTGTTTAAGAAGTTGGAAAGGACACATCGCTAACAGAAAGAAAAATATTTGTGCATCACACTTTTTATTTTTTATTTGGTATAAAACTCTCAAAATTACCATAACTTTATGTAAACCTACAAAATACACATCTGCTCTACAACTATAGCTATATGTGAATTGTGTTCGTGACATAATTTGACTTCACTTTTAGATTCTCCCAATTATTTTTTTTCTTTCATTTTTTGCCTTTTTCAAACCTCCCCCTCGTTTTTGTAATTTTTCCATTTATGTGAATGGGTCTCTCCTTTCAAACCCATTCGTTAGTGTGTATATTTAACTTTACATTTTTATTTTTATCTCTTTGCCTTCTTGATTTTTTTTCTTTCTATTCCTTTGGCCATTATTTTAATTTTTCAGACCATTTTCTTTCCCTCACTGTTGGTCGCTCTCGGCTAGAGTTTCCTAGTTTAGTGTGTTCTTTGTTCTTTTATATTCACTTGTCTCTTGCGTTCCATTCTTCTGTTGATGTTCCTGATCAAAAACATGGATGGATTTTAACTCCTTTAGTTTTACACCCAAAATATGGTGAATTTTTTAAAAATATATATATTTTTTTTTAAAGTGTCTGTATTTTACAAATAAAAATGATCTAATATTATTATTAGAAGAATTCGTTACTTTCTTTCATGTTAAATAAAGAAAGGAGAATATCATTTCATAAATATTTGATTGGTTACTATAAAGAATAAAATATACATTTATGATAAATTAATCACTATCTGGAATTAAATTAATAACTAACCATTTTGCTGGCCTTATGATTTAAGGCATCAATCTCACAATATACTAGATTGCCAATAACAGGAATATCGGGGTTAGAATCCCGGTCAGCTGTAAGAAGGTTGGTTTTTAAAAAAATGGCTTTCCACACAAATGAGGGTATACGTCCTCTAAAGTCAATCTTCCTCATCCTTGACGCATTAGCGTAAATAGTACATATGCCAGTAATAGGTAGTAAGACGCGGTGCTGAAGAAAATAGTAATAATAATAATAATAATAAAGTAATCATTGATTTTGAGACTTGCTTTTATGGTCGAATGATCTAAGGTAGCCTTTGCCAAACTTTCTTAGCTGCGGACCGAGTTTTCAGTCAATTTTTTCTCGCTACCCACAAATTGTGTATGATTATTTATATAAATTATGTATTTAAAAATCTTTTATTATATATTCTCTGTTATATATATCATATGTAAAAGTATGTACCAAATAAAAATAAGTTTTTGATAGGCTTAGTATATTTATTTGTTAAGTAAATAATAGAAGCAAATGAGTTTCCTAATAATTAGTATTAACCTGGTTTTGCTCACACACAAAATTCAGGCTTGATAGAGGATATTTCAATTTTATTCTCAGATCTGGTTTGAGATCCAATATATTCTTCTATTTATTTTTTTAGTAAGACCAATGTCGAAAAACCTTCTTCACACGCATCCATCGTGACAAAAGGCATGTGAAGAAATCTCAGGGTGTTTCCGCTAAAGCAAGATATTCACGAGGGCAACTCAGCCAAAAGATATTTAAATAAACTTTAACGGAGTTGTCAAAGTTGTGTCACACAACAGTTGAAGGATATAATCAATGTCGGTTTCTGTGTTCACCTTGAAGGGTTTCCGGATCCATACTTTAGCACAGGCAATTGGAATAAAATATTCCTTTAAGCTTGAATCCAGCCCTTAGATATGTTCATTAATAAAAGTGGAAATTTGAAATATTCCCGAAAATCAACCATGCATAAGTTTGTTAAACTTTCTTTGGACCTGCACTTCCTTTTCGAGGCTCTGTACTGGGTCGCGGTCCACAATTTGGGAAATACTTGTCTAAGGCCTCACTCTCACAATATACTGCCGATGATGGACATATCGGGGTTCGAGTCTCGCTCAGGGTATTTTTCCTAAATTAATTTACATTCTCCCTTCACACAAGTGACGGAACACTTCCTCTAAATGCACCCTTTCTAAATAATGTTTATCACATTCGTGTTATGAGTACGGATGTATATAACCAAACGGGTTTTAAGACGTGGTTTTAAAAATATTTAATATATATATATATTCCCCCCCCCCCCTTCTTAGGCCTCTTCAGGTTATACGCATTATATAAATACTCCGGTGGGGTTGGGATGGGAAAGGAATCATTGTAGAGGTAATCTACCATCAATTGCGTGGAGGGAGAGTGTAAAACCATTTTGGGGATAAAACACTCAGTAGATGCGACCGGAATTCAAACTCCGACCTCCACGTCATCGATAGGCCAGTCTAACACGAAAGTGACGCCTTAGATCATTCAAAGACTGATTGTTATTAAAAAGGAACAAACGGGGATCGATAGATTTTTGCCTTAACCTTAAAGTCTCTCGCACCGGTTAGTACACAGTCCCCGGGTTCGAATCTTGACTGTATGTACAGGGACTGGTTTTTCTCCGAGTGATGTTTCACTGTGTACTTATCACTCTACACGCCAATGCGAGTGCATTTCCTCATTCCTACTCCTTAAATAAGGATATCTTTGGTGTCAAAAACAATGGTTATTATTTCCTATTACTGGCCCGATTCTGACATGGCATCTTATGGGTCGGTTCACGTTCGTAGAATAAACTATATTTTTCCTCCGTTTTCCGCTTTTACTTTTCCGTAAAAAGAAAATATTATAATCCTGAACATTTTTAACCTCAAGATTATGATAGATCTTTACGATT
Source organism: Timema douglasi (assembly GCA_901482245.1). Taxonomy (NCBI): domain Eukaryota; kingdom Metazoa; phylum Arthropoda; class Insecta; order Phasmatodea; family Timematidae; genus Timema; species Timema douglasi. Next base: position 161,809 of record CABEEJ010000616.1, read on the forward strand.
TATGTGCCCCTAAACTTAATAAAAATCGAGTCTTACAATTATGTCTGTCCGTCTGTAATTATTTCTTTATAATCTATTATTTTTACCAATGTACATAATTATATATATACACATATCTGACGTCATATATATAAAAAAATCTACTTTTACTTAGCAGCAAGCAAATATGTCTATTTTCTAAAAGGTGCACCAAATGCCTATTCGTATGGGAATCAAGGTTTAACTAAGGCTACAGTTGCAACTGTTTGGTGAATTTTGTTCATAATTGATAGTTAGATATAATATGATGATATGATGATATGATAATGTGATTAGAAGAAATCGTGTTTTTAATTCAAGATCAAAAATTAAGGGTAGCTTTATTAAGGACTTATTTGTGAGAATGTGAAATTAACAAAAAATTGCATCAACGATTTTACTTAAAATTTATATTATTGGAAAGTTTGACATGATAAATAACTCAGAAAACTTTATTTTTAGAGACAAATTATATTAAGGGACTTTTTTTAAATTAAGGTTAATTTTAAATTTAAAAAAAAGGTTTAAACGATTATTTTTATAAATTTATATTTTATAACTAAATATACCTTAAGATAATTATTTGATCTATTGTAAGTGTGATACGCATTAGTGGGAACGCGGGAAAAAATGTCAGGTTCATCTAATCTGGGCTGCTGGTGAGAAGGAGCTCCGCGTTTGAATCCCCAGCTGCATGTTTAAGTGTTGCTTTCCCTTGTATGTTATAACTCTACCTAAATACGGATACATTTCTTCTAAATTTTATAATTTTCATTCTTGCTATGCTTGCATAGCGTATAACCCGGACAGTAGGCTACTGCATAATTTATGAAAACTAAAAAGGCCTGCTTCGGTGACCATGTGGTATAACGCGCTACTCCCGCAGTATACTAGACTGCCGATGGCGGGGGGATCAATGTTAAAATATAGATCAGGGTGCACTCAAGGTGGTTTTTCCAAATTGATTGTCCACTCTTTCTCCAGAAAAATGAGGGTAAACTTACTAAACCCTAAAAAATATCGGCTAAATTAGTATACAAGCGTATAACCCAAACGGTTAGTAAGACGTGATGCTTAAAACACTCTATAAAGGTGGTTGATTAATCTATTCGACTCAACAGTCCAATTTTCATAGGAAGGCCCTTAACTAAGTAGAACATTTACTAGATATATTTTCATGTATTCATACGTCAAGTTATATAATCTGCAGCTGTCACTTTTGATAGACATTATAAATCCCTATAAAATGACAATAATGTAATGTTAAAACATTATCAATTTTGGCCACAAGAAAGTTTGTATTCTCTAGAAGGACCTTTACATGAGAATTGGATTTAAAATTTAGCGTACGGTTATTGGCGAGGTAAAGAGAAGTGCCAATTCCCCTCTCTATATTGCAACAAATTGATCCGACGTCAAAACAGTGATTACCTCACCGCAGCGCTAGATATGGCTCTGGTTTGTTGGAACAGAAAATAGATCCATTACTATTGACTTTAGCCATTCCCCTTGCTACGTTCATTTTAGAAGGGTCATTCACTAAAGGGCTGAATCTGGCTCTAGAAGTACGAAGGCGAGTGAAGAACGCGGAGGGGCGAGCATGTATACTCCATTCATGGTAGGAATTTCTCTCTGGAAGGTCTTTTTTCCTACCAATATCCTACTATATAATAGATTTATGGTAGGGAAAAAGGCCTTTCAGAAAACAATTCCTACCGTGAACGAACACGCTACGTTCGTAGTAGCTTTTTTTTATATCATTTTAATACAAGTATAGACGGATTAAGAGCATATATTGATAATTACGCTAGTGAAATAGGGATTAGGAAGGTAGAGTTTTAAAAGGATGTACTCGCTGTGCTCGTTGTGGGCTCCGCCCCCAAACCCCTAGTGAGTGTAAACTAATGTAATTCCAGCGGTTTTTTTAACGTGTATTTATTTTTACAATTTTATGATTCTAGCTGTCCCATAAGTATGTCAGAATATTAAAAAATGTGGAACAAATGTACAAAATTTACTTAAAATCAAAAAATCTATCTCTGGTGCAATCCGTTTTTTGATAGGTCTTACCGTTTAGCCACAAGAGGTCTCCAAAGAAAGGTCCGCACCGACTTTAAAGTTGCTCCGCCATTTTGAAATTTTATTCGGAGGTTAATTTTTTTTTTAACTTTTTGGAATTTTCCCGTTAGCTACATGCTATAAGCTATAAGTTTACGAAATTTCAAGTTTCTAGCTCATCTGTAAGTGGGTAAACATTGTTTTGAGTGAGTGAATCAGCCGTGTAGCTTTATAGTATAGTGGGGGAATGCCAGGCCTCCACCGTGGTTCGGATTCCACGTTAAACTGTAGGTCCTCCATTTCATCTCACAATCACCCTACCATTACACATTAGCGTAAGTGCGTATAACCCGAACGGGTAGTAAGACGCGGTGCTAATAATAATAATAATAATAATAATATAGTATACTGATGAAGTAATGATGATAACCGCACTTACTTGGAGGGAGAGTCGGAAAGTAAATTTGTAGCAACTGTTAATTTTTTTTCAAAAAAAGCGTAATAATACAAAACATAGTTCAATCATACCAAAACAAATTTTCAAATTCTTTTTTTACCACATCTAAGAAATATTTACAGTAATGATAACACTTATGATCACGAGCTACCACTCCACACATTGGGTGGTCCGGAGGGTGTGACAATCCCTTGACGCTGTCACGTGACATCGTTTTAAAAAAAAAATAGGTCAGTCAGTTAGAGGGTTAGAAACGTTGAGGGGAAGGGAGGAGGCGTGTATGTGACAGCCACATGCGCTAACCTGTGTCACACCAAACCATATACATATATATATACGTGGATAGAGAGAATGGGGTTGTATTGCCATACCCCCTTTAACCAGTGTTTGCGAGTGATTTAAGGGTTCGTCCTGCTCTACCAATAAATCGTGCGATGTAAAGGGGATGGACGGACGGAAGGTTTGGAAGGTTGGTTCTTCCACCCCTTACCCAAACCCGCCTTGTGCCCCAGAGAGCACAAAATAAGCCTCGAGGGAAATTTGTCGGAAAAATCGTTCCACGTTCCGGATGTACGCCAAACTATACCACCCGGTTTCCGGTGAATCCTGTGATGTTTGTGTGAAGATAGTGCTGGACTGGTATGGCTTTGATATAATTTTATTGTATTAAAAAAGGAATATATTAATGTGCAAGTGTAGAGAACACGAGTTAAGGGCAGTATTTTTGAAGTTTTTATAACAAAACTTTGATGTTTTTTTGGTCAAAATAAATAAATTATTGCTCTATTATAAACATAGAGTTTAATTTTCTTCACGTGGTGATATCAATATTTCTTCAATATCTGTTATGAGCATTAATCATTTAGATGATAAACTTTTCAAACTAAAGAATCAAATAGCCAAAGCTATTATATTTGTTTAATGAGGATTTACTCGCATCTAGATATCATATTCTGAAAATAGAAAAAAATGACACTTTGACACGAATAGAGCCTAATACACCAATGTTCTTCTAACCACTGAGCTATCCATGAATCGTCCCGTGCCCAGGGTCATTCCTCAATCATATTTTAAGGCAGAGTCCATCATGAATTAGACTCTGCCTTAAAATATGATTGAAGAATGACCCTGGGCACGGGACTATTCCTGGATAGTTCGATGGTCAGAGCCTGGCGGTCTAGAGGTAAGGTGTCAAACCTCTGTGCTGGCGGCCGGGGTTCAATCCTCGGTCCCGGCATAGATTTATCTGATTAACAAACACTTCCTTCACCTCTGACAATACATCTTGTGAATGTGGGTAATGCCAGGCCTCCACCGTGGTTCGTATTCCACGTTAAACTGTAGGTCCTCCATTCCATCTCACAATCACCCCACCATTACACATTAGCGTAAGTGCGTATAACCCGAACGGGTAGTAAGACGTTGTGCTAATAATAATAATAATAGTAATAATAATAATAATAATAATAATAATAATGGTCAGAGTATTGGCGTTTTAAGCTCCATTCCCGTGTCCAGGTGTCTTTTTTTNGTTTTAATGATAAAAGAATGTAGGGTGCTCTAGGTAAGGGTAACGCTTTTGCAGTTTTTATAGTTATTATTAAAACATAGAGCGTCTCCCCCGTGAGCTAAGGTTACTGGGTTAGATTCCCGGTTGAACAATTTATCACTCGTGAAATGTTGATTTTCTCTTTCACATTGATGAGTTAATGTTTGGGGGCTGGATGTTGTTTATTTTACTGATTTAAGCTAGTTTATAATTCGTGTGTTGATATAATGAGTTGTATCAGAAAGTGCTCGTTAAATACCTCAAAAATACCAAATGGCCCAAGGCGTCGCTTTCGTATTAGATTGGCCTACTTATGACTGAGAGATCTAGGTTCTAATCCAAGTGGGGTCTATTAAGAATGATTTTTCTTGAATGGTTTCCCCCTCTTCTTCCGTGCAGATGCAGATTTATTATCTCTAGAATGCTCCCTTCTTCATACCTACCATATGAGTGTAAATATATGGTTCTGCTGGTTGGGTAGTAAGACGTTGTATACAAATAATGACTATTCGATGCCACAGTTTACATATCTTAGTTTATAACTGTTTATAGTAGTTAAGGTGATTCTACTACTCTCTTCCAGAAGGTGCTAAATAAATATAATTATTAATAGTTTGCGGTTTAAACCTTCTATTCAATTTGTTTCAGCACCACATCTTACTACCCGTTAGGGCTGTACGCCTATCTATTACTTATTCTAATGTGTTATATATTAGTAAGGTTGAATTTAGAACATGTGTACCAGCATTTGCGTGAAGGGAGAGTGTAAAACCATTTAGGGAAAACCTCCTTCAGTACACCCGGCTGGGATTGAACCCCGACCTCTCCATTATTGGCAGTCTAATATATCGTGAGAGTGACGCCTTGGACCATGCAGCCACACCGAAGAAGGTTTCTATTCAATCAGTAAGTATCTAGACGCTAGGGCTGGGTGTTTGGTATTTAACATTCTTTCCAAGGTTAAGGTGGTTTGTAAGTTGTGTACTGATATAATATGTGAGTTTATAAAATATACATTAAATTCTTATTCATAGTGGTATTCTAGTAGGTTTAAAACTTAAAAAAAAAAAATTAGGTAAACATTGATAACATTTTAACATTATTATCATTATTATTATCATCATTATTATTATTATTATTATTATTATTATTACTATTATACCCTAGATATATTGAGGATTCGAGAACCTAAATTATGGTGACTTAAATCTTTGAAATTTCCTCTTAAGAAACAATTAATATCTGACTAAAAACTATAAAATAAAATAAATTTTGCTATAACAATAGTTAGTATTGGAAAAAAAATTACAATTATCCCGGTGAAAAAATTATAAAAAGATTTTTCTAATTTTATTAATTGTATAAAATAAATTCACTCGTTAATTATATATTTCCTTCGAGTATGATAAGTACGCTGAGTAGCATTTTTAGTTAGGGAGTTTATCAGATAAAATTATAGGACACTACTCATTATTAGCTTGCACCATACGAGTCATACGTAGAACAAACTCACAAAGAAAAATAGGAAAACCCAGCCTAACAAAGATCACACAAGAGCGAATGGAGATAAATAGCCTAGAAAAATGGCATTCAGTTTTTTATATTCCTCGGAAGAAAAAATGTTTTGTGGTCTTGTGGTAAATAGCTTGCCTCAGGACCCAACGTTCGTGGGTTCAAACCTAGTCAAGGTTGACGGATCTTTCTTGAGTGATAAACATATTATTATTATTATTATTAGCACCGCGTCTTACTACCCGTTCGGGTTATACGCACTTACGCTAATGTGTAATGGTAGGGTGATTGTGAGATGAAATGAAGGACCTACAGTTTAACGTGGAATCCGAACCACGGTGGAGGCCTGGAATTCCCCACATTCACAATGTCTTTTCAGAGGTGAAGGAAGGGTTTGGTAATCAGATAAATCTATGCCGGGACCTAGGATTGAACCCCGGCCGCCAGCACAGAAGTCTGACACCTTACCCCTAGACCGCCAGGTCACCATGATAAACATACGTAACATAACTTTCTTCAGAGGTGAATTATAGCCTTTTGTCCCATGTCGATTGTGGCATGTAAAATAAACCAGGTAGGTATGTTAAAATACCTTTTCAACAAAATTGGTAAAATATTTCGCGCTTACTCATAGAAATTCAGTATGGAAAGCAATGGGGCGCCACCACACTTCATAAGCTCCCGTAGTACATGAGATTTCTACCGGATGGTGCGGGCAGCTCTAAGCAGCATGCCCAGCACCAGATATATATAAACCATATAAAACAAAACTTCGGGTTTCTATGCTGACGTATATTCATATATGTCAGCATAAAAATATATTTGTTTTGTATTTTCCACTAAATATTTCTCTTTACCTCTATGCACTTAATTAATAATTTAAAAATTAAAATTAGCTTTATGTGACAGCAACAGAAATCTTGAAATCTTCGGTTTCAACTTTTCTTGGCGTCTAAAAAGTGATCTTTGCTTAATCCTAATGATCTTATCAACGGAAAGTGACGTTTTAGTAACAGTACATAACTGTCAAAAAAAAAATTATTATAATCTAAATAGGACTTAAGATAACTTTTCACCGCCTGGATAACAGCTGAGGGGCATTTCTTAAATTGCGTAAGGGTTTTTTGGGGGGAGATATATACATATAGGTAACATTTTATGATTATATATTTAATAATTTTATATATAATTATATATTTAATAATTTTATATACATAATTATATATTTAATAATTTTATATATATAAATATTTAATAATTTTTTATATATAATTATATATTTAATAATTTTATATAATCAGATAATTGAAGCATGAATCATGAAAGTAGATCTAGTAGCTTTTCAAACAGTCAGATAAAGGCTCTTCCTATGAATGTTGGACTGTAGAATGCCACTGTTTTAAACACTGGTTAGTTTGAGAACAAATTATCGATCCCTCCCTCCCTAAAGATATACGAGGAGGGGGTTTTAAAGTGAAGTGCCAACCTCTGCGACACTGTATTATACAGCGCGATATAATGAAGAGGTTCTTTGTGCCAGACTAAAGATGGCAGCGCGGGGAGCGGATGAATGCAGGAGAATCGCTCGGTAGACTAAACCAAGCCAAATAGTAAGAGATTATTCGAGAAACCAAGCTGATGTCTTTAGATCTGAAATCATGCCTGGTCAATACTTTTTTTTTCATGTTATGAACATCTCTCTTTACAACTTGAACAGATTTTCCCGGTTATTATTTTATATATATTTCTTTTTATCACGGCGTCTTACTACCCGTTTGGGCTATACGCATATATACCAATTAAACTGATGTGTTAGTAATGAGGAAGGTATAATTTATAGAAAGTGTATCCACATTTGTTAGGAGGTAGAGCGGAAAATCATTCATTAAAAACCACCAACAGGACAACTGACCGGTATTCGAACCACTATCTCTTCGTGATCGGTGGTCTGGTGTATTGCGAGAGTGACGCCTTAGACCAATCGACCACCAAATTGGGTTGTGTATTATTTTATTTGATCGTTTTACTACGGAATATGTAATTAGAGTTATACTTACTTTATGACATTAGGAGCTCGAAAGTTCATTAGTGCATTTACAAAAGTACGCAACCTATCCATTTATTGAGATAGTAATTAGAGGTATATTCAAAGTAAAAAAAAAAGAATAGAAACAATTTTGTGAATAACAAAACAAAAAAAATTAATCGATTTGTTACTGTCCAAAAATACAAAATATTAAACCTGTTTTTTATTTATTTACAGAACTGGTTTAGCGCTCTCTCTATATTCAGATACATTTTACTGTTTTTATGGTAAAAAAAATAGTATTTTCATCTAGTAAACTAATTTTCTGGTATAATCTTAAAGTTAAAATACTATCGTATATAAATTAGTGCAGTGTTCATTTTTGACTCGATTAAATTAAGTGAAAAATGATAATATAGACACGGAAATCAAACTTGCAACTTTTAGTTCAGCAAGCTTTTATTCTGCAGCCACTGAGCCAACCCGGTTAATTTCTTAACCAGCCCAGGATCAATTTAAACAACGAAACCAAAACACGCTATTTAGTTGCTAAACTTCTCTTCTTTACCTCTGTCCCACATATCTCCAAATCAGCAAAGCGATCGTTGTTTTGGATTAAGCTTTATTATTTCAGTTTCGTAAATAATACCTTCGTTCTATGAAATGACGAGGAAAGACAAAATCCCATTTTCAAACCACCTACATCTAAAGGTTTTTTTTGTCCCAATTGCCCTGGTCCATATTCAAGTTCTGTTATTTTGAGATTGCTATATAGTTGGTTCCATGTAATACGGCGAACGTTGTTACCTTAGTTGAATAGGGCATTAATTGCTTCAGCTTATAGTAACAACGTGGCGAAATGAGCATTCCCAAGAGGCGCATTAATTAAGCGACCAACTTAAACCCTCCTATATTAGCGTCGTTAAGGAAGATTCTGCCCGAGAACAGATACTACAAAGATTACAGTTTCCGGTTTCTTTTGTTATCCTCAAATATAAAGGTAGGTCTACTTATAGAGGAGAGCAGGTAATATCAAATAAATAACCAGTAGTTTTATCTCAGGATTTACTACCATGTTCCCGAGTAGGTAAACAGTTCGAGTTAGCTGAGTAATTAAAGGGAGAGTTCTTAACATTAATTATATGGAACAGATGACCTGGCGGTCTAGAGGTAAGGTGTCAGACTTCTGTGCTGGTGGCCGGGGTTCAATCCTCGGTCCCGACACAGATTTATCTGATTACCAAACCCTTCCTTCACCTCTGACAAGACATATTGTGAATGTGAGGAAAGCCAGGCCTCCGCCGTGGTTCGGATTCTACGTTAAACTGTAGGTCCTCCATTTCATCTCACAATCATCTTACCATTACACATTAGCGTAAGTGCGTATAACCCGAACGGGTAGTAAGACGCGGTGCTAATAATAATAATTATTATTATTATTATTATATGGAAGAGTCCAGGTTCAAATCTTAGTCTGTTTCATTTAGTTTATTTCCTATCACGATGGTTGAATTTGTCTTACTACCCCTTCCTTTACGATTGTTTTTTATTCTTACATCAACACCAAGGCTATTTTTTTTAGCACAGCGTCTTACTACCCGTTCAGGTTATACGCTTATGTAGTAACAACGCTAATTAGTTAGGGATGAGGAGGGTTGGATTGAGAGGAATTTTACCTGTATTTGCGTGGAGGGAGAGTGACAAACATTTTTTCTAAAACCACCCTCAGTACACCCGACCGGGATTAGAACCCCGATATCCCTGTCAATGGTAGTATAGTCTAATATTAGAATAATTAAGTAATTGTGTTTGGAGTTTTCTAAATCCAAATGTTTTAAACTTTAACGCTAAATTTAGTCACTTTTTATTAGTCTGGAAACCAGACTTACGTTGCTAGAAATACATATTGTGTCATGGGCCATTTTATCACTACGGGACAATTTTAATATTATTATTATTATTATTATTATTATTATTATTATTAGCATCGCGTCTTACTAACCGTTTAGGGTGTACGCACTTAAGCTAATGTGTAATGTTAGGGTGATTGTGAGATTAAATGGAGAACCTACAGTTTAACGTGGAATCCGAACCATGGTGGAGGCCTGGTATTCTCCACATTAACAAGACGTGTTTAATACACGTCTTATTAGAGGTGAAGAAACTGTTTGGTAATCAGATAAATCTGTTCCGGGACGCCATTTTAATAATCTATTGACAAAGTATAATATTTATCATAAAAATTAAAATTGATTTAGTATATTGTGTGTATCACTGTTACCTTTAGTTAAAAGGATATATATTTTGAACAAACAGATTAGCTCTGAAGAAACAATGGATGGTTAAATTTTTTAAAGAAAAAGTTGGTCTTTTTACTATATTCTTACTTTAAAAAGTGTTGGGATGAATTTAATTTATAAACAGTATGATATTGTACTAATATTCGTTGTCAGTTTCATAATGATGATTAAAAGTTTTTTAATCAAATCAAACGGCAAATATGCTATCATGTGCCGAAACACAACTTTAAGGTGGGGATGTAAGGAACGCGAGAAAAGGGCAGTGTTTTTTGCAGTTTTTAAGGCTTTTTTTTTTGTAAAAATAGATAAAATATTTTTCCATTATAAACAGACTTTGATTTTTTTTTAACATGGTGATATTAACAGTTCTTGAATATTGGTCAAGGGTGTTGTGGAATTTAATGACAACTGTTTTCTACATTTCAAAGAATTTATAATATAATGACACTACACTCATTACAGATATTCAACAACAGTTTATATCACCATTTGAAGAAAATTAAACTCTGTGTTTCTACTGAAACAATGTCCTATTTTGACCAGAAAAATTTTTTGTTATAAAAAATTGCAAAAACACTGGCCTTTTCTCGCGTGTCCTGCCCTCCCACCTTAAGAAAATTCACATAAATGTACGGGCTACAAGGGTGAATTGGAAATTTCAAAAAGGTTCGGGACTGCAAATTCGACGGCCCCTTTGTATGGACTCATAAATACCACCAAAGCTATGTGTCATTGACTCAGCTGAAGTGGTGAGATAAATTGTTTATTTATACTATCAGTATATTTAAACCCAAAGCCATGCCAGTTACATTATCGACGATCAAGTTGTTACTTAGCCAACTTAAAACGTCATATTATACTTTCTACTGACACGAAGAAAAATACTTATAACCTACCATACAATAGCCGAGGTTTCCCAGTTGGGTGTACCGGGGGTGGTTTAGGCTAAAAGGTTTCCCACTCTCTTTCCATGCAAATATGAGTACACTTCCTCTAAATTCAACCCTCCTCATCCCTAATCAATTATAGTAATTGGTATATTCAAGCTTGTAACCACCAGCTACTTGAGAAGGTTATAAAGCTAGTAACAGTCATCATTAATAAACAGTTGTTTTAACTTTTGTCTTAAGAAATTGTTTATAAACAACCAAAATAAACACGATTTTGCATAATAATAATAATAATAATGCGCGTGTGGGCTACATCATTCGTAGCTCAGTAGTGAAAAGATTAGTCAGTACTTATATACCGATGTCCAGGGGATGCCTGAATGTAGGTAGGCCTACTAATCGTGCATTCTTCCCGTGTAGGCTTTTTCCATGTCCGGATGAATGTATGACGATGGGATAGTGAGTATGAGGGTGTGGAACCAGTGGAAACACCCAAACCTAACTTAAGCCTAGTTAACCAAACTCTGGTAACCGTTGGGGTAAAATCTCTCTCGGGGAAAAAATACGCAGCGTACCGACTGGGAATCGAACCCGGGACCCCTCAGCCTCGGAGCAAAGTGCATTGACCACCATAGCACGTGGCCGGTTACTGTTTAACAATTAATATCACCGTATTTCTTCACAAATTATTTATTCTGGCACCTTAAAACCTACTCACTGGATATTTAGATTAAAATATAATATAGACAATCATTTAGAAATGAATGAATAGATTTATTTTAGTTTAAAATGGTTGCGGCGGCCCCGTCCCTTGTTAACGGACTATCCGAATTTAATTGCGCTAGTGAAATGGAAATACAAAGGTAGTATTCGTAGAAATGTATACGCACTTGAGTGGAGAAAAGGAATAACACAGTTAAGGAGAAATTACCCTCAGCACACCCGTCATGGATTCGAGCTTAGACCATCTTGTCACTAGGTTATTATTATTATTATTATTATTATTATTAGCACCACCTCTTACTAGCCGTTCGGGTTGTACGCACTTACGCTAATGAGTAATGGCAGGGTGATTGTGAAATGAAATGGAAGACCTACAGTTTAACGTGGAATCCGAACCATGGTGGAGGCTTGGCATTCCCCACATTCACAAGATGCCTTGTCAGAGGTGAAGGAAGGGTTTGGTAATCAGATAAGTCTGTGCCGGGACCGAGGATTGAACCCCGGCCACCAGCATAGAAGTCTGACACCTTACCCCTAGACCACCAGGTCACGGACGTCACTAGGTTAGATGAGCCTGATAGTTATTCCTCTTGTCCCCTAATACGGATTTTTGAGAGTTGAATTAAAATAGGCAAAAGCCTCTATAACATGTGTAAAGAACTTTTATTGAATGTATACTGAGCTTATACATTCAGTTTGGATAAAATAATAGGATGTTTTATATAATCAACTCCACTTTAAATTTTCAAAACCCCATTTTATGTTTTTATTTTCATGGAAAGTAACGGTATTAGTAGTAAAAAAATAGTAGTGTCATACTATATCCTTAGATTTAATATTTTATTTAGAGGTGAAGTTCGTATTTTACTTTAGTAACAGTTAAGCAAATTAAACGAGAATTATTTATTCCCCTTGGTTTTAATTTTTTTTACCTTGAATAATATTAATAATTACTTTATAATATAAATATGGTAATGTAATACATAATACATATTAAAGGCTTTAATGAACTAAGGGAATGTAACTTAAAATAAGTTCTCAAAAAATATGAGAGGAACGGTAAATGGAAAGAGCAAGAATTATGAGAGTGAAGAATGAATCACAATAGAGAAAAAAATAAAACCTCACGAGATAAAAATAAGGAGAAAAAGCAAGTATGAAAACCTGAGAAAGATAATATTTGTAAATGAGATTTAGATATGTAAAAGAGTAAGCGTGAAAAGAGAAAAATATAGAAAATTAAAATAAAAAGAGAGAAAATATATGAAAATAAATTCAAAAAATTGAATAAATCAAGAGATAATATTATTTATTATTATTAGTTATTCTGTATTACGATAAGCCAATTCCTTTTGTCATTGAACCTAGACAACCTACCACATTGTCCTCTGCCTCCTCCTTGAGCTCCCAGAATTTTCTATTTTCCTTCAAGTAATCTAGTATTTGAATCTACCTCTTCCCTAAGCTACTCTTTCACTCCATCTTTCCCTCTATAACGTTGTGCAGATGACAGTTCCTCCTAAGGATGTGTTCTATTCCGATTGATTTGTACTGAAGAATCACATCTAAGATGGTTCTCTTCTCACCTATTCTTCTTAGGATTTCTTCATTTATCACCCTGTCTGTTCACTTGATTTTCCCAAGATTTCTTTAGAACCATATTTCAAAGCTCTCCAAGTATTCCTTCTACAACTCCCTACAGCTCCATACAGCTCCAAATGTAACATTTCATCTGTTCCTACCTCAGTTCCAAACTCAACTTTCCGGTCAACAGTAACCTCTTCTTGTTGAACGCTTCCTTGGCCATGGCGATCCTTTAACCTGTTTCCTTGGTGCAGTAGGCAGCCTTTGTTAGCAGACTACTCAGTTTCTTGAACTGATCTATAATTTCCAACTTCTTGTTTACAATTTTTATTTCCACAGACTTTCCATTTTTGGAAATCACCACCGCTTTTGACTTCTCAATGTTTATCCCCATGCCATATCTTCTCTTCCTCTCCCTTCGCCAGTCCATCAATTCCTGAAACTCTTCTCTATTTTTGGCCAGCAATGCTAGCTCATCTGCGTGTTTTATTGTGTTAATGACGCGTTCTCCAATCCTGAAATTGTCTCGTCCCTTTAGTGCTACCCTGCCAGTCCTTCTTCATACAAGTTGAACAGACTGGGTGACAAAAAGCATTCCTGCCTCACTACTATCCTCATTTCTACGCTATTGGTTTACCTATCATTCAGCCTCACCTTTAAAGGCTATCCCAGTTACAGGTTTGCAATCAGCCTTCTGTCCCGACAGTTGATGTCAATTATCTGAGTATTTCCATCAGTTGCTTACACTTCACTTTATCGTATGCTTTATTCCAGTCAATGAAACCAATGTAGACTCTTCCTTGACATTCAGCACTCTTTCTTAAATTAGTTTCAGTATCCCGATAGTATCTCTTGATTCCTTTTCTGAATAAAAATTGGTCTTCTTCCATACACCTTCTAGTTTCTGTTCAAGTCGCCTTTAGAGTATTATTGCCACGATCTTCCTCCCATGAGAGATGAGGCTGATTGTCATGTGGTCACTAAATTTCTTGGATTGTTTCTTCATCTTTGGAACCACCATATCTACTTTTATAAAATCCTTGGGTCATTCTTCTCTTTCGTAGATCCTATTAATAAGTTTCGTCAGAGCCTTTACTCCGTTGTTTCCCAGACATGTATTTATTCCCAATAAAATAGAACAAAAAAATTAGTATAATATAATAGGAAAAAAGATTGAGTAAAAAATTAAGAAACCCAAATAAATTAAGGAAAAATATTCCTAAAAAATGCGAACGATTTAAAAAGGAAACCGTGGAAGAAATAATTACGCTTTTTTAATAGTAAATGCATTTATTTATGATGTTTAAAAATATTGAAATAAGCTATTTATGTGTTTTTCAGCTATTATTTGTTTAACTTTAACTAAATATTATATTCATAATTTTCAGATAATATCAATGTAAAGTCAATTTTTTACAAGTAAACTTGTGATTAATCTTATTTAAATTGGTACTGCAACCACCAACATACGCCAAAACCCAACGATTTCCTAACAAAAACTTTAACTGTACTTTCAATATAATCATACCCCTATGGTTTTAACTCACTCCATATTAAGGTCGAATTATATTATCTGGTTGTACAGTACCTATACCACCAGAAATCATCAGCAGCAGAGAAGGAATAACATATATTCGCTATGGGAATTTGTGATTTCATTACTGGCACGGTCATCTGCAGTCAAAGGGTAAACCTTGTCCAGTGACGCATGGTCCTCTTGAGTATTCATAACTTAAACGGTCAATCTGAAATTCAAGCAGGCATTTACAGGCGGAACTAGTAGAGCATATACACACAGAGTAAAGTAAAGAAGCTGATATTTACCTGATGCTTATTTGGCATAAATGATTATTTCAATATAAGCCCTGCCTGTATTATGATTGGAATAGTTTCCTAGGTCATAGATAGTTTTTTTAAATAATGATATTGATTTAAAGTATCTGTGTAGCCCGATTTTATTACCAATATCCTTCTGAAAGGCTTTTTTTCTCTACCAGAAGTCTTCTATATGGTTATTAGAGCCCAATTTTATTTCGAATATCCATATAGAATACTTCTGGTAGTAAAAAAAAGATCTTTTTGAAGGCTAATAGTAATAAAATCAGGCTATGCAAGACTTATTGTATAAAACTTAGTATCAAATTGGAACGGTATTCAAATGTTTGTTTCTATAAATTTATTTTGCCCTGCTAAATGTGGTTGCATTCACCTCTCATATTAGCAGAGAGCAAATGGGTGGAATTGGTGAAAGTGATGTTTGGACCAATCGGAGCTACTATTGCCACACCAAATTTCGGGGGAATTAATTTAGAATTAAAGTTGTTCCAAGCCGCCTTCAATGATAATTTAATACAGTGTTTATCATACTTATGTCAGCCGCGTACCTATTTCAGGATCATGGTATAAGAAACGCTATCTAAAGTAGCCCCATGGCTTCTTTGGTGCTGAATGACAGCTCACAGCCGAATACTGACGGCTTTGAAAAGTTACCAGACCAAATTATGTATCCCTACGCCGAGCCATATCATTGCAAAAACATGTGTTTAGCAGCTGTCACTTCTGACAGTCAAAATGTAGGTATATACCTAATTGTTGACTGTCGGAAGTCAGCTGTGAGCTGTCGGTCAGCACCAAAGAAGCCATGGGGCTACTGTAGAAAATTATAAACGTCCTTTACAAATTTTAATAATGTATTACTCACTTCAGTGACCGATTGGTCTAAGACTTCACTCTTGTGTTAGACTGACCTGCTGATGACAGGGAGATAGGGGTCAAAATCCCATTCGGGTATGCTGAAGGTGGTTTTTCATAAATGTTTTCCTACTCTCTTTCCACGCAAATAGAAATAGATTACCTCTAAAATGTTTCATTTCCCATCTCTATTCATTGGAGTAGTTATAATGTATGCTTATAGCCCGAACAGGTAGTAAGATGTGGTGATAAAATAAAAAATAGAGGATTACCCACTTCGGTGACTGCATGGTCTAAGACGTCACTTTCGCAATAGACAAGACTGCTGATTATGGGTGAGATCTAAGTTTAAATCCCGGTAAGGTCTACTGATGGTGGTTTTTCATCAATTTTTTTCCACTCTGAATACAGGCAAATGTGAATAGAGTTCCTCTAAATTCCACTTTCCTCCCCCCTAACACATTAACGTGTTTATTATTTGTGCGTAGAGTCCTAAAGTGGGTGGTAAGACGTAGTGATACAAATATAGAACCAATAAATAGCGTCTTAATGGAAAACTGAACAAATCCGTGACAGAGGAAAATAACAAACTATAAGTCTATGTCATCCATTAAAATCTGTGTTTGTTTGTTTATCATAACTACTAATATCAACAAATTAATGTTTAATAAATATCATTGGTACGTCACGTGTCCCCTGAATTCCTCCATGTATCTCTAAGGATAGGCGCACCACATTTTGGAAAACAATGTAATATTAGGTGGAGTGAATTGAATTTTATAGCTAGGTTTTGACTAAACTAATAAGGAACATCATTACTTTCAAATTAGAAAATTTAATCTCTACTCGTTTATTTAAAGAAATAATTACTTTTAATGTATTTTTTAAATAATAAACCAAAGTCAAACACTATTTTAAACCTATGTAGTACCTCATTTATATTTTTAGCCTAAAAAGTGTGAATATAATATAGCACTTTTTAATTCAGTTAGGATTATAGTTAATTACAACTTTATTAATATGAATACTGAATCGCTGGAAACGTTGACCTAAGCTTAACCTTAGATGAGATGATTTCTCGGTGGCTGGAGTTCAAGGTTCGATTCTTGGACCAGTATATTGAGGGTGTTTTTAATGAATTGTTTTACAATCTTTCTCCGTGCAAATGCATGCACATTTAAAACAATTCTACCTTCTTCAACTCTACTCTATTAGTCCGAATAAAACTAAAGTCTGAATGGGTAGTAAAACGTGGTGTCCACAGATAAACAAAATACTAATTTGAAATTAGAAAAATAATTATTTTTTAATGCCAATATTTTATCACTACTTATGATTGTGGTATTATAGATTAATTTCTAGATTCTTTCTTGTAATAGTTAAGTGATAATACTCTTGGTTCATAATAAATTTGTAAAAGCACGTTAATATTTAATTAACAACATATTTATGGTCATTAGTTAATGTTCCATTAATGGAACAGTAGTATTTAATGGGTACATGAATATCACAAATATAATATTACCAAATTCACTTCAACCAATGTTCCAAAAATCGAAATGTTGGATAAAAAGGGTTAAAGAGTTTTGTATCGGTTATATGTATTTTGTATTAACTTTTTTTGCAATTATATCTTAAAATTAAATTATATTGAATTAAACTGGCCGTGTGTATAAGTATGTTAACGCCAACATTGTTGTATGCATGTGAAACGAGGATTGGTCAGGATAAACACAGATCAAGATGAATGCTATTGGAATGAAATATCTAAGAAATATATTTGGTAAAATTCGTAATGAATGGGTGCTGAGGGAATGCGGTTTGAAATTAAATCTAAGAGGTTTATGTGAAAGAAGATTCTTACGTGTTGAGAGGATGAGTGTGGCTCAAGTGACGAATAAAATATATGAAGGTAGAGTGTGTGGATCAAAAGTAAGGGGTAGGCTATGTAAGACGTGATTAAATGTTGTAGACGAATATGTGAAAAAAGAGAAAAATTAAGAGATTAAAAAAATAAAAGAGCATGTATGACTCGGTGTATGAATATTGTTGAAGCGAAGGGAGTATGCAAGAATAGGGAAGTCAGAAGAAAGTTAGTGAGAATGGATTAGGCCTAACTACGGAGTTGCTTTTTGAGCTATATGCACAGTTTCTTGCCTACCCCGTAAATAAGTGGCGTGATTAGGTATGTATGTATGTATGTATGTATATATGTGTATATATGTAATTTTATAATAATAATAATAATAATATGTAGCACCGCGTCTTACTACCCGGTCGGGTTATACGCTTCAAGTACTAATTACTCTAATGGATTAGGAATTGTGAAGGTTGAATTAGAGGAAGTGAACCCGCATTTGCGTGGAGGGAGAGTGTAAAACCATTTAGGAAAAAAAAACAGTTCACCCGACCGAGATTCGAACCTCGATCTCCCCGTCCTCAGCAGTCGGGCTCAACACGACAAGCGCGTTAGCCAACTACGCCACCCAACTATGCCACCGAGGCGGGTATAATTTTATAAAAACGCATGACCTAATCAGACCATTCTATTAATGAATGCTAAACCATTACATTCATTCATATAAAACATACAATAACGTATATAAAATTCTTTTAATACATTTTATTTAATGCTCAACACAAAGTTAGTAACAATTTTTATTTTTACCCCTTTCTCTCTGTCCTAACTTGACAAAGTGTTGAAAGTATAGCGAAACAACCCCTGTTGTTTGCGGATACAGGAATTGATTGGCTCGAAACCGCTGAGCTGTTGATTTCACACATTGATTCTCCACCCCCACCCTCTTTATACTCTTTGGGCCTTACCGCTTCTCTATTGTTTGGTGGCGGATGCAACACACAATACACCGGCATGATTCAATATCGAGCCCTACAGCGGTGTTCTGTCAAATAGGGAATAAAAAAAATACAATGCATCGAAACTCCAAACACGTTCGTTTTTACAGTCGACATACTTGTGAAAAACTAGTTTAACAGATGTGATGTTTTTAAACATTTTCCATTGTTTGGTTATCTTGTGAATGTGCGGAATGCCAGGCCTCCAACGTGGTCCGGATTCCACGTTAAACTGTAGGTCCTCCATTTCATCTCACAATCACCCTACCATTACACATTAGCGTAAGTGCGTATAAACCCGAACGGGTAGTAAGACGCAGTGCTAATAATAATAACATTGTTTGGTTAAAAGAAAATAGCCCAAAAAATCTATGATAAAAAAAATTGTATAATTATGTTGTACCATAGTATAAATACAAGGCCCAGCTGAGTTGGATATAAACATATTATAAAAATGAGCCCGCAGCAGAGGGTACGTGGACTAAATATAAAGTATAGTATAGTTTAACTGTGACGAGAAGTCTGGGGTTTGAATCTCAACTGGGTGTACTCTGAGCTACTCTTCCTAAGTGGTTTACCACTTTTTCCTCCACGAAAATGCAGATAATATTTTTTCTATCCCCACATTATTTTATTATTATTATTAGCACCGCGTCTTACTACCCGTTCGGGTTATACGCACTTACGCTAATGTGTAATGGTAGGGTGATTGTGAGATGAAATGGAGGACCTACAGTTTAACGTGGNCCAAACCACGGTGGAGGCCTGGCATTTCCCACATTCACAAGATGTCTTGTCAGAGGTGAAGGAAAGGTTTGGTAATCAGATAAATCTGTGCCGGGACCGAGGATAGAACCCCGGCCGCCAGCATAGAAGTCTGACACCTTACCCCTAGACCACCCGGTCACCTCCACATTACTTGTCTATTTCCACATCAGATTGATTAAATGCGGATACCTGAAACAGCAAATAAGACTGAGTGTAATAAGAAGAAGAATAAAAAGAAGGAAGAGTATAAACAACGACAAAATTACTGAAGAAATCAGTAAAAACAGGCTGAATACGATATATTCCTTGACTTGTAAGACGCAAGTTAGATTTTTGCTAGAATTCTTGAATAAAAAAATGTTATTGGAAACTACGAGACTGAGTGTTCTAAAAATGACATACCGTGAATATATCAAACAAGTTTGCATATATTATGTTTCACTTCTCAACTAACAATCTTATATGGCAGCTGTAAATAATTTAGAAAATTTTCAGACGTTTTTTATAGAACCTTTGTGCTGTATGTAAATTTAAAAAAAACATAAATATACACTTTTCAAAGAGCTATCAGACAAAAGACGCAAAGAGAACGTGTTTGGTGAATTTTAAACTAATTTTATGTACATCTCTTGTATCATAGTGTAGGCTTATTTGTGTATTTTTATTTTTTAAATTACTTTTTATTTAGAGTAAAAAATAATCGAAAATCGAATTAGCACTTTAGGTTTTGAAATCAGTACCGGATCTTTAATGAAAAGTTTTTAGTACTGAGACATCGGAGAGTTAAATATTGATAATAAAAAAGCCTATGGTGCTAGATAGTTCTATTTAAATAGGAATACAGCTAGAATAACTACTCTATTTTAACTTACTTATATGTAAAGAAATGTGATCTTCAACTGTAACTTTTGAGATATTATCAATACCTATACCACTAATAATATAGTAAAATGTTACTGTCTACCACAAAAAAGTATTTTTTAAAAGTTTATTACTACCAAAATCTTAATGTTATAGTTTACTAAATTTTTCACTTTTCAAAAAAAAACGAAAGACCATATAAACCCTTTACATGTTGTGTTGGTGTTTGTAAAAGCCAGAATCACAAAATATTCCATTTGTCGTTGGTCGTTTCATTAAATATAGACCTAACAATTTGTTATGACAAAACAAATTAATGACTTGTACTTTATGGTCGGAAAATCACTTCGCGTAAGCCCATACAACGGTAAAATCTAAACGATAACGCAAGAAATGAACTATGGCCAATAATTTTACGAGCGATTAACCACAACATTTTACACACAGGAGTTTATTGTGCTGCCAATCCATCGATACTACGTTCCATGCATTCATACACACGGGCATCATTATTAAATATAGATGAGTAAATATTTTAATAGATTATGCCATTTACACTATTTGTTAAATGTATGTACCCTTAATGACCCCGAACTTCGGATACATATCATATTAAATACAAAGATACCGGTAACTCTAAACTAGCTGTGATTTCAGACGGTACAGTTCCCAATGCATTGGTATGCCTAAAACTTTTATGGCCATGCGTTCTGAGACGACAGGCTCACACAAGACTATATTCCCGGTAATGGGGAAAACAAGACTCAAATTATGAATGGATTTAAAAGTCATAATTTTTAGTGGATCTAGTAACTTTTCTAGCTGTCATATAAATCTCTTATTAAAATTGGAATATAGCTATAGTAAGTATCATCCACCTTGGTGGACACGTGGCCCAAGGCGTCACTCTCGCAATGTATCAGACACATTTTTATGGAAATACCGGGGTTAAATCCTGATAAGTTATATTGATAGGGGATTTTCCTTTAGGGTTTTACACTTTACTTCCATGAAAATGTGGGTATATTTTCTCTAAATTCAACCGCATTAAGCCTTAACATATTAGCGTAATTAGTACGTATGCATATAGCCCTGATAGGAGGTAGAACGCGGTGCTAAAAAAAATATGTTAAGTATCCTCATAAGCTATTTTTATTAAAGCTTCATTCTTCGGTGGCTCAGCTTTTAAAAACTTTTCACTCAAGAACAGGTACAGATCTCAAAACCAAGAATGTCGATTTTCGATTATCTTATGTTTAACCTTATTTATTACTGTAGTTTTCCCAACCATCCTTTATCCGCGTTTATTCAGGTACATTTTATTTAAATATTCTCCACATCTTAACACCTTAAATTAAGTCAGCCATAGTATTCAACTATTTAGTGAAATAATAAAGAAACAATCAATAAAACATGTTGGCGCTCTTTAATGTTGTTTTTCTAGAGTATCTATGGACTAGTTGTTAAAACATTTCTTAAATAACTGTCAAATTATTTAACATTCAAATAAGCAAGACCCGCTTCGTTGGCCACATGGTCTAACGCGCTACTCTCGCACTAGACTAGTCTGCCGATGATGGGGGAGATCGGGGTTCAAATCTCAGTCGGGTGTCGGGTAGTTTTACAAAAAATATTTAAAATCTCCTGCCAAGCAAGTGCGAGTAGACCTCCTCTAAATATAACCTTACTAATCCCTAAAACGATTAGTGGAATTGGTACATAAGCGTATAACCCGGACAGGTCGTAAAACGCGGTGTTAAAAAAACGTTTGCAAGTGGGGTTGGATAATAAATCAGATAATAAATAATTTGCAATCTTTTATAGCTTGTTGTTTGTAAAACTGAATTGAAATATATCAAGATTAAAATTAAATTAAATAAAAACGAGAATGTGGAAGGTGATGATCTTCAATAAATATTATAACTCAAGCAAAAATGCGTATTGTTTGTCAATTAGATTGAGTCGCATCGAGAAGTCAAAATGGTTACTTTGAAATAATAATATAAAAGTTGGATAAGTTAATGATAGAGTAGTATCGATAGGTTAAAATTGTTTGAAAAAAAAATCACATTGACATCAATATAAAAATATCTTGAAACCGGTTAGAATTAAAAAGAAAGTACTTTATTTTACTTGGTTAGAGATGTATGATATGTCAAAACAGTTGTTAACCAAATATATCTAACTCTCTGGCCTTAAATAACTTGAAGTTTATGGCCACCAGAACGTAAACTCGCCATTAAATCTTACTTTTAGACACCGACATCCAATCCCTAACATGACACCCCACCTTTTCAAATATATTTTACCCTAGAGGTGTACCTATTCAGTAAAACCGATAACCAATTATCGATTGTTTAAAATAATTGTTTATACTACGATTATCTACACCGATTAATCACGATTATTTATTAATAACTATTGAGAAATATACTTAAGAGAATTATAATATATATATATTTATATATAAACACATATATTACACCTAGCCGGTGAAAGTTGGAACTAGTTTGTTAGTTTTATCAACGGTTTGAACTTATATTTTTTTAACATTGCATAGCTCGAGACCCAGATGCAGTGTGTATGTAAGTGTTTTTTTTTGTGTTTTTTTTGTTACGATTTTGATCACTTAAGTCCCACCTAGAAAATTTTGATTCAAATTTTACTTAAAAAACACGATTAATCGACATAATAATCACCGATTACGATTAATTGCCGATGCACTAATAATCGATCGATAACGATTTATCGGTACACCCCTCATTTTAACATTCTCCTCTCGTTCTCCAGGCGTACCAACTGGTTTTTTTCCTTCAAGTTTCCCAGATACAATTTTGTTTACAAGCCATCTATCATCCATACGCACCACATGATCATCTCCCACCTCTAACCTACGCGCCTTGACTATCCTTAATATGTATGGAGTCATGAAGTTCTTCCTTGTGTAACTTTATAAACTCTCCTGTCCATTCATCCCTTTCGCGGACAAATATCTTTCTCAACACTTTTTTATAAACCCTCAATATATATTGGTACACACTTTACATCCATAAATAACAATGAATAGGATTGTAGTTTTGTATGTTCTCATTTTAATATTTCGAGACAAAAGTCGAGATGACAACAGCTAAATAACTAAATAATCATGATCGATTAAATAGCCAAGGTATTATATTTGTTAATTACGGTTGTAGCTGCATCTAAATATAATATTATTTAAATTGAAATATCACACCTGAACTCGGGAATCGAACCCGGGAATCACGAGATGACTTGAATAACTAAGTAGCTAGAGCATTGACATATTAAACCCAAAGTCCCGGGTTCGATTCCCTTGTCTAGATGTTATAAACGTGGCTATAACCATAATTCGCAAATATAATAGCTTGGCTATCTAATCCCTCATGATATGCGCATCTGTACAATTGTAATTGTACTATATTAACGGCATAAAAACCTTTCGAGTCGAAGGTGGCTGCGTTTTATGATAGGTTGTAATCATAGTTGACTACGAACACCCAAGGGGAGTGTCCATGGGGTCCGGACATCCCCCGAAATTTAACGAAAGATAAAAAAACAATACAAAATATAGTATAATCTCTTGCTTGTAACATTTACATAGTCAGTGGCCTAACTAATCTATATAATGGTTTAAAAAGGACTAAGACCTGATTTCAGAAACTCGATGTGCAGTGAACTATTGATTGACCTGGCACTGATGTTAATTCACTGGCCAATGCCTTCCACACCTGCTGATGTTTTGGATATCATGGCCAAGAAAACTGACATAGACTACTATTGTAAAATTGATAGATAGTAGTGCATGAAGATTTTTCCATACGCATAGTAATTTCATTATTTGGACTTGGTTAGCTACCTTTAATTATGTTAATTTAATTAAATAAATTCATTTAGCAAATTTGTTGTTTTGTGCTTTTCCAACAGACCCAAAAAATAATATTAATTTATTGACACTGCAAAAACGTTTCATCTAATTCTGCTAAAAACTTTAACTAAAGTCAGAAATAATGGGATTTACCAAAAGTCAGAGTGGGGATAGCATATCATTAGATAATACTCCCCAAAATTAAATCTCTGTTACATGCCTGCTACGCATAATATGTATCTGATCATTTATACACGTCCAGCATTGTGTCTTAAAAAATGAATGAAGAATGACCCTGGTCAAGGGACAGCTCTTGGATAGCTCAGTGGTTTGAGTATTGGTAGAGTGATCTCTGTAAATCCATTGCTCAGGAATACGGGGTCTATATACATACTCATGTATTTGGTTTTATCCATCTTTATTCCTAAGCCTAATTCCTCGTTGTTTTTTTAACAACAGTTCTGTATTCCTTTCAATTATCGCCTTACTGCCAGAAAATCTTCATCATCTGTACAAGTCAATAACTAAGGATAGGTGTATTAAATTTAAATTAAATATAGTTAATAGTGAATTCTAAAGAGGTATTATTTGTATAATGAAAGTTCATTTTTGTTCGTCACTCAGCTGCTGGTCCATCGGTCAAGACTGCAAATATTTACAATGCATGTGTAACATTTATTTAGCACCGCGTCTTACTACCCGTTCGGTTTATACGCTTTAAGTACTAATTACGATAATGGAATAGGAATTGGGAAGGTTGAATTAGAGGAAGTCAACCAGCATTTGCGTGGAGGTAGAGTGGAAAACCATTTAGGAAAAAACCACCCTCAGTTCACCCGACCGAGATTCGAACCTCGATCTCCCCGTCCTCGGCGGTCTAGCTCAACACGACAAGCGCGTTAGCCAACTACGCCACAGAGGCGGGTCATGTGTAACATCTTCAGACTTTAGTTAGAACCTAAGAAGACCTATGGTAAAGTAAGCACATAAAAAAACTCTAATGTAGAGCAAGTAAATAGCACAAAGAATGTTTGAGAAAGAAATATTATTTTAATTTACAAACTATCTTTGTAAGCACTTTTACATTATACGGAAAAGCCAGAATAATGGAAGGTCACTCATCTGATGTCAGTATTATTTTTTAAGTATTCCCCTTCTTACTATCATCATTATTATCCACATAAGCTCATGATATAATTAAGAATAAGCATGGTATAATTTAGATAATGTGCACACATATTTGAACGAGAGAGAATGGTAAACTGTATAGGAAAACAATACCCTTGGTACAGCTGACCGGAATTCAATAACCTACCTCTTCATCATAACCAAACCAAATCAGACAAGACCAATGTCTTTGTCCGCGTGTCCACCGATACGCGTGAGTTCATTGTTATTCCTACTACATAATCATGACGCATTTTCATAACAATGTTTGAGAAAGATCCTTCTTCATCACTTCAAGCAATAAACCATTCCTAAAACCCCCCCCCTCTCTCCCCCTAGAAGTATATAAAAAAATTGGATCTGACGTGTTTTGGTATGTAAGAAACTTGATGATGGGAAGTGTCGAAAATAGCTCTTGGGGGGAGTTAGGTCAGAGACGGAAACTAGAGGAAGCAACGGGAAAGTATCAGGAAAACTTTTTTTTTTCCCCGAGGCATGGATTAAATAGGTCTCATCTACACTTCTATGGTAAAAAGTTCACCCTTCAACCGTGCGGCGAATATTAAACAGTAGACGGTGTTTTTTGCGGGGGTTGGTTTTATCCGGAGTAAGAAGAAAATAAAAATCTACCTTAAGAAGATGAGGAGAGAGAGAGAATGTGATCAGACTTTTCTTCAGTTTTTGGAGAACACCTTAGTAATTGATTTAATAGTATGCTTGTTAAATTGGAGAAGATGGAGAAGATTAAATACATTTCCTTATGTTTAAACTTTCTCGAAGAATATTAAGCTGATTATAAAATGTAAGTTAATTCATAGATATTGAGTTAATTAACTTACTAAAGCTTGTCTAATTGAGTTAATTATAAAATATTCATGAATGTATATAGATTGACTTAATTAACTAACTAAAGCTCAAATTAAACTCAATAAGTCAAGATTGATGCCAGCAGCTACAATATAGATGTTCCCCATTTTGTATGCAAGTTTAACGATTTTTATACTCCTGACCCATTTCAGTACTCATGCGGTATATGACGTCACTCTTGTATTATAAAATAGATGGCCGATTATGGAGAGATATGGGTTCAAATCCCATTCAGGTGTATTGAGGGTGATTTTTTGTAGGTGGTTTCTCCCTCTTTCTCAACGTAAATTCAGATACATTTATTCTAAAGTCAACTTTGCCTATTCCTAAGTCAACAGTGAGAATAGGCGTAAAATCAGAACGGAAAAAAGAAAGACGAGGCCTACAGTAAATATTTTACTCCTCACTAAAGTTTCTAACAAACATGTGTCAACATGCAATGGTGGCCCCAAAGTTTAAGGCGTCATCATATAAATATATGTCATTGCTGGTGATCAGGAGGTTAAGGTTTGAATCTGTGTCTGACGCACTAGGGATATTCATATGAGATTTAAGGCTGGTACACACAAAACGCTAAGCTAAGCTATGCCTTGCTACGCTGCACTGTTTTCTCCGATTACTGGCCGGGCAATTTTTCCATCTCCCACCTTGAGCCATCTTATGTTGCGCATGCGTATAACGCAGCTTGGGCTCCGTGTTGAACAGACGCACTGCTGGTTTGGTGAAAATTACCAAATAAGAGTTGAAGTTTTGTTTTCAGTTTATTTCACGTGTATTAAGTAATATTCTGTTTAGGTTTTATATTTAATAAATGTTTTTATATTAAAATGGAAGCGTTAACTGAACAAGTCAAACCTTCACATCCTAAATTTTAATCTTCCAAAACAACTGATGACAGCATCTTCTTTTCTTTCTCAGTACTATAACCTGAACTCTATAGACATTTTTGAGAACATCATAACTAAGTTTCACTGGAGCATACCAGAAAGAAAGAACACTGAATTCATCTTGTGAAGGTGAGGAATGCCAGGCCTCCACCGTGGTTCGGATTTCACGTTAAACTGTAGATCCTCCATTTTCATCTCACAATCACCCTGCCATTACACATTAGCGTAAGTGCGTTAAACCCGAACGGGTAGTAAGACGCGGTGCTAATAATAATAATAATAAACACTGAATTCGGGGGAGGGGGGCGGGGGAAGAGGGACCATTGTTTAGTTTAGCCTAACTTAGCATTCTGTGTGTACCGGCCTTTACCACTGCCGTTTCTCCTATGAATGCTCATTCGGGTTAGATTCCTTTATGGTGGGAATGTTGTGAACGCGAGTTAAGGTCATGGTTTTTGCTGTTTTGACCAAAATAAATCAAATATTGCTCCAATATTAACATAGAGTTTAATCTTATTCACTCGGTGATATCAACGGTTGTTGAATAATTGTAATGAGCATATTAGAATTTGACGGGAAATTTTGTAAATTAAGAGAAAAATTTGTCATTAAATTCCAAGATACCCTTGACAGATATTCAAGGACTATTCAAGTCACAAAATGAAGAAAATTAAAGCTTATGGTACTCCTGGAGTATGTTTTATTTATTTTGAATAATTAAATGTGCTTTGATATAAAAAAATTTCCTTAGCTCGTTCCTTACACTCCCACCTTAAAACGTATACAAACCTTTTTAGTATAAATTCCATGCAGAGTTGCTCCCTCCTAATAAGTAGAGCCCCGTAAAAATGATGAGACGCGATAAAGCAAAATGTGCCATACAAAGATGGAATCAAGTACTTTCTCCTTTGATAGTTTTTAGATATGATTTACAATGTTTTTGAAAAGCTAAATAAAACAAAATAGTCTTGTTACACGAATTTCTCCTATAAAACGAAATAACACCACTTTTACAACAAAAATATTGAAATAAACACGGAAATATGAAGAAATTAAGCATAAATTTTGATCATGCTGTAATTTGGTTAGTATTTTGTTGTAGTTTAAGTTAACTTTAGGTTACAAAATTGTGAAATATGCAGACAAACTTGATAAAAAGTTATAAAGCAAATATATAACGTTTCGATAGCATGTAATATTGAATAAACACGAAATAACACGAACAAGTGAGATTTAAAAAACGAAACTTAACTAAAAACAAAACAATTTTTTATGGGGCTCTACTAATAAGTTATTAGTATTCATGTCGTAAATCCTGATTTGATTTATACCTAAGGTCAACAACTGGACGATCTAGCTGAAACTTACTTTCGATCGCGTAAAAAAAACTATAGCCTCATTAAAAACCTAGTCTGAGTCTTTTAAACTAACAAATAGATCAACAACTTTAAAATAATATTTGAGTCTGGCCATACCTACTTTGATTGATCATAATTGGTAGTGTTATAAGAAATTTTAAATAATTTAGTATGAACCTATGTATATTTATTCTATATTATTTTTTTTACAACAGTGAGTACAAAATTACTTAAGAAAAGATTTAATTCAAGGAATAAATATACTTAAGAAAAGATTGAATTCAATGAATAAATATATGTGAAGCTAAAAAAAAACGTAGATATGAGAAACCATGAGTGATTTGATAAGATTATAAATGAATCGAGACCCAAAAGTGTTGTCGACCCTTTACTGTACTGTGCCAGATGTAAA
Organism: Timema douglasi; assembly: GCA_901482245.1. NCBI lineage: Eukaryota > Metazoa > Arthropoda > Insecta > Phasmatodea > Timematidae > Timema > Timema douglasi. The sequence goes on from CABEEJ010000616.1 coordinate 190,679, forward strand.
TGGCTTCTGGAGGTATGTGGAATGTTCCGTTCTAAAAGGACGTGTCGTGGCGATGTTGTTGATGATGATGATGATTATGATGGTGTTGATGATAAACAGCCCCATAACATCATCACTATAATGGGTAGATTTAGGTTGTAACTGCTTGTCACAACACGAGGTGAAACCTCCTTTGTCGCGGTGTAAGCTTGTAGAAGGAGAGAGCTAGCTTGCAAAACGGGTTAGAGATTATTTTTAATTAGCCAATAGTTCCAAATTACTCAATTTAAATATATTTATATAAAAATAATATTTTTATATTTATTTTTAGCTTACAATATCAAATGTAACTTTAATTATGTCGTAAATTCGAATATTATAATATATATTTATTTTTAAGCCCCACGTGCATGCTATTTGTTTACTTAAGCTAATGGAGTAGAGACGAACACGAGAAGGAATGTAGAGGAAATGTATTGGTATTTTCACTGATTGAGAGTGGTAATCCATTTAATAACCTCTCCCCTAATTATACCATACCCGTATTAGAATTCCGATGTACCCATTATCACCAAACTATACCAAACGAGGGTAGCGTTTCAGCCCGTGTGTCCATTTATGTGAATTACAATACATATGGTTTTATTAAAACCAAGTTTTTTTTTTCTTTCTATGTCTTAGTAACCGTTTGGATTATACGTATCCATATCAATTAAGGTAATATAGTAGGAATTAAAATTGTAGAAATTAGAGGAAATAATGGAAAACTCGTATTTTTGCGTGGTGAGTGTGAAAAACCATTTAATAGCCCCCCTGATCGGTACACCAGGCCATAGCTTGAACTCCAACCTCCTCATCACCAGCAAACCAGACTTAATGAGCTTGATATTTATACCGTTTGCCCAACATAGTTTAAAACAGGCTAAAAACTAAATATAAAATGGTATATATTTTAGTATCTTTTCATTCGGTTGCTTCAAATATTATTATTATTATTAGCACTGCATCTTACTACCCGTTCGGGTAATACCCACTTACGCTAATGGGTAATGGTAGGGTGATTGTGAAATTAAATGGAGGACCTACAGTTTAGCGTGGGATCCGAACCATGGTGGAGGCCTGGCATCCCCCACATTCACAAGTTGTGATTAATACACGTCTTGTCAGAGGTGAAGGAAGGGCTTGGTAATCAGATAAATCTGTGCTGGCACCGAGGATTGAGCCCCGGACCCCCAGTACAGAAGTCTAACACCTTACCCCTAAACCACCAGGTCAACTTCAGATAATATTGATTTTAATTATAGGCTATAAAATTTTTACAACCTTATTAGAAAAATCAATTACAAATATGTCAGTTGCAAATTTTATAAAATATAAAATGAAAAATGGAAATAAATGTTTTAAAGGTATATTCATACAGCAGTAATTATTACGTAATATTATTTTATATCCTCCCCGCAATATGCTGGATTTCTGTTTTATATATATAATTATATATAATTACAACTACTTATTTCTAATATACATATCTATAAGGATATGTTTATACACAGCTATCTCTCTCTCTCTCTATATA
>CABEEJ010000616.1:192285-229699 GCA_901482245.1 Timema douglasi
TATATATATATATATATTTATGTCACTAAAAAGCAACATTAAATGTTTTAAAATATTTATTTTTTCGATAATCAAAAATTTTAAATAAATTAAAACTTTTTTTGTAAGTTCCAAGAACTTGTAATTTTTTAGATTGTTGTTTTCCAAACAAACAAGAGTAAACTAACCTTTTTCCATTTTAATTATTACTGTTCTTTTCATAAACTTTAATGCATCATCACTTTTATAGTGAACTACTAAACACTCGTTCTCAGTCCACCCTTACTTCCTACTTTGCAAAGTTGTAATTCAACTATATCTGGATTCAAACCAAAGTATATTTAGAGGCCATTGTTTGAAGCGCAGAGCCCTAATATAATTCAAGGGCGTGGATAACTAATTTATAGGGAGGGTTCACTAGAAAATAGACTTAGTATAAGTTATGAATATCGTGTTTCATATAACTACATATATGGTTAAAATGGTGTGTGTATGAATGTGTGTGAAAGGGTGGGTGGGTGGTTAATTAATATATTTAATGTACTAAATTAAATATAAGTATTGTAAATTAAAAATAATAAGGTTTATTAAAGTTTGTCATTCTTAAAATCACACCCTAAAATTATAAAATGTATTTTAGATTTTATTTTTAAGCAGCTTATAGCTATGTAGAGCCTCCACTTTTGAGTAGTTCATCAATACCAAAGACGAAAGGGGTGGAGGGGTTCAATACCGTTTTCTAACAGAATAATTATTACCTTTAATGCTTTTGAGGACCTGGCTCGTTCTTCTTAGGTTTGTCACTTACCAGAGAAGTGCTAGTAATACAAAACAAACTCTTTGACTTAGAAACTTCAAAGCGCCCGAAGATATTCCAGTATTTGTCTTCCCTGCCATTTAACATATTTGTTCTTCTAGTCACCCAGGAAAGTTCCACTATTCCCACCGCACTAAACTATATGGAACCGTCGAAGAGTGGGGTGGAGTGGGGGAGTATAAGGGTGGCAAAGTCGGCCACATTTTCCCGAGTAGATGGAAACTTCCTTCATTAACATTCCACAGATGTGTTTCAAGAGCAACATTTTCTAACTTTATTTTCCTCGCATAAAAATGAATATTCAGATTGGACTTCTTGAGGTATTAAAAGATTTATAAAGGTGCGGGCTTTTGCGAGTAGATAAAAATAATATCGTAGTCAAGACAAGGGCCTTGTAATCCATAATATAGTCCCCAGCCTATCAACCCATTGGGTTGAAACGCTATTCGAAGACATTTTAAATATCGTAAAAATTTTTTTTAAAAATTGCAAGAGTAGTCAACATGGAGTGTTATTACTGTTTCTTCAATCATTATGTCACCGCGCTTCACTATCCGTCCGGGTTTTACGCGTGTGTACTAATTACGCTAATGCAATATGAAGGTTTAATTTAGAGAAAGTGCACCCCAAAATGTTTTGGAAGGGGAGTGGAAAAATTTTTTTTTAATCACCCTCAGTTTATCTGACCGAGATTCGAATCCCGATCTCCCCGTCAGGGGTAGTGCAATATAATTTAAGAGAGTGGGTTAGACCTGTCATATCAAATTCGTTTAAACATGAAAGCCACATTGAACATACTGAGAGGGCTGCATTTAAAATCTAATCATACATTTTCATTTGTTAAGTATGGATCGGACACATCCTTAGGAAGAACTGTCTTCAGCACGACATCATAGAAGGACAGGTTGAGTTAAAGAGGAGCTTAGGAATAAGGAGGATTCAAATATTGGACGACTTGAAGGAAATAATAAAATTCTGGGAGCTCAAGAAGGAGGCAGAGGACAGGGTTCTTTAGCGGCCTAAGTTCACTGATAAAAGGCATGGACCTGTTTAAGACAGATCACCTTATAATAATAATCTTATTACTATAAACATAATTGAGCCACTGAAATGCATACACTAACTGACACTAAAAGCGACACCTTATTTCCATTCATAAAGGAAATGGCTATATATTGAATGTTATTACTACGTAGTATCATTCATACCTCTTCCCCTTTCATGTTGGTCAGAGCCAAAAGTGAGACCGAGACAGATCAATGCTAGACTCAGCTTCTCAATCACAATTTGTATCAGAGTCATGTGTTCAGCGGTTGAGACTAAAACGGTTTCGCAATCATACTCCCGTTAGTGGTATTAGAAATGCAGTTTCAGAAGCATTACACAGTGTTGACATTATGTTAAGTTCCAAACTAAAATCACATGTTCAATTCTTCCAAAAATCACTGGTTGTATACCAAACTCTCCTATCAACATCAACCCATGGAACCTTTCAGCCCATACAGAATTGGCAGACCAAGGCTTCAATGTTCCAGGACCAATTTCTCTCCTGATTGGGGAAGGGTTGTTTTTTGACTTGTTATGTGAGCGAAGAATCACGGCACCAGGCCTCCCAACATTCCAAGAGACTGTCTTAGGATGGATACTCTCCGGAAATATATAAGGTCATAGTGGGAACGAATCACCAAGTCACGCGTCTATGTTGTGTGCCATGACAGCGGTTTGGAAATTCAGATAAAAAAATTCCGGAAAATTTAGGAGATTAATGGGTCAGTGCTATCAACAGAAGAGAAGGAATGTGAAAAACACTTCCAAGAAAACAGAAGGTGAGATCACACAGGACATTTCATTGTGTGATTACCCCTTAGTCAATGAGCTGACCAAGGTGGGTCAGGAAACCATTGATGTAATCAATCATCTGAATATGATACATTTAGGTCTATACCGTGTCTAGGGTCTTTCTTCACTTACTCTTCTAAAATACCTAGGGTTCGAATCCTGAGTCAAATTATCTCTTTTTGACACGTATTTAAATAATTATTGTTAACGGTACATTGCTCTTATCAGATGTTAATTTCAATACCTCTAAAGCTATGTGGATCATCATAAGAATTACCTAATCTAACTTTTAAGAAAATAACTAAACCTCTGTCTATATTCGATACGATTTGTTTTTAAAAAACTTCCCCTTTAAAGAGATTGTGTCAATTTTGACACCTTAAATATAAATTTGGTGACGATGACTTGGTGCTATGTAGATTTAGTTTGTAAGCTATGTTCATTTGATTGAATGAATTGAAAAATGACACTTCGACACGGGAATAAAACCCGGTACCTTTAGCTTAGTGCGCCAATGCTCTACCATTGAGATATTCAGTGATTTTCCCAGGCTGAGGGTTATTCTAAATTCATATTTTAAGGCAGAGTCTATGATGGACGTGTGAATAAACATTATATTCATTTGGTTCAAAAACTGCTTTTCAAGTATACCTAGTACCAATAATAATATTAATAAAATAAACTTATTCAGTGTTCAAATGGTTTAGGGCATGTGCTTTGTTTGTTTCGGAGGACCAATAATTATTAAACACACAATTCCATCTTGCGGGTTTATTTCACTATATTTTCTAAGTCACACACAAAAAACAAACAAGTAACAATAATAATAACATTAATATTCTTGGTAACAGAACAAAATAATCAAAAGAATCAGTTTCGCCAGCTTAACCTTATAAAAACGCTCACATATTGTATTTTGTATAGACTACGATATACAGCGTGTAGGAACCTAAGCTCACTCTGCCAAGTGATGATAGTGAGAACTATCCCGTTCTCATGACAGACAGCTAATACGAACATACCGCCCACCTTAATTAGGATAATTAAACAAAACAAGAAATAAACACAATGTAGTCTTCTGTAAACAATTGAATTAATTGTCTGAAACTGGAAGCACACATAACTTTCTCACTGGCCAAGTCAACTCTCCCTTGCTGGTTCTTAGAGTTACCACTCAAACAAGCCCATCAGGTCCTGGATGAACTCTATCCACGATGGCTGACTTCCACATGAGAGGAGGTAGATGAACATCCTTGATCAGCACCAGTGTTCCCGGTTGGATATTTGGAGCCCTTGTTACCCACTTGGTGCGTTGCTGAAGCTGGGCGAGATACTCTTTTGACCACCACTTGCAGAGATGTTGGTACCTTTGCTGGATAATCTGCCATCTAAATAACCTAATGACCTTAAGGCTAGTTAGATCTGGATCAGGTATGGTTGTGAGACTTTCTACAAACATGAAATGTGCAGGAGTTTAAAGTCATGGATCATTTGAATCATTGGATATTTAAAGGATAGGTCACGAGTTTAGACATGCTTTGATTTGATACAAGAGCGTATACATTTCTTCAAAATTCAAGGATGAGGTGCCTACCACACGCCTTAAGTAATATTTCATGGATTTGATGCCTGCCTCCCATAATCCGCCAAAATGTGGTGAGCTGGGAGGTATAAAATGCCAATTGATTCCAATTGTGCTTGCAAAGTGATGGATAACATCAACATTCTTCTGTGATTGGAACATAGTATACAGTTCTTTCAGTTAATTTTTCGCTCCCGTGAAATTGGTGCCATTGTCGCTGTATAGATTTGAGCGTATTCCTCTTCTTGCAATAAATCCACGTAATGCAGCCAAGAAAGCCTCAGTTGATAGGTCACTCAAAAGCTCTAAGTGTATAGCCTTTGTTGCAAGACAAATGAATTATGCGATGTAGCACTTCACTCTGACCCTGCTTCGAAGTGATCCCTGAAGAATATGAAAGGGTCCTCCGTAATCGACCCCACTGTTAAGAAATGGACGGGATGGCTCTTAACGCCGAGGAGAAAACTGTCTCACCAGTTGTTTTGATGCTTGCGCCTTTAAATTGAAACAGATGAGACATTTATAAATCACTTGGCGAACAGAACTCCTTCCCTTGGGAATCCAAAATCATTGTCTGAGGGACGATAACGTCAACTGTGTTCCTGCTTGAAGCAAGCGGAGATAATCATTATGAATGATTAGCTGTGTCAGATGGTGCCTTTCTGGTAGAATCAATGATTATAAGATGCATATGATGCTTGCAGTATTACTCCCACCCCAATACATTGTGACGGGTCAACCAATGGATGAAGGTCCTTGAGTTTACTTTTAGAGTTTACATGATGTGAGTTTGTAGAGCATACAATTCTTGATGTTGAGCAAGTATGATGCTGATGCAAAGACCTTGGAAGAGCTCTTTGCTTGACAATGGTCCTGTCCTTCTCGCTTCCTTCAAACATTTTGTATTGGAGATGAATCTCAAACAGTAGGAAATTACATATTGCAACCGCGAAAGAGACAAAAATGTATCAATAATTGAGTCAACCGTTGGTCTTATTAATGGTAGACTAACGACGTTTTGCTTCTGCTCTGACAGTTCACCAATTGGTTCAAGTTAAATCTCCTGTAGGGGCCATGAGTTTGGTGATGTGGATAACCATGTTGGGCGATGCCACCAAATGTTCATTTGCTTCAAAACATTTGCATTCACTCCCCTGAATAGGAGGTCAGCTGGGTTTTCCTGTACAATAACATGATTCCAATTTGGAATAAAAAAAAGATTCTTGAATTTATGCGACTCTATTGGCAATGAAGGTTCTCCATCTATTTGATGGTGAAGTGATACACACTAGCACTACTCTTGAATCGGTCCACATAAAGGTGCTGTGGATGTTAAGGTTCAGAATGGGTTTGGTTTTCTCTATTAGGTGTACTAATAGCACTTCTGCACACAACTATAGACGAGGGATAGATAGCACCTTCAAAGGTGCCATCTTAGATCGTGAAAAGATGAGAACGACTGAAATTTCTCCCTAAAGATACACACACCTCAAATATACACAAGCCAATTAGGATGCATCTGCGATTCCATGTAGATCAAGTGTTACTATTGTGCCGTGTCTAATCACTGATCTTTCTATGGCAATTGCATTCAAATTTGAAAGTTGATAGTAAACAATCTGCCATTCATGAAGCACGATGGTGGAAGAACATCTCATTGAAGTTTAATTTGCCAAATTTTCTGTAAAAAGATTTTACATGTTACCATGATTGGACCGACTAGACCTAGAGGGTCAAATCTGCTGGCAGTGATTCCTAACACCTTTCGTTTAGTAATTTGTGGTTGGTGGTGGATTTGGAAAGAAAATAGGAATTGGTCTGTAGTTGGTTGCCATAATAAACCCAAAGCACGAATTATACCATCATTATCCATTGTAATTGGTAGGCTTTAACCATTTTCACGCAGTTTTGCTGGAACGGCCGCCACGACTTCTGGGAGGTTTGACGCCCACTTGCGTACATGAAAACCTCCCTTCTTCATCAACTTAATTGATTCTGTTTGTACACCTAATTTCTCTTCAAGTGTGCGTGCACCACTCATTAGATCATCAACATAATTTCTATTTGAAGGACCTTCACAGCAACCGGGTGTTCAACTATTTCATCGAGAGCTAACTATTTAAGACATATTGTGGCCAAGAATGGAGCTGATGCTGTGGTAAGACTGCTTACTGTATTAAGACGATGACTTCGAAGTTCATATTCTGGTGATTCTCTCCAAAGTATTCTTTGTAGATTCGTGTCTCTTGGGTCAACCTGGATTTGACGATACATTTTCTCAACGTCAGCTGTAAATACAACTGGGTGAGTACGAAATCTTGCAATGATAGGAAAAAGACCCTGTTGTACTTTAGGCCCTACCATTAAAATGTTATTTAATGAATTGCCATTTCTAGACTTGCATGATGCATCAAATACTACACGAGTCTTTTTTGTTGAGCTGGTCTCCTTAATCAATGCATGATGTGGCATACACTAAATTGGTTCATTATCCTTGTACAGTGATGTTTCAGATACTACTGTCATGTGACCTAGCTCCTGGTACTCCTTAATAAAGGTAATGTACTCTTGTTACAATGTGGGTTTATTAATTATCCTTCGTTCTAGATTGTCAAACAGTTTTTGGCACATTATAATGGATTCATTACATCAATGGTTTCCTGACCCACCTTGGTCAGCTTATTGACTCACCTTGGTGGTGAGCTAGTTTCTTGTTGAGCTAGACTGCCGAGGACGGTGAGATTGAGGTTTGAATCTTGGTTGGGTGAACTGGTGGTGGTTTTCCTAAATGGTTTTCCCCTCTCCCTCCACAAAAATGCGGGTTCACTTCCTCTAAATTCAACCATCCCAATTACTAATCCATTAGCGTAATTAGTACTTAAGCGTATAACCTGAATGGGTAGTAGGACACAGTGCTAGATTAAAAAATAAGTTTCCTGGTTCAATTCCCGTATTCAGATTCCAATTTTTTTTAAATCAAATATTGGAAATCGGGGTTCGAATCCTCTTTAAGTGTACTCGGCGTGGTTTACGTAAATAATTCCCACTCTCCTTTGGCGTAGATGCGGGTACATTTCCACTCAAACTATGTTTTCTGTATTCCCTATTCCATTATTATAACTAATCTGTACGTACAACCTTAGTGAGTATAACGTGGTGAAAAGTAAATTAATATAAATGTAATATTGAAAACGCATGTTGTTAGCTAGTTTTGAGGTTTTGTATTTATTTTTTAATTGAGTAAAATTATTTTAGTCTAAAATATAATAACTAAATATCTCACATCACTGTATAAATCTGAACGAGTAATTGCTTATTATGGACCTGAAAAAGATAGGGTGTATTGAGTTGGACTTGATAGAATATCTCAAGATAGGGTATATTGAGTTGGACTTTATAGAATAGCTCAATATAGGGTATATTGAGTTGGACTTTATAGAATAGCTCAATATAGGGTATATTGAGTTGGACTTTATAGAATAGCTCAATATAGGGTATATTGAGTTGGACTTTATAGAATAGCTCAATATAGGGTATATTGAGTTGGACTTTATAGAATAGCTTAATATAGGGTATATTGAGTTGGACTTTATAGAATAGCTCAATATAGAGTATATTGAGTTGGACTTTATAGAATAGCTCAATATAGGGTATATTGAGTTAGACTTTATAGAATAGCTTAATATAGGGTATATCGAGTTGGACTTGATAGAATAGCTCAAGATAGGGTATATTGAGTTGGACTTTATAGAATAGCTCAATATAGGGTATATTGAGTTGGAATTTATAGAATAGCTCAAGATAGGGATAGGTGGCGTGCTTTTGTAAGTGTGAACTTTCGAGTTCCCTAATACTATATAGTAAGTATTTGTTTATTAGTGTAATTTAGTTATTTTTTTCATGTATGCCCATTTTATTACTGACTACCTCGTAGTTTTTTTAATAATTCATAGAAGGAAGTGCGTTCAACTATTTAGCAATAATTACTAAATTAGGTATGAAATAATAATAACTGATCACTGAACAATAAAATTCAATATAAATGGGGTGCATAGCGCTAAATAATCAATTACCTTAATATACTCTATGTATTTGATAATGTGATCACACTGTTTTGTATACAAATATTAAACGTGAAGTGCTTCCTTTTTACAATGACTCCTGAATTTCTACAAAACCAATTTTCATAATATTTTATATGCAGAATATATATTAAAAGGAGAAGTCGCATTTTCAGTAAACGACCATTTATTTATACAACAATGCTGCCAAAGAGAATTTAATTTTCTTTTTCTTTTTGTAAAAAAACGCATTTACAATGATTTCAATGTCAAAGTTAATTAATTTGCAATGGTAAAGCCGCAAACGATATTTAATTTACGTGATTCGGTGAATATACGGACATTATTATGACAATATTGCCGATATCATTTTTTTTTTTTAAAAAAGAGTGTTAGAGAGCTATACCAAAAAAAGGTCCTGAGCAATGGTTAGAGTAAAATTCATACAACTTTTGAACAGTATATAAATAGGCTTTACTGCAAACCCTATGACTAAGACAATCAAGAAATTTGGCTTAGGTAATTTTTTTGTTAAATGGGAACGACTAGTATTTTAAAGTGTTCAACGAGAGTGGTGCTATATTTTAATTAAACCTACTAAACGTACACTTTCGGAACCAAGTGAATATATTCCCAGTCAGCAATTAATTTTTTATTTATATTTTTAACACTTCTTAACTACACGTTCAGGCTACAAGCATAAATACTAATTAAGCTAACGTGTTAGAGATTATGTAGATTAAATTTTGAGGAAGTTTACTCACATTTGTTTGGAGAGAATTGAAAAACCGTCTATTATTATTATTATTATTATTATTATTATTATTAGCACCGCGTCTTACTACCCGTTCGGGTTATACGCACTTACGCTAATGTGATAATGGTAGGGTGATTGTGAGATGCAATGTAGGACCTACAGTCTAACGTGGAATCCGAACCACGGTGGAGGCCTGTCATTCCCCACATTCACAAGATGTCTTGTCAGAGGTGAACGAAGGGTTTGGTAATAATCAGATAAATCTATGCCGGGACCGAGGATTGAACCCCGGCCGCCAGCATAGAAGTCTGACAACTTACCCCTAGACACCCAGGTCACCGACAGTCTATTAAAAACCACCCTCATTCCACCTTACAGGGATTCCAACCCCAATCTCTCTATCATCACCAGGCTAGTTAGTCTAACACGAGATAGACGCCTTATATCAGGGTGGTCCAACTTTTTCATCCCAAAGGACAAATGTGACCTTAAATTTGCACCGCGGCTTAAAGATATGTTTAGTAATCTCATAAACTTATTATAGATTTAAAAATTACACAATAACTTTTTAATATTTGTACATAATTGTATTTTTTGTTGGTAGAATTTTTCAAATTTGAGTGCCAAATATGTACTAATCTCACAAAAATATATTATGAAATATGTACGCATACACACTATAACAAAACAACTTAGCACTGTAAATATAAAGTTATACAAATTTGTATTAATAAAATAAATGTATAATAAGATACAATCATATCTATACTTTTGTTTGGAACATTAGCTATTTCACATATAACACCGAGGGTTTTCCTTAAATTCCTCTCCAGAGGACCCCATTCTCAGTAAGTTCGGGCCGCAGTTGGAACCCCCTGCCTTAGATCATTCGGCCTCCAAAGGGGGTTGCCAAATAATGCATCACTGTGAAACTGGAAATGCTAATCATTCATTTATCGATCATTATTTCAGTAGAAATACGCGCTACAGACCTAGCTAAGGTGTCAGGACCATGTAAGGCAAATCAATGCTTGAGATTTAAAATTTATCGAACTACGAAAAGCTTTTCCTTTATGAGTCTCTGTGGCATAGTGGTAAGAATTCCTGGCCTAAAAATCCAGAGGTTCCGGGTTCAATGACCACCGCTTACAGATTTTCTGTGAAGCAGTGGTTCTGGAATGGGGTCAACTTAGTTTCGAGAATATAAACAAGAAGTTACTCGAATGGAAATGTAGTGGGTCTGTTCTAGAAAACTGAGACTAATGTCTGAAGGGTGCACTGTGCTTACCACACGACGCTCTCTATCCGCATAAGTCCGCACTATTTTCGCCAACAGACGATGGCTTCCTGGTCAGTATGGCTCAATTTCATGATGACGCAATGTTTTTTTTAAATTTGTTCTTTTAGTAGGCTGAAATCTGATTCATTCAAGGATGTATACGATCTCGCTAAGACTAGGGATGTGATTCGAAAGAAAAGTATCAATACTGTACTCATTAAAAGTATCGGAAGAAATACATCGATACGGTACTAGTATCGAATGAAAAGTATCAATAGCAGTAAGTTTCATTATAGAAATTTTAATCTGGAAAAATGTATTTTTATCTAGTAATAATAAGTTCAACTTTTCAATCATAATTGTGTTCTCATATTTATTCAAACACTGACAATTATACTGATTTAACCATATTATAGTATACTTAGGTCTATCGTGTCTATGTATTGTGTTTGAACTTGTAAAATATGATAGATAATATTGTATGGTGGATATTATATACCTAATTTCAAAACGTCTATGAAAATGTAGCCGATAGAAATAACTAAATATGATTTGTAATATATTTTTTGACTACATTCGTCGTTTATATATTCTATCACGATATATTATTAACTATTGACAAACAATAGAAGAATGGACGTCCTGCCCTGCTTCATCTGCTTAAACAACGCACATAAACTTTTCTGCTTCGTCTACTTGGAACATCCTTTTGTCTAGTGAGTTCATTGAGCTCTACAAAAGTTTATTTTACATAGTTTGTGAATACTGTGCTCATTGATAGAGGTGTAGTAAACTCGTCACACTCGCCCAGTCGAAAGATGAAAGAACAGCTATGGATTATGATGAGTTAAAAGAGACTGAATACTACAGTATTCTTGCTTGTCATTCAGAGAATGAGTAAGAATTGAGAAATAGTGTAATTTGTTCTTGCTCCACAGTCCACCCTAGTAAATATTTAACACAGCACGAGTGAATAAAACAAAAAAAAAAGTTGTTTCTTCCGATACCGGAGTATCAGTAAAATAAAGTATCGGAAAAAATATCGAGTAAAAGAATATTAGTATCGAAAGGAAAATTTTGATATTAGTAGAGTATCGATACTTTTTTCACATCCACACACTAAGACACGAAACATACAGTAGCTCCATGACTTCTTTGGTGCTGACTGACGGCTTTAAAAAGTTACCAGACCAAATTATGTATCCATACGCCGAACCATATGATCGGCAAAAACGTGTTTATTATCTGTCACTTCTGACAGTCAACATTTAGGTGTATACCTAAATTTTGATTGTCAGAAGTCAGGTGTGAGCTGTCAGTCAGCACCAAATAAGCCATGGGGCTACTGTACAATAACCTGGAATGAAGGCCAACTCACTGCTCCATATAACCTAGAGATCAACCTTCATAATGGAACTGTTTGGTGGCAATAAGTGCACTATGTTTTACCTCTCTCTTTCGAGGGCAAATATTTGAACTATTTCTTTGTATTACACATAGCTGAACCCCTTTGCATAACTCCGTAGACTATGAAACACATGGAATGTAGCTCGACACCATTCGGACAAGAATGTAATCATATTTTGAGTCTTCATATTTATTCATAAATAAAAACGTAGCACGCGTTAAGGGGTATTTTTTGTATATGTATGATGGTGACCTGGTGGTCTAGGGGTAAGGTGTCAGACTTCTGTGTTGGGAATCCGAGGTTCAATCCTCGATCCCGGCACAGATTTAACTAATTGCCAAACTCTTCCTTCACCTCTGACAAGACGTGTATTAATCACAACTTATGAATACGTGGAAGGCCATGCCTGCACCGTGGTTCGGATCCCACGTTAAGCCGTAGGTCCTCCATTTAATCTCACAATCACCCAACCATTACACATTAGCTTAAGTGCGTATAACCCGAACGGGTAGTAAGACGCGGTGCTGATAGTAACAATAATAATGTATATGTATTTTCCATTTTATAACTTTTAAACTAATGAATAGATTCAAACCAAGCTGATAAAAACACGACGATATGTCACTTAAACTGATCTAGTCAACAAAAGGATACTCACAATTAATTAATGTATACGTTAAGGATAGTGAAGGAGATTAAGGTGGGAAAAGGGAGGGGGGGAGTAAGTTAAGGGCGGCATTGTCACAGTTTATGTGGCAAAACAATTTTTGGTTAAGATAAATCAAATACTGTTCAAGTAGAAACATAAAGAAAGTTTAATATTTTTCATATGGTGAGATCAACAGTTGGGTGAGAATCCATCAAGATCATAGCACGATCAGATGAGAAACTTTTTAAATGAAGATAAAAAGTGTTTATGAAATTGTATAACACCCTCACCAAATATTTAAAAATGGTTTATATCAACATGTGAAAAAAAAAATTGAACTTTTTGATTTTAATAAAGATGATTTCATTTGACAAAAAAAAAAGTGTTGATTAATCAAATTTAAAAAAATATATACTACTCTTAGCTCGCTTTCTCTACAATCCTCCCTTAAGAGTAAAGTAATTAATATTTGTTTCAAAAGAGGTTTAATTAACACTCTTAGGGAAAGGTCTCTTCAGTTTATTAGGCCATTATTTGGACTCTAGTCTTCTTCTGACTTTAATTAAAGTATGATATTACTCATTCCTATTCCTAAATGGTCTAAGACGTTAGGATTGTATTTAATTTGGTGGCCTTGGACGGGTAGGACAGTATTTGAATCCCCACTGGGTGTACGTGGGTGACTTTCTGTATGTGATTCATCACTGTAGTTTAACCAGCCATTTTCCGCATAAATATGGGCTCACATATCTTAAGGAACCCTAATAATCCCAACATCTTAAAATAAGATCTTGTCCCCACCCCAGCTATCCACACCTTGCTAACTGTCCGAGCTATCCGCATATATATATATACACTATTGGTAAGGGACAAATAGGGCAGAGTTGTGGATACAAACTTATCCGCATTTTTGTGGAGGAAGATCGGGAAACCATTAAGGTGAAATCCTCTCAGTACACCCGGCTGAGATTCAAACCCCTGTCATCATAAAACCAGACCAGACGAGACTAACGCCATTGTACACGTGCAGTTTGAGTTATAATGAGTTTTCAATAACCAAGTGGTTAAACGCAATAATAACTGAAAATTATTATAATTAAGGTTTATATAATTTTCAAAAATAAGTGATTAGTAAGATATTCTTAAATCTATTTTGCTCTTAAAACTAAATTTGCAATGCTTTTTTTCGTGAGAAAATACACATATGTCCATTTTGAACATATTCGTAATGATGTTTAAGGAAAATTTAGAATTTTCAAGAATCATACTTAAGTAAACTAACCTTAATTTTATAGATATAATAGAAAAAACAGATTTGGCATTGAACTTATTACCATGTAACATTTAAATATCCATTTTGAACGAAATCCAATAAACTAATTTCGTTTTCAGACTCATGTGCACACACACACACACACACACACACACACACACACACACACACACAGACATGGGGACGTACAATTTGAAGTTCATTGGAACATAAATAGATCCATCATAATCTCTATGTAGAAAACTTTCACGATAACATTACCTTCTGTAACTGAGAAAGTATAAACATATTCTGAATACTGTCATCAGGTATATGAACTTAGGCCTTCCTGATCTGCATCCTGGCGCTGATCCAACTCAGCCGGTGAAGTATGATTAAACTTATAAATATGACCAAGAGCCACGACCAGGCAAGGCCTTGTTGACAGCAAAGTAATGGTTTGCTGACATTACTCATGAGGTCGTTAAGGTTTGATATACGCGTCTAAAAAGTGACAGTGACCGAATCTCAGAGGCCTTCAGAGAAGTGCAGTCTTTTTGTTTCTATAAAGTGTCTTATTTCCGGGATATACGCATTTTAACTAACCTAACAAATTAGGGACGAGGAAAATTGAATTTATATTAAATGTACGTGAATCTGCCTGGAAGGGAAATGAGAAACAATTTAGGTAATATCACCCTCAGTACACTAGACAGAAATTCCAAAGCCGTCTTCCCCAACACCAGCAAATCAAACTAAACGAGCTTGGCGTCTTAGTCTGCGTGCTCACTGAGGCTAGTATTTTTATTTATTTTTTATTTTTTTATCACTACGTCTTACTACGAATTCAGGTTATATGCATGTATGATAATTACCCTAACAGAGTAGAGGGAAAGAAGGAAGAATTTTAGAAGTGATACTCTCACATTTGGGTAGAAGGAGATTGGAAAATCATTTTAAGAAAAGCCATCATCAGTAGAACTGACCGGGATTAGAACCCCGATCTCCTCATCTTCAGCAGGCCAGTCAAACACGAGAGTGAAGGCTTAAGCCATTCGGCCACTGAAGCGGATATGCTAGTAATTGAACAGTCAGTTTTGTAAAGATTTTTAGTGATTTAAAACGAGGATTTTTTTTAAAATTAAAATTTCACTGAACAACAGCCTCCTATGTGGGCTTATTTACTCTGTAGCAGTCCTTTTGTGAAAGGTATGAGACATAGGATGCATTTCAGACCAATGATAAATAGGAAAATAGAACCAGACAGTAAACACTACCAATATTGTCAACTATGTAGTTACAACGTCTCAATCCCTCAGTCTGATTATAAACATCTGTGATGTATCTCCACATCATTAAGGCTATAATTAATCGTCGCGACGCCGCTTTAGAGCGGAGAACGGATTTTAAATAAGATAGGATTACTCACATGTTGAAAGCCACTCCCAGCTCACGTTTCTGGGATTACATCCCAACCAACCAACTCCCTCCCACTGCACCACAGCAGCGATCATTGCAATGTAAGTCTAGCGCTTTAGACTATTCGGTCACCACCACGGATATAATACTGATACAAGTATAAATTACTACATACAGTACATTCACGATCTTAGATTACTTGGATTACAACTTTAAAAGTTACTAGAAATAATCCCTAATGTAGCCCTATGCCAACAGCTGACATCTGTCACTTTGAATAACTGCAATGAAGACATATGGTAATGTATGCATGTTATAGCTAACCACAGTAACTTAGGCCGGTGTTATTTATATTTATTTGAGGTTTGGCACAAAACTTATTTATAGTTTGATTCCACTTTTAAAAATATATTAGCACAGAACTTTCACATAAGATCTAACGAACATAGATTAAAAATGGCGACTGACGAATTTAAACCATGAAATTGAACATAACGGAAACAAGTTATTTATAATGATGCACCCACGCAATGGATATAAATATTTTATACCGTTAAATATTTCGAAATAATAATAAAACCATATATTATATTTACAAAGAATGACAGGTATTTTCTTTTTTCCAAGTAAATACGATACCTGTATTAAATGGTATTAATGTAAGCACTATATTACACATCACAAATAACATTACAAAACGACGAATAAGTACTTTTAATTATGTTTAAAATTTTGTTTTAGATTGAGTAGAAATAAATTATTAAAAGTAATGAAATCGTGTGAAAACACTTAAGTTTACGTTATTTTAAATATAAAATATAACATTCAATTTAAAAATCTTAGAATTTATAGCAAAACGGTGATCTTTTACAAGTGTTGGCAACCCAAAACCTAAACATATGATTTTTGAACTGTTATCCAGGTAAAAAGCTATCATGAACAGACTCTACACCCCATGTTTCTTAGGAAGGGCCATATCTTACAGATAAATAAATCTACTAGAACTACTTTCACGTATTCATACTTCAACTCATGTTATCCGTAGCTGTCTATTTTGATAGATATTATAAATACTTATAAAATTATACTAATAATGTAGTAAAATCTTATGCATAAAATATGTTTATGTTTTCTAAAAGGTGCTCCAAATGTCATTTCGTAATAAAATCAAGCTATAGATCCACTTTCACCTAATTATACATCAGGACATGTCTGCAGTTCTCGCGTTTGATATATAGTATCAATACCTATAAATTAATGTAAATCAATAATTATCGTGTTATTAATTTTGGTTGCTGATAATTTTTTTGTTTTTAAAAGGCCCTTCAAATAAAAATTTGGCTGCACATAAATCCCCTTATCTCTTTCCGCAGACTGCCATGGATATTCCATAATTTTGGTTGGAAGGCCTTATTGCGTATCAGAATCCTACTGTATAGTGGCATTTAGGTAGAATAACTGGCTTTACAGAACTAAAATCTAGGGTAGACCTTAATTTCAAGCTGTAACATAGAACAAACACTCTTAGTCCTAGATTATTTAAGAAGCTGTTTGGTATTTTTTTAAATATTGTTTTTAACAAAGTGTAGGTGAAAGTTTTGACTAGTTAAAGTTTATAATTTAAAGTGTTTTTTTAATGTGTTACTACTTATATAAAACCCTATAAAACAATATCGCAATATCTTAATTTGTCTATCTTTACCCTACTAAAGTATGAACTTTATTTGATAGAGGAAGGCAATATTTGTGTTTTTAACCTTTTCTTTAATCTAAGAAGTATACATTTTGCGTAAAGAATACCTTTTTTTTTACTCTAAACTAAAAATTAAAACTTAATAAATGGTCAGAAATTTTCCGATAATTTTCACCTATATTTAATTGAAAACGGTAGTAAATATATATTAAACAATTTCTTAAATAATCTTAGTCAGTAGCAGGTTTTTCTACCAAGATAAGGGTCCCGGGTTTGATTCTTGGCATGGCCAAAAGATTTATCATTAATTAAATGTGGGTTTCGATTTTAACAGTAATGAATTAACATGACTGTTGTATCTGTTGTATATTTAATTTAGTTTATAAGTTGTGTACTGATATAATCAGTATGTTCTGAAAGTGTACGTTAAATACCATAAATAAATAAAAGTCTTAATTATGGCGGGATTTCTAAACGTATATATAACGCCTCTAAGTGTTCTCCCGTGTAGAACCCTTCAAGAGTTAGGAACCTGCAATTAATTCATTTCCTTTCCATAAGGAGGATCATTAATCTGACTCCAAAGTCACCGGCCTAAACTGGATATCATCAATGAGGGAACTGCATTGTTACTATTTTACTGTTACTCCTTTTAGTGTAGTTTATCTTCAAGACAAGTTTGGCAACGTTGGTTAGTCAAGGTTGCCAGTAGCTCCTTCTTATCCCAGCACACCACC
The DNA here is from genome assembly GCA_901482245.1 of Timema douglasi. Lineage (NCBI taxonomy): Eukaryota > Metazoa > Arthropoda > Insecta > Phasmatodea > Timematidae > Timema > Timema douglasi. Next base: position 209,758 of record CABEEJ010000616.1, read on the forward strand.
TTCACACATAACTGAGAGCGAGTAGATTAGGCAACAGTTGACAGAGAGAGAGAGAGAAAGTGAAGTTAAGACCTGCAGTTCCCTCGGCAATTTGGTTGTAGCATATAGAAAGGAGAATTAAAGAAGCTTCGAGAGCCTTCTTAACCGTTTGAATAGGGCTGGTTGTCATTGGTTCAAATCAAAGCTAAAGGTGGGTATGAATTAAATGTCCGCTATGACGCTGACCAACTGAGCTACAAGTTCAGTAAATCGTTCACTCTTGTTTAAAATGTATTTAAAAATGTAGCATCAACATTTTTTTTCGACTGAAGTAAGAATCAGGTTCACATTCTAGTTTAATAATTTTTTTCATTTAATTTATTTGTGGTAATTAACATGCACTTTCTGAACCAATTTATTATATCAGCACACGACTTATAAACTAACTTAAATCTAGAAAAGACACATCACTGTGAAAGGGTAAATCCACATTTCCCCAATGATTAATTTTTTGTACATGCCAGGAATCGAACGTGGGATGAACATGCTGACAGGCTACTGAATGAGCTAAGGGCCTTTACGGATACAAATAGGTAGTGTTAAAATACTGAGTTAAGGTATCGGACATCTAATTGGATCAGGTGTATTCTGTAAAATGTGTAATTCTAAATTTGTGAGATCAACTTTGCAATCTTTTATAATATATAAAAATATCAAATGAAAAAACCAACGCAATAAAAGTAACAATTAATAAATATTCACTATATAGAACAATTATTATTCAACGGCCGGTGAAAGTATTACAAAAATGAGCTTAACAACTGGAATTACTTCATCAAAACCCCTCCAATTATTGTGCACGCATTTTTACCTACTATATTATTATTATATTATTAAAGGTATTCAATGTTCTCTTTCTGAACCGACTGAATATATCCAAACAAGAGAATGCCAATGAGCGAGAGCGAAATATCCTACCAATTTTACCGGAAGGGTAGTTTCACATACCTTCCAGGGTTCTTTTACACGCCACAATCGACGTGAGACCTACGGCTTTATTTCCTCTCCGAAGGAAGTTGTGCTACGGATTTTTATCACATAAAAAAAATCCGTCAACCCCAGCTGGGTTTGAACTCACGAACATCGAGTACTGAGGCGAGCACTTTACCCCCAAAACCACCGAGGTCTATTTTTACGTATTTAATGGAAAATTGTTGTGGATTGTACAACCATGTAGGACCTGTTTGCTGTTCATTTGATACCTGTCCCAGGGGAGGGGAGGGGGGGGGGACATAATGCTTGTGAGTCAGACCCTCTGACATCCTAGCTGCCTCCAGATATTCTGTCTCTTGGTTTCCAAATGGGCAGGCCTATTGTAATTTAAACATAAGCAATCAAAACCATAGAATTCATTCACACGAAGGTCTTGCAGTGACAAAACACACATTATATGCTTCAAGTGACAAACTTCTCATTAAAATTGTTTATTAGAGCAAAGTAAAGTGTTAGTGATACATGTTTTTTTTTATTTTCGGGGCGTTGTTTATTAATCCCCTAAAGCAATACATTAAAATAATGTAGAAAAAAAAGATAAGTCCGTATTCTATTTCTAAAGATGGTGTATTTATTTTCCGTTGAGTAGCTTTTAGTTTGGTTTGTCGGTGACGTGTAGGTCGAGGTTCAGGATCCGCACACCGCTGTAACGAGAGTGATTTTTCCTTAGTTTTTCTACTGCTCATTACACTCCTCCCTCCTTTATTATCGTAGTTTATTTAGCACCACGTCTTACTACACATTCATGTTATACATCTATGTACTAGTTACACTAATATGTTAGGGACTAAGAATATTTAAATTTTAGTAGGTATAGCCGCGTTTACATTGAGAGTGTAAAATCATTTTGGAGGGGAGGGGGGTAAATCACCCTCAGTAGACCCAATCAGGCTTGAACCCTGATCTCACATCTTTGGCAATCTAGCATTTTGCAAGAGTAACGCCTTATACCGTGCGGCCGGCGAAGCGGGTATTAGAGTAGTTAGACGAGGATATACCAGTCGATTAGTAAGAAGTGTTGAGAAAATCAAAGTTTTTGATTTAATAATAATAAGCCTTACTATTTGTTTTATTTAATTTTTAAGAGATAGTATTCAGAAATGTGTTGAAATACTCTTTAAAAGGGTGAATAAATGTAATAATATAAAAATAGTATGCCATGGCCCAGTGGTTTGAAAAATACTTTTTTATAAGGAAAAAATTATTATTTACCTTACATAGAAAATGTACAACTACCACCTAAATAAACAATTTCTATATGTATTATAGAATAGTAGCTCTAAAACTATTTATGATTAAATACTCTGAAGATAGAGAAGAGTGGAAGAGTATACGTAATTATGAGTTTCATAACCTGTATTCATAACCAGATATTGTTAGGGTAATCATTCTCGTAGGTTCCGATGAGCAAGACATGCAGCGCTAATGGGAGAATCTAGGACCATGTTTGGGGTATTGACTGGCCAAACCAATGGAAAGACCTAGACGCAGATGGCAGGATAACATTATAATAGTCCTGAAAAAAAGATAGCTCAAGTTAGCTCAAGTTCTGGATATAACTAGCTCAAGGTAGGGATAGGATGTAATGAGGGGGATTGAATAGAACTAGCTCAAAATAGGGATAGATTGTAATGAAATGGACTGAATGTAACTAGCTCTAGGTAGGGATAGGGTGTGATGAGTAGGACTGGATAGAACCAACTCAAAATAGGAATATGATGTAATGAGGTGGACTGGGTAGAACTAGCTCAAGATAGAGATATGGTGTAATGAGGATGTCTGAATAGAACAATTCAAGATAGGGATAGTTGACGTAATGTTTTGAATACGGAAATGAACTTTCGAGTTCCTAGTACCATTAAGTAAGTTAATTATTCAATACGTGATTAAATCGTTTCTGTTAACAAAAATAATGAGACAAAATAAATTAAAAGGAATGCATTAAATAAAACGAAGCCCAGTTTACATCACACTTTGCATATTCTCTTTGATCTCAGAGTATAGTGATCCCCGCCGAGGTTAATGGCTCGAACATGAAAGACGCGTGGAGTGTTTGTTCAAGGGACGCGTGCAAGTTGATGGAAAGGGGGACAAAAGGGGGGGCCGGGGGAGTAGTAAGGGATGTAAGTTTGTGCTCCTGCAATATTTGCCATGGTATTTACTGCCTCTCTCACCCCCTCGTGCCCGACCCGCGTACCTTCCCAGGCGGGTACGGGCCTTGGCGGTTGCCATGGAACCCATCCCCTCATATCAGTGTGTGTGTGTGTTTGTGTATCTATGCGTGTGGACACGCACTAACCGGAAACAAGGTCACAGAAACCCTCGCTGATGTGACTCATAACTCAAAATATTTGTCTGGCATTTTTTATATGTAATTTTGAAAGAAAAAAAAACGTGGTATGGTATTTATTATTGGCTAGGTTAATTTACTTTTTTAGTTTTGAAATTTCCTGAGTTTTCAAGGTTTTTAAATACCAACAAATATGCATTTTCACAGTATTTTATGTCTAAGACTTTAAGGCGATTGGGCCCTTTCATTTGGCGTGGAAATGCAGAGCCATGGGAACAAAAGGTTATCTTCAAAAATTTTTATTGTTTAGCAATTTTCTTTTCGGGAACGGTTTTTTAAAGAATAGAAGCATGTTTATTATGTTATACGTTTCATATACACACCTCCCCTATAATTTTAACGGTGATTAAATATCAATTATTTTGACATTTTTCACTAGAAAACTGCCCGCTGTATAACAAAAATTAAGAAAATGTAACACCTGATAAACATCGATACATTATCTTAGAAGAGGTGTTGAAAATATTAATATTAAAATTTAACTCGTTCTTGAGAAAACTGATATTCCCAAACGTATGATTTTTCCGTAAGACCTGTCCGGTAGCTAGCGCCATCTACGTTTTCCGTAATCCATCTGTTCTTGTTGGCGCGGAAAGATACTTTGGTTGGTTGGGAAGCCACGCCACGTCTTTCACCTTCCCGCCCACCATCCCATAAAATAGGTTTTAAACTTGCACTCGACAGGGCCAAGGGCCTTAAATAAAACAAAATCACGCTATCTTCACTGTTTGTTTTTTCTATTATTGACATAAAAATTATCAAAGAAAAATATATTTCATTCTTCTTAGTCAAATTGAATAAATTGGAAACTAAACTAGCATCGCTAAAATTATCTTATAATTTCAAAGACTTTAAAATTGTCATTACTTCTCCTTGACACACCGAATTCCCTGACTGTTCTAGGTTTGGATCGTTTTCCATTTCCATTTGTCGATTAGTTTTACGTTTAAAATTTTGTTTAAAACATCGTGACTTAGAAATTGTATTATTCAAGAAGTGTGAAATTAGAGGAAGAGGGCATCAATATGAGTTCACTACAAGTGGAGTATCGGACTTTAACAAACTCTTTTGTTTGTACACCACGTCTTACTACCCCTCCGGACTTTGCTTATATTTGTACTAATGGTATATGAGTGGAGAAGTTATAGTTTACAGAAAATGTACCCACACTCAAGTAACGGTAGAGTGGGAAACTGTTCAGGAAAAATCGCTTAACACACCCACCCATGAAATGAACCTCGACCTTGGGGTTCGACCAAACTTACGAGCGTGCGATTAGCAAATAGCGTCCCGATAGTTGTTGACGAAGAGGCAAAGGTTCGAATCTTGGCTCAGTGAACTGAGGTTAGTTTTTGCCAAGTAATTTATTGTTGTGGTTTTCTCGATAGTTTCTTTTCTCAACCTTAAATAAACTACCCTTAAGGTTAGGGTTGGGTGTCTAATTCCCAAAAGCCCTTCTAGGAACCTTATAAAAATTCTAGATACCAATCTTTAGCCTGATCAGTTAATAAATGGTTTCATATCTATTCCCACATTTTCGAATTCAGGGGTAACTTACTGTGGTTATAGTATGTCAAAGACTTGTGTTTGGATTGCACCCCCTTGTCTTGGAATGACAAAATCGTGTTCGTTCACTCCCGAGATCTCTATTTAATCTAGTTGTGAATCAAAAGAGCTTTATATAGTTAAATAATATTCAGTTTGGACACGTTTTACATATGAAGAAGGTTCATTCTTTAAATAAATATATTTCCACTCGTAAATTAAAATGTATTTAAAGTAATTTTTCACAAAAAAAAAATCTTAAATGATAATTATTTGACGTCCAACACCTTATACTCATTGTGAATATGTACGTATATTTGTATCTAATTGTGTACATCTTTTATTTTTATTTTTAAAAATAAGTAAAAAAGCATAAACTTATTCCTGAAATGCAAATACTTTTTTAAATATCGATTTTTGTATTGTTTAATTTACATACAATAATATATTTTTTCGATTTTTATACTAAACCAGGAGTCAAGGGTTCTATTCTCCTGTCATAAATTGTGCCTGTTATATAGAATTAAGTACATAATATGTTAAGTCGTATTGTTGTATAATTAGTCACCCACTTCGGTGGCGTAGTTGGCTAACGCGCTAGTTGTTTTGAGCTCGACTGCCGAGGACGGGGAGATCGAGGTTCAAATAATATATATATATAATATATATGATAATATATAATATAATTAGTCGTTTAAGAATGCACACGTTAAATATCCCAAAATTAATAATGATATACAATTTAACGACACACGGCCTAGTGTTTCTATTTCAAATTAGGTAATTGAGTTCGTTTAAGTAATTTTCGCTTAGTAGTAAGTAATCCAAGCACACACAGAGAGGAAGGTGAATATTATGGAAATTTCCGGGTGGTGTAAGGTGTGAAAATCGTTTTAGACTTGATCTCCGTTGATAGATGGGTTACTTAGGCTAGCCATAGATGTGATTGATGGAGACGGCGAGGTCAAATAATCAAATCATGGATAGTTGAACATAGAGGGTATTTTTTCACATTTAATCTATCACTTTGGTGTTCCTAATCTCAATCCTCGCTAATGCAGATATATTTACTCTTGGCCACTCTGCCAATCCCTACCAGTTAAAATAATTCACCAACCAGCATCAGTTGTAGCATAATCTAACACGTCACTCTTTAGTTAGAGTGCATATGCAGTGATGGGTAAATCAGGGATCTAATCCCTGTCGACTGTACTAGGTAACTTTTTTTTTATAGTTGACCATTTTATCTCCACGCTAATTCAAGTATATTTGTTCTACAATCCTTTTAGCTTGATTTATGAATGCGTACAACCAGAACGGGTACTAAATTACAATGAAAACCACAATACTTGCTAATAAAAGGAAAGAGTAAAAATTGCGTCTAAACATTTCTCAAATGGCATGTCACCACTTGTCACAATAGGCGCTTTTTACAGAAACAATATTCGAGTTTGCAACGAATATAATATTGGAGAAGGAATTTCAAACATGTCATATCAAACGGGTACACATGTATAATGTGGTTTTGTGTTTTTTTGTTAGGCGTTACGAGAGAATTTTATAAAATAATTTGGTTTTGTTTTGGTCTGTTAAAAGGTGGGTCGCAAATAAAAGGTGTTAAAGGATGTACCAATGTTTAGAGTCTTATGTTTAAAATAGAAATAAAACACTTCAAGTAATGTTTTTGTTTATTAAATACAAAATTATTAATGGGTATTATTTCGATTGGAAACCAATCTTAACAACGTAGCTAACAATTAAAATATATACAGGGTGTTCAGAAACTCATAGCGCAAGCTTTACATAGACATCTACAGCCGGAAAACTATACTAATACCATTAAATTGTGTTTAAAGTATCTTCATACAGCAGTGGGCTAGCAAAGCTATCAAGCATACGTGTACAACACGTTGCATAGGAGTTAAGGCGTGTGGCACTTTACATATAATAATGGCAAGCACTATCTGTGGTGTAGGACCGTATTCTCATTTCTAGATGGACTAGTGTGTTGTTTACTACTAACTGTGGTATGTTCTGTTGCCAAGATGTCGAGGTGTGTAGTGCCACTCGCCTAATGCCTATGAAACCTGTTGTACACAGATGTCTGAACAGTTTTTCTCTCCCGGTGCTGTACGCTAAAACTTTGAACACAATTTAATATTATTAGCATAGTTTTCCGTATATAAGTATATGGGGATTTTGTATTACTTTTGGTTCAAACAAACTGTATGTACAATTTGTTCTATGAGTTTCCGAACATCCTGAATATCATATTATTTGATTCATATTTTTGTAATGTACTATAGGCGCTTTTTATATACGCGATGCTTCAAAGAATTAGAAATATAGATGGGACGCTCAAATATTCAATTCCTCGAATCCTATGATATTCAAGATATACGAGATCCATAAAAATATCGAAAATGTAACTCGAATAAAATTATGAAGATCTTAACATTTTATAATAATGTTAAGAAATTATTAAAAGGAATTATATAGACTTGTGTATTTAGGAGCATAACAAAATCACACAAAACTGTACAAAATCGCATTAATATAACTAATTTAATAAAAGAATTGTGTTATTTTTTCATGTTTATGACTTAATAGACAAACAAAATGTAGTTGTTCAGTGTGACAAAGCCAAAAAAGTTTTTTTTAATTCAATTTAAAATATTTTCACTTTAACTTAAATAATTATTGTACATTTTTAAAGATCCGAGGATTAGAGTTTGGATTAAAGATTGGAAAGAAAATGTAATATTCGGATTCCAGAAATATAGAACTTAACTAATCTCTAGTTTAAATTAAAGCTATGTTCCACGTCTTACTGTCTATCCAAGCTATAGGCATGTACAGTAGCCCCATAGCTTCTTTGGTGCTGACTGACAGATCACATCTGATGGCTTCGGAAAGTTACCAGACCAAATAATATATCCCTACGCCGAACCATATGATCTACAAAAACATGTGTTTAGCAGCTGTAACTTCTGACAGTCAAAATTTAGGTATACTCCTAAATGTTGACTGTCAGAAGTCAGCTGTTAGCTGCCAGTCAGCACCAAAGAAGCCATGGGGCTACTGTATCTGGACTAATAGGGTGTAGATGAAGAAAGGAGAAGTGTGAGAAAATTGGCTTGAATATGCGCGAGAGGAGAGTGAGAAACAATATATGAAAAGCCTGTACACCTACACTTATGAATCAAACTTTGTAAAACCACCCCTGATAGACTAGGACGAGATTTGAACCCCTACCTCCTCATCACTGGAAATGTATTATATTGGAAAATTGACCACTATACCATGTGGTCATCGGTGCAAATACGGGAGGCTGGGGTTCGAGTGACGAGAAGATGATTTTTATCTTAATATTGTTTAAGAAATCAAAGTAAGGTGTCATTAAAAATAAAACTCAAAGAGAGAACTTAGCTTTTGATTTCAGAATATATGTCTTATGAATGTTTTTTACATATTGTGATTATCAATGTTTTTTAATCCTTTACAAAATAAATTGAATGCGTATCTTTAATACTTTTATTTCCTATCCTGTGCCCTTAAGTTATGGATGTAGGAAACAAGATTTAAAGGAAGTGTGTTTGCAGTTTTTATAGCTAAACTTTTCTTTGCCTAAAATAAATAAAATATTTCTCAAATAGAAATATAGATAATAATTATCTTCATATGGTTAATTCAACAATAATTGTTGAATTTCTGGTATGAGCATAGCAGCATTATCAAACAAACTTTTTAAATGAAGAGAAAAAGTTGGTTATTAAATTCCTAGACGCCTTTGACAGATATTAAACAATTGTTTTGAGTTCATCATGTGAAGAAAATTTAACTTTATATTTCTAGTGGATAAATATTTTATTTGCTATAAAAAAACCTGCAAAAACACTTACTTTTACTCACGTTCCCTATGTTCACACCTTAAATAAATGCACGTTCCGAATAGCTCTAATAATAAATATTACTCGTAACATTAATAAAAATAACTACATTCTAAATTGAATTATTTGATACAAAATAAAATGTTGTATTTATTCTAGTGAAAGTTAAACTTTTCGACTTAAAATACATTTTTCAGTATTCAAGTTGATATAAATTTATGACCGGTTCTTTCACGCGTATCTACGTATCCTTTTTTTTTCCAACCCCACCCACCACTTTTCCAAAGCTCTTAAGGGACAAGAACTTTTCCTAGACATTATCAGAGTGGACCATACGTACTCACTAAGTCCCATGAGTTTGATAATATTGTTTTATAAACTTTAAAAATAAATTAAGAAAATTAAATTCATCGTCAATCAAACATAAAATAATTAATTTTATTTTGGTGAATTAAGAAGTCTCTAATATAACTTTAATGATCTAACATTTAAGCGGCACAACTACAACATTTTATAAACAATAATAAGAATTTGTGATAACATGGAGGGATCAATTAATTAAATAAAAATTAAATGAACCTAGTTAAAAAAAAAGTGGGATGAATCAAAGTGGCATCTTACTTTCTTCCGGCTCCCTATTGCAGAAAAAAGATACAAACACATTTAAACACAAAAGTTTTTATACTTGGTCCTTATCGCCTTTATCAAAAAAGTATGAAAAATTAAAATAAAAGTATGAAGAAAACCACTGAATTACTCAATTTTGAATTAGCATAACTGTTTAAAACACAGTTTAAAGAGTTTTTGATAATCCAAAATGGATTAGTGTTTTTCTTATCTTTTTCCTTATTTATTTGATAAAGATAATAATGCCAACATATAAAAAAACCTTTTTTAATTCTTAAATGTTTGCGTGAGCTTTACTCCTATAGAATCCAGAAGAAAGGAAGTTGTCACATTTGGATATTTTCTTTTCCTAACATGGTTTCCTCTTTCTCTCAGTGGGATTTCTTCACCCAATTTTCACTTAATTAGTTTATATCCATTTCCTTATTTTTATATAATCTTATGTTAGTTATTTTCCGGATTACAAAGCTTGAGACAAACAATATGTAGCAATGCCATTAATTTTATATTTATTAGCTTTATCCAAGCAACAGTTTCTAAAATAGGTGGGTTGACGCTTAAAAGAAAAATAATATATCAATTTAAACACACATATATTTTAAATTTTCTTTGTATTTTCACATCTTCTCATGGTACAGTAGCCCCATGGCTTCTTTGGTGCTGAATGGCAGCTTTGAAAAGTTACCAGAACAAATTATGTATCCCTACGCCGAACCATATGATCTGCAAAAACATGTGTTTATCAGCTGTCACATCTGACAGTCCAAAATTTATGTATATACCTAAATGTTGACTGTGAGAAGTCAGCTGTGAGCTGTCAGTCATCACCAAAAAATCCATGGGGCTACTGTATGTACAATAATAGTGTATCGAGAAAAATGCAATGATCATAATATCTAAGGCATCAGACCCACAATTTAAAGGAAATCATTTGACAAAGATATTGAGGTTCTAATCTTAACCTAAAAATCTCAGGGTGATTTTTCACCTTAGACACTGTAGTATTCTTTCTTCACGATATTGCGGGTGTATGATAGTTTTCTAAGATATGTTCTCAAACTCCACCATTAAGAATAAGTCATTAACAGCTTTGGCATTGAACGTATTAATAAAAAATAAACAAAACACAAATTTGCCTAGTATGAGGGAAATAGATTAATGTAATGGATTTTTAAATGAAATACAATATAAAAAGAGGTTATATAGTTTATACCTATGAAAAACTATTATTATTTTTAAATGATTGCATCTATACCCTGATTTTGGTTGGAAGAAATGTTTAGAATATTTTATCAAAAGTGACAAGTGCAGTTAGCGTGACTTGATGTATGAATATATTAAAACTGTCCTAACCAGGATCGAACCCTAATCTCCCCGTAATTGGCAGTCTAGTCAATCGCGATAGTAAATCATTAGCCCAGGAGTCGCCAACCCCACGCCTTGTGGCCCTTTTGCATGAACCCACCAATTTCGCGAAATCGGGCTTGTGGTATATTTTTTGAAAATTCATTTAATACTATGAATATCAGTATCGTTGACAAATATATGAATAAAATGCACGAAACGAATATTGAAGAGATGGAATTAGAGATTGAGGAACTAAAGAGGATTGCCAGAAAAACAATTTCTGCAAAGTAGTAGACCAACAAGATTTCCATTTTGATCATATCCCCTCAACTATTTGAGTTTAACTTAACACTGTAAAATTGTGAGAATGTAAAATTTAAAAATATTATAATATTTAAATATATTTCCATAAAACCAATTCTTTCTGGGCTATAAGCAACCATATATATATATATATATATATATATGAGAACTTAGAACTGATATTTCTCTATGTCTCTGTAACAGTGTATATTTATACATTTGTTCTCTTTGGTGAAGTGTTTCTGTAACAGTATTTATTATTTAGTTTCACAAATTTTACGAGTTTTTAGTAAATGCCTTTATATTAAGATTAAAGAGAGATAAATTCTGTGTGGTACAACGTACCATTTATTTTCTGTCATATTTAGTAATCTTTCTTATTTTCACCAAAGAGCCATTGTGAAGTTCCTTGAATTTCTCCGATAGGAACTGTATAGTACCAATATCAATCACCCAGTCTAACGCTCAGATAGCATAAACAAAAGTCAACTTGGTCAAATCAAGTAGTCAAATGGAACACAATGCCCTAAAATATAGCTATGTAATTTTAAATTTGTATTAATTTGTAGCTAATTCTTTTTTCTTCTTAAGTCAACAAGCTGAAGATAGGCTTAGTGTTATTTCTATCCATCCTGAGTCGGATATTCACTAAGCTTTGTAACGATGTTACAACAAATGACAACATCTAACGCATACCACCCAGCAATATGGAATTACAACACTCACCACCAGACAGGCTTCTCTCCATCTGATGGAGCACAAACACACTATGACATCCTCTCCCTTGGATTAAACAACATCGACTGAAACGAGACTTTGATCAGTGCCTCACTCGTCATCGAAGCCCCGCCCACAACAAACAAAGACTTAACTTGATCAAATAGTTTCCGGTTCCACCATCTGGGATATTCTGTAAACTTCGAGTGGTTACTGGACTGACCGCTAAGCTTCTAGAGCGCTAGTCATCTCCCTTCTTTTGTTCTTTGTTTCCGCCATACTTCCTCCCTTATCTGAGAACATGTGTAGGTTGTATTTGCTATATAATGGCTAGTATTGTTTACCTCGGTACTCATTGTACCACTTGCTTGCACAAAGGTGAGGGCGCCGATATAAACTAGGGCTAGGAAACTATTCAAAATTTTGTTCTATTATAAATAATGGGGAGGGATTCTTTTCTAAATTGTTGTTTGGGCTTACTTTAACATAATCATGTTTTGTAGATGGGTTTTTTTGTTGGGGTTTAACGCGGATGAACCGTGAGTCAATAAAATTTGTCTTAAGGGGAAATCATGATTTACGTTAGTACTGTTTGTGTACTTGTGGCGCGCTCTCGTCTTCGCTTAGTTCAGTTAACCGATTACATTGGTATTTTTACAAGTTTTCTGGGACGTTATTATGCTAATGTATGCACGCTTTAATTGCGTGGATTATTGTATATATATTTAAATCAAATCAGGTTATCATGTTAGTTTGTATAGATTCTAACGGCAGTTAATGAAATATATTTATATGCTTCAATTTAAATCATATATTTAAATTATCCATTGTTGTTTAGGTATAGACTTCAACGGTGATTGTTGAGACTTATATATTTTAGATTAAATCACTTTATCTTATTATCTTTGTGTCTGCTTTGACAGAATGCATTATTTATTTTATATATACATATACATATACATATATATATATATATATAAAGTAAATTTTATTGCTTCACAATTTCGTATATATTTCGACGATAATTGCTATCTTATGTATATATTATTAAAATTAAGCCTCTTTGCTTTTTGGATTTGCATACGCTTTTGCGGCGGTCAGTTAAAAGTATTATATGTTTTGGTTTAGCGCCTTCGACCTTGGGAATACGGAGTTATCCTATTCATGTTTATAGAAAGGGCTATTGTAAATTCTCTTTTAATGACGAGATTTTTTTGTTCACCTTTGGCCCAAGGTCGTCCACTCTCTTGAGGAGCGTAAACTAACAACCATTTGTATCATGGTCTTCTGCCAAATATTTAGGAGACTTGTATAGGATTTAGAATCTAGAGTTTTTACTTTAACTATGTTCCCTTTGGGGACTTTATATCTGGTGTATATTTATGAAGGCTAAGTTTAAATCGTCTTGAATTGATGTTTGTTGCCAGACGACACATTGGCTCTTTAATGCCATCTTGGGAATATATGATGTATCTTTATTACCTTTATACTTGACCAAATTAAAATAAAACTGTCTGTTTTCTCTTGTGACTCCTTGGTTGTTTCTTACCAAGCTTCCTGGTTACCTGTGGGCATCACACTCTTTAGTTGGTTAGTGCTGCCTGTACCAATTGGTGTAAATCACATTTACTAGGAAAACTCAGGAAATAAGGTGACTTCCCGTTACGATATACACTGAATTTCTATGAGCGAGCGCGCAATGCCCTACCAATTTTGCTGGGAGAACTTTATTTTCACATAACTTCCAGGTATATTTTACATGCCACAATCCAACCGACATGAGACCGATGGCTTTATTTCCCCTCCGAAAGAAGTTATGCAACGGATTTTATCAGTCAAGAAAAATCCATTGACCTCGGTTGGGTTTAAACCCGCGAATTTTTACCCAAATAACACCGAGGTCAACAATTTGTAGCTATAAAGGTGAAAATCAATTAAGAAAATTTTATTACATAATAAAGGCAATAATACTTAGGTTTTTACAAGCATTTATTCTATACATAAATATAAATTAATTTCAACTTGTCTATAATGAAACACGAACATTATTTGTGAGACTTATGTCACTTTCCTCCAAAACTTGAAATCATCCTTGACAATACTCTAGTCGTTATCAAAACAAATTACTCAGCAGTTCAACCTTTTATGAGTGGTTCAGGATTGGATTAACGCGCTCTATTCATCGATGTGAATTATGAAGGCTATTAGTTGGTGTTGCTGTCACTACCAAACCATCATTATTGCATTAATGAGGAATCCTAGCTTACGCACGTTCTTTCACTTCCAGTATGTATTTTTTAAATCACGATTCCGAGCTTAAAAATAAAAAAATAAGTATAAAAACACCGTACACGAATTATTAGCCCTTTAAAATGTTATTACTCGAATGCGATTAGGCTTTTAAAATCACATGTGTGTAAACAGTTAGTAAACCTTATTTTGAGATATCTTTCCTTGGTTAAAATATGTCGCGATTTTTTGTAAATTAGTATAAAAGTAGTATTTTACTTATCACTATTTCACAATCATCGTTAAAAATATCTTTGTTTACTACAAGCCGTTTAAACTTAAGAAAGAATAAGATCACTTTTTATTGAATTAAATTATAATTTCAGAAAATTGAAGAAAGAAGGACATTGAAAACATCAACAACGAAAGATATAGGAGGCTAAACCATGAGTTAAGGATAGAAACAGACAAATCGAGGAAAGACTATATAGAGAAGACATACGATGAGATTATTGAACTGCAAATAAGAGGAAGGTATGACTTCATGTACTATAAAGAAAAGGAAACAGGAAGGAATGAAAACAAATGTGTGCAAACGATAGGAATAGAAAAACCCAAAGGTCAGGTGGTGACTGATCATAAAGAGTTTTTTTATGATTTGGGAAAGATATATAAAAAATGTACGACATGAAAAGTCAACTAGCCAATTTAAAGATNGAGGTAGAGGAAGACCAAAAAGGATCCATCATATTAGAGAATGAAGTAGAGTGAGCCATAAAGTTCATGTAAAGAAGAAAAGTTGCTGAAGATTACGACATACTATCTGACCATCTGAAGGAACTGGGAAACAACAGATTAATAACTCTGACTAAACTTAAAAATATGATCTAGAAAACAGGAGAATGACCCAGGGATTTTCTAGGCTTATCCAAGGTAGCTCTAAATAAGAAGAAAAAAGCCAAGAAATGCATTAACTATAGGATCATCAGCTTAATCTCTCATGTGGAGAAGATCGTGGTAATAATACTCAACAGGCTACTGGAATATAAAATATAAAATAAGATGGAATAAGAACAATTTGGATTCAGAAAAAGAGCCAGAGATGCCATCAGAATGCTGAGAATAATTTAAGATAGAGTACTGGAAGTCATGTGAGAAGTCTACATTGGTTTCATCGAGTGGCAAAAGATGTTCAATAGAGTGACGTGTAAGAAACTGATGTAAATACTCAAGAATATTAACATCAACTGGAGGTACAGAAGGGTGATTGCAAACCTGTACCTAGGACAGCGAGTGAATGTGAGGCTGAATGATGAAGAGACCAACAGCGTAAAGTTAGGAAGAGAAGTGAAGCAGGGCTGCTGTTTGTGACCCAGTTTGTTCAACTTTTATGGAGAGTGGCTGGTCAGAGAGGTCCTGGAGGGACGTGGTAACTTTAGGGTAGGAGAACGGGTCATCAACACAATAAAATAATCAAATGATCTAGCATTGCTTACTAAAAATAAAGAAGAGTTGTAGGAAATGATGGACCGGCTTGTGGAGATAGGGAGAAGATATGGGATGGATATCAACATGGCCAAGTCAAAAGTGATGGCGATTTCAATAAATGAAAGGCCGCTGAAAATAAAAATTGGAAACGAGGAGTTGTAAAACGTAGAACAGTTTAAGTACCTGCGAGGTCTTCTGATAAAAGACTACTGCATCAAAGAAATCAGATCGAAGATCACCTTGGTGAAGGAAGCTTTCAACAAGAAGAGGTTATTGCTGACCATAAATTTGAGTTTTAAAATAAGGAAGAATCTGATGAAATGCTACATTTGGTTCAACCCATTGTATAAAGCAGAAACTTGGACTCTTAGGAAGATGGAAAATAAATACTTGGAGAGCTTTGAAATTTGGTACTGGAGAAGACTTGATAAGATCAGGTGGACAGACAGGGTGACAAATTAATTCCTAAGAAGAGTGGGTGAGAAGAGAACCATTTTATATGTGATTCTTCGGTAAAAGAAACTAGATCTGACACACTGTTAAGGGGATCTGTCTTGTGCCCGAAGTCATATAAGGAAAGATTGAGAGAAAGAGTAAGTAGCTTAGGAAAAAGAGTAAAATATTAAATGACTTAACGGAAAGAATAAAATTATGGGAACTCAAGGAGGAGGCAGAGGAGAGGATGCATTGGCAATCTAAGGTAACTGGCAAAAGGAATGTACCTGACGGAAGACAGAACACTTAATTTTAATAATTATAACGTATTTATTTTAATATTTTATTTATTTAAATTGAATTTACATTTGTAATAATTTGTATCTTATTTGTTTATTTTTAAAATGGCTGTAAGTTAGAACTAAATAATAATATAATAATGATAATAATTTAAGATACTTTCTTCTGATAGCGGATTATTAATTTTGAGCATATATTTAGTACCGCGTATTACTACTACTGGTTCAGGTTATAAGAAATGAGCTTTTGGTCAGCCTAAATAATCACTCGGTAAGAGAAATAATTAAGTTCATAAAAAATATTTCCTATTAATTTGTCCTCGTAGCCGAGTGACAAGGAAGTCTGAATGGAGGTTTAAAAGATCAACCATCCAATGGCGTAAAAAAACAATTATTCTAGAGAGGTTCCACTAGAAAGTAGACGTAATGATTATGTAATTTTTATCTAAATATGTTAAGGGGGAGGAGCATGTGTATGAAGGGGTAGGTGTGTTGTACACTAATATGTTAAATTCCCTAAATTAAACGTGACCATCAGACACAAAATATAATGTTTAACAGGGCATTCTTGATATTTATTGCTTATATAATTAAAGTACGTTTCTAACAAAGTTGTGTGGGTTTGAATGTTGATTTATACACTAAGAGACGTATCTTATTTAAGTTTGTATATTATGTATATTTGGAACCCACACATTGAGGATAACTTTCCTCCCTTACCCACCAAACCGGGCCATCGCCATTCTACGCCCATAGGACCATTTAGGGCTCACCTGAATTGCGCCAATCTACCTGGCTCAGGGAGGTATTGGACCCGAATTGCGTTAAGGACCCAAAAGTACTTCCCAAGACCAGACCCAATTTGCTACGGCTGTAAAACCCAGCTGTTTCAGTTTTTAATCGATGAATGATTGATTCTCTATAGTTTTCTTGTCCGTGTTTTTAATATTTCCTTTTTGTACACTGTTAATACGAATGGTGTACACGAATTTAGGAACAACTCATCCGAGATTGGTAATACCCCTACACGATCTGTGGGGTAGTAATTAAATTCATAATGACCTTGTTCAAAATGGAAATTAGGTTAATCTAGGTTAGGTTGTATTAGGTTAGGGTAAGCTAGGTTAGGTCAGGGGTTAAGAGTTGAATGAGATTACAGGTTGTTTCAGTTAGGTAATTTGCGCCGCTCATCAGTTTTTCATCGGCTGGTTAAATGCTGATCAGATCGCAGAACGCGTATTCTTCTTCTTTTCAGGCTTCAAATAAGTGAAATGGACTTGGTGCGTTTCGGGTCTGGCCCCTCTTCTAACTGAACTGGACTTGGCGCAATTCGGGCTTTGGATTAGTGAACCTTTTTCGAACGCATAGTGATGGTCAATTGTTTGGTGCAATTTGGGTCTGCCATCCAATTATACATAAAATACCAGGGTTTAGAATTATTTGGTAACTATCTCAGATAAAATATGTTTATACGTGAAATATTCACAACTTATCTCTATTAAATGAACGTTAAAGCTTTCTTCTTTCCTACAAACGGGATATGTAATGTATCTAATTTTAATTTTCCAATCATTATAGAGCTTAAAATAGTTAATTAATTTGTTGCCCTTAGTCTTACTACCCATTCAGGTTTTGTGCAGCCAATAAGATAGGGATATGAAATATAGTAATAAAATTAAATGTGTCCGCATTAGCAATTAGGAAGAATGAGATAGTATTTAGGGTAAAAAACACCCTAAGAATGTCCAATCAGGAGTCGAACCCAGATCTCTTCTTCACAGAAAAATAATCCTAGCCGAGTTTTACGTGCCCACCAATGTGGATTTCAATTAATTTTCTTCAATTTGTATGTAGAGTTGCATTAATGGATTCCAACCGACTCTGTAAAGAAAAGCAGGGTTTTTTTTGTTTTTTTTTTGCTCCCCTTAACATTGATTTATTATACTAGCAGTCCAATCTGCTCAACCGCGAATAATATTCGCAAACGCCGCACAAAACGTAACAAGCTTGAGAGGACGAGCAAAAAAAAAAAAAATCAGGGACGTATCCAGGTTTATGTAAGGAAGAGTTCAAAACCTGTAGTATGAAGTCTCATTGTGCATTCGATCCACTTTATTTGCAATCCATCTTGCCCCTATTTTCCACCCCCATACACATGTAATCAAGATATAATATTGTATAATTCAGAGATTGGCGTGGCAGGGAATACTTAATCATTGCTCGTATTCGAATATCAGTCGATAGCGCGTTTGTCTACTGAGCTAAGGTATCCGCGTTTGATCCTCTTCATGGCCTGTATATTGAAAGTCACCGGACCTCGTTTTGTGTATGTTCTTAGTTAAGGTAATTTATCAATAAAGATTTAGTGCTCCATTTTAACAATTGTATTAATATAAGCTATGAATATTGATTCAATGAGTTCAAATCATCACAGTTCAGTATTTATAAGGAGTCAAACTTGTTATTTTATACTACCTATGGGTGACCTGGTGGTCTAGAGGTAAGGTGTCAGACTTCTATGCTGGCGGCCGGGGTTCAATCCTCGGTCCCGGGATAGATTTATCTGATTACCAAAACCCTTCCTTCACCTCTGACAATATATCTTGTGAATGTGAGGAATTCCAGGCCTCCACCGTGGTTCGGATTTCACGTTAAACTGTAGGTCCTTCATTTTATATCACAATCACCCTACCATTACACATTAGCGTAAGTGCGTATAACCCGAACGGGTAGTAAGACGCGGTGCTAATAATAATATACTAGCTATGTACCAATGTTAAGGTAAAGTGGACCATAATTTATGTATGGGGTTGGAATTTTGTATAACTGGATATATGAGCTCCACGCAGTGAAATAATATTTACAATATGTTAAAGAAAAATAATGTTAAATTAATGAGCAGTTTAAATGTAGTAACGCTAAATCATAATTAACTAGATATAAATAGGCCTACTGTTATTTTATACCCCGATAATTTGATTTTATATTATGTTGTGATATTCATTGTCACTATTCAATATTAATTTGGTTTTATTTAACCTAATTCTACTCGTTAATGTTATTAATGGGTCCTAATTGCAAATATATATATTTGAAATGTTTATTTCATGTTTTTCGTTTAGACTGTACCGATTGTAGAGAAAACACCGAATAACAGTACATAATATTCCAGGCTGAGTTGGAGAGTAAGATAATCCCGAATAATGATACACCCAGGTAAAGATGATGCAGACTTCCTTATCTGGCCGATGTAGCTGTAATAGTCCGAGACATTGTTCATTGATATCGATTCCAAGATATCCCTTTCTGCAACTATGTTAAATTACCTGCCATGATGCTAAATACTGAAAATATCTTAGTAAGTTTCACTCTAAAATGACCTCAAGTAGTGACTTCAAAATATTTGGTTCATAAAATTAGCAATGAAGACAATCGATGGACCTTAGTTTAAATATAATGTTTATTTTTAAAATAATTACTGGTTCAAAAGTAGGTCCATTTCTATTTTACTTGTATACAAATAGGCAAAAAATAATAATAATAATAAGATCCAATCCACGTTGGTTGTCTCGAGGATAAAAGGTGTCAAGCTCGTTTAGTACTTTTTTTTTTCTAGAGACGAGAGGTTTGTGATTCAAATCCTGTCCAATTGCACAGAGATTTTTTTTTTTTTTTTTTTT
>CABEEJ010000616.1:229954-245841 GCA_901482245.1 Timema douglasi
CCCCCTTCCATATCATTCATACTCACACGTTAAAATCTGACAAGTCAAATAAACGTTTAATTTTTGAAACTATAGTGACCATGAGAAAAAAATGGAACGTAGCCAACTACAATGAATCCTGACCAGAGAAAAGAATGCTTACGTGTTTTCAGCAAGCAATCCATTGGGTGATTGTCTTGAGGTCTCGTTTCACCAAAGATATTTTTTTTTTTGCAAATTTGTTTGGGCTTGTAGTTTGTTTAAAAAGGGATTTGCTTTTACACCACTAATACTATTCTTCAGTGCAGCTACCTATGTGTGTTATATTCTTACTTTGTGCATTTTTACCAATGAGCTTAGCTGCTCAAATTTCTTCTGCAAAAAAAAATTTGAAGCTATACATTTGTTTAAAAAAAAAAAGTACAGTCGATTTAGCTATAGTTTTAGAGTCAACATTATTTTTCTTGAAAATTTTCAATCAGTCAGATAAAAAAAACTAATTCTCACTAAGCTAGAAATTGTATATAAAAATTGTCTGAAAAAAAAAATAGTATTTTGCATTAGTATATCCCTCAGATAAAAATATTTTTGTATAAATCGTAGTCCAATGTAAAAAAAAAGCAACAGAATGGGTGTGCACTTTTAGTTTTGTCAAGTATATCTCATTACGGTTTTAACACAGCTTAGTAATTATTTAAAATAGGGGATTTAGAAGATTTAATCGATGGGATTATGTAATATAATAAACTTATCGATAAATCATAGATACATTCTAAGGATTAACGCCTGGACACTTAACACTATAACCAAGATACAATCTACATAATTATATAAAACCCATACAGTGCGTCTGTCCTTTTAGATCTCTTTCTCCCATTTCCTGATACTAGGGAGATGAATGCTATGGCGCATTATGAGAAAAATCAGAAAATTGAAAAATCCAACATGGCGGATCCAAGATGGTGGACGCAACATACAAATTGAATACAAGAGAGCCCAGATTTGGCATGGACGCTGTGGAGCATGCCTTATTTACGAAAAAATAATCAAAACTTGAAAATTTCAAGATGCTGGATCCAAGATAGTGGACGCGATGTACAAAGTGAGTCGTAAAGAGCTGCAATTTGTCATGGAACATGCCATTCTTATGAGAAAAATCGGAAACTATAAAAAAAAAACTATAGCCTGTCGGAGTCATGGACACAAATCACGTATCTCTTATGAAAAATCTAGAACTAGACCAAAAACATTAAACAGAATTCGCATGAAATCCTAAATTGCACATATCAGAGATAGACTTAATCCCCATTAGTTTATAATAAGAATTAAATACTAAATAGGCCCAACTCATTAACTCAGTTGCCAGCGTGGCCCGAGCTATATTATGTAGCTGATAGTTACTGCTGACACTTTATTA
This sequence comes from Timema douglasi, assembly GCA_901482245.1. Taxonomy (NCBI): domain Eukaryota; kingdom Metazoa; phylum Arthropoda; class Insecta; order Phasmatodea; family Timematidae; genus Timema; species Timema douglasi. The sequence continues at coordinate 231,351 of CABEEJ010000616.1, forward strand.
ATTATTATTATTATTGTTAGCACCGCGTCTTACTACCCGTTCGGGTTATACGCACTTACGCTAATATGTAATGGTAGGGTGATTGTGAGATGAAATGGAGGACCTACAGTTTAACGTGGAATCTGAACCACGGTGGAGGCCTGGCATTCCTCACATTACCAAGATGTCTTGTCAGAGGTTAAGTAAGGGTTTGGTAATCAGATAAATCTGTGCCGGGACTTGGAATCGAACCCCGGCCGCCAGCACAGAAGTCTGATACCTTACCCCTAGACCTCCAGGTCACCGCCACTTTATTATTAATACAAATCACAGTATGTCTGTTTCTATAACTGTCAAGTGATACGCAACTCTAGATCTCAAAAAATTTAGATCAAATTTGGTAAAACTGTGAAAGAAAATGTCAGATGTACAAAAAATTTGACATAATTATTTGAAGTAATGGAAGTTTTTTTTACCAGTATATAAGACACGTCCGGTTCAGCTAGTCTATTAGGTGACCATGGCAAGGAACGATATTTCCAAACTGTTTATTTTTTACGACTTCTTGATTCTAGACGGCAGATAAAATGGACGTGTTCTGTTTATTTACACCGATCAGTGCGCCAGAATTCCTCTCGAGACTTGGGAATGCTGCAGCTGGCGTGGGGAAGAAATCAGTTACGTGTTGAATGCCGTGGTTCGTACCCCGGTTTTACGTTTTGTTTTATTTACACGCCCTCGTGCTAGTGGTATATATTATTTTAATATTAAGTACAATGCTTATTAGCAGATTGATTTAAGGGGTGAAGATGCAGTTTATAATTTATAAACCCCCTCGTTAACCTGGGAAAGGAATGGAAAAATTACATGTTGAAAAAAAAAACAAGCGCACCCAGTCAAGATTTTAACTCCGTCCTGCCAGTCATCTGCAATCCAGTCTATTTTGATATTGACGTCTTACGCAATGTTCCACCGTTTTGGGTGTAATATTATTATTATTAGCACCGCGTCTTACTACCCGTTCGGGTTATACGCACTTACGCTAATGTGTAATAGTAGAGTGATTGTGAGATGAAATGGAGGACCTACAGTTTAACGTGGAATCCGAATCACGGTGGAGGCCTGGCATTCCTCACATTCGCAAGATGTCTCGTCAGAGGTGAAGGAAGGGTTTGGTAATCAGATAAATCTGTGCCGGGACCGAGGATTGAACCCCGGCCGCCAGCATAGAAGTCTGACACCTTACCCCTAGACCGCCAGGTCGCCAGGTGTAATGTTATCTATCAACATTGTTTTAGGTTGATTGTCTAAGTCACTAAGAATATTTTAGTAACTATTTAGGTTCGCTGGAAATATTTCTTTATTAATTCAAAGTTTGTTTTTTAAACTCTTAAACTCAACTGTAAAATAAAAGACAGCAAGCGATGGATAGTATGACAACACAATTAATTAAATTAAATCCATGCAATACAATGCATGCTCAAGTGAGTAAATATATAGTAATGCATAGAATAGTAGCCTATATGGATTGGCAAACTTTTTCGGGGATTGGGTGGAAAGTAATAAGAAAAACGTGGGTCAACACAGTTTATTAAAAAATTACAATGGTACATTTTACAAAACTCTAGTACAATTAAGTCATATTCATTATTAAATGTATTTGATTATAATGGTATTTAATTCTAATACATGTGAGTTGTCTAAATTGTTTAACAAATACATTCCAATTTCATAGATAGTTTGCGTATTATTGAACCTCTGAACACTGGTCACTAAGCTATAAAATAGAAATAAAACAAAAAAATGCGAAATGCGTTATTTTCTTGTTTCTCCTTGCTTTTAACACTTTTTTCTATCGTAATTTGAAATTCTTTCACGGGCTGCATTGAACCTGTCCGTGGGCTGTACTTTGCCCATCACTGGTAGGCCTATAGTAATACAAATGTACCGTGAAGGAATTAACGTTTTTCAATATCTTACCCGCCATTAAAGAAGATGTCGGAAGTAATCTCCCTCAGCCTCAAATAATCTCTGAACCCGGGTCAGCATGCTTTGTTTAACTCTCTGCAGCACTGTGCCATCATTGCCTGCGATAACGTTACGAATATTCTCCTGAAATTCCTGAAGATTGTGCGGGTCCGTCCCATAAACTTTCCCCTTTAAGTAGCCCCCAAGGTAATAGTCACATGTGGTCAGGTCTGGGGGACGTGGATAACACAAACCTTTGATGGCAGTTCGTTCGTTTGGGAATGCTTCATCGATTGGGGGCTAGTGTTACTCTAGACGTATGTCAAGTGGTCCCATCTTGATTCTTGTTGAAATGTGCACAGCTACAGTTCTTCAGGGGGTTGGCTGTGCATAAAAGTGTTCACATACTCCCAGGTGCATGTATGTGTTGACAGTCTTCTCAAAGAAGATGGCTCCTATAGTCCACTGTGCGGGCAAGGCACATCAACACCCCGACTTTTTCCGCATCGAGCGGTTATTCGTGGAGTATGTGGAGTTTCAGTTGACCACCACTTTAAGCTCCGAGAGCTGGTACGATCGGTTAAATAGAACCAGGCTTCATCTGACAAAAACAATTGAGTAGGATCGAGCATCCCGTGAGCGATGCTGTAAAGGTGTCACGTACAGTATTCTACACTTTCTACTTTACCTGTATTATTATTAGCACCGCGTCCTACACCCGTTCGGGTTTTACGCACTTACGCTAATGTGTAATGGTAGGGTGATTGTGAGATGAAATGGAGGACCTACAGTTTAACGTGTGATCCGAATCACGGTGGAGGCCTGGCATTCCACAAATTCCCAAGTTGTGGTTAATACACGTCTTGTCAGAGGTGAAGGAAGATAAATACACTTGTTAACATTACTGTACAAGAGTATTTTGACCACCAACTCACCTTAAGTACAAGCGATGTTGGAAACTTAAGCTGGTATTTTGCTGAAACACGTCAGATAATCTATTTTTTTCCCGCTTGTCAGACACTAGATAGAAATATTAGCTCGGTTTGTATGAAAATTGGAGTTGGTACAATCTCGTACCAACTTTTTCAAAAATTATTTGCTGTAGTAATGTCTAAACAACTAGACAGGGTTTAGTTTTTTAATTTAAATGTAAACCTATCTCATGGAATTTAGTATACAACGTTTACTTTAACTTCACGTGACCTAATGCAAGCTAGATTTTGACCAAGTCATATACATAATTGAATATACATATTCACAGACGGAATCTGCACACTATTTAGTGGAGAGGTTTTAAAACTCGACATAGATATGAAAGTAAAGAATAAATAATAGTTTATCCACTTCAGTGACTGACCGGCCTAAGGCGTCACTCTGGTGTTAGACGTTACTGATGATGACAGAGTGATCGGGGTTCGAACTCCGGCCGGATCCAGTGAGAGTGGTTTTTACTAACTGGTTTCTACTCTCTTTCCAAGTAAATGCGGGTATATTACGATTAGGTGGGAACGTTTTATTAACGTCTTAGCAATCTTGACCGTCTCCTTTAGTCAATGTTAAATCATGCCGCCACTTTTTTTTTAGAACGGTTTTATACCATTGGGCGGTGTACAGTAGGATTCTGGTAGGAGAATAAGGGTTTTTTCGTGGTCAATATTGATAACATTTTACTATATTATTAATATAATTTTAAAGGTATTAATATTTATTAAAAATGATTACTGACGATCACATAGCTTGACGTATAAATAAGTGAAAATTATGTTAATAACTTTTGTAACCATCAAAAAAAGTTTATTTTTACCTGAGTTGGATCGTATCTTACTTTAATTATGGGCCATACACAATATTTAACCAATAGACTGTCAACTGATCCCTTGGTAGCAACATCGATGGCACGTGGGTTAAGACGTAAACCTCGCGCCTGGTTTGGTTTTCCAGTGGCGGATAAATAAGAGGCTTGAGTCCCAGCCAATTATGCTGAGGAAGGTTGTTTTTTTTTCGAAATGGTGGCCTAGTGTTTAGAATATATTTTTTTTCATAAATTGTTTTTCACCCTCCCTTCATGAAAGTTAAGGTAAGTTTCAATTTACTTTAACTTTACTCATCCCCGCCCCATTAGTTTGAAATATTTGGATAGCCCCTGAGTTGTAGTGAGACGATGTTTACACATATACTTAGTGGAATCAGGGGAATTCCAATGACACTGTAATAAATGTTCTACCTTATCGTGAATCGAACCTAGAACTACTAGATAGGAAATCAGGCTCACAGGCACCGCGTTTTATTTATTAACCATTCGGGCCATACACATAAACATACGTTCTGATTGCACTATTGTTTTAGAAACGGGGTGTATTGACTTTATATTTCGTATATACAGATTTTCGTGAAGGGATTCTGGCAAACAATTTTTTTTAAAACACCCTCAGGACAACATATCCGAATTCGAAACCTGATCTCCCCCCCGTCAAAGGTACTCCAGCTAGAGCTAAACTTAAGTAACCAGATAATGTAACTACTGAAGCAGGTTAATTAAGATTCGAGCCGAAGACAATCAAATAGGAGTGCAGCCCAAACACATCCTTAGTAATTTATTTGTATTTAGCTCCACGTCTTGCTACCCGTTTGGGTTATACGCTTAAATACTAATTACTCTAATGTATTAGGAATTGAGAAGGTTGAATTTAGAGTAATACAGCCCGAACTTGTGTGGAGGGAGAAGGGAAAATCATTTAGGGAAAAACCACGCCCAGTTGACCCAACCAAAACTCGAACCTCGATATCCCGTTATTTGGTAGTCTGGCCGACACGAAACTACCGCGTTAGCTAACTACTCCACCGAGGCGAGTACATCCTCATTAATCACCAATCGAAACATTTTGTTTGTTTATACTTCATGAACTTTATTAGAATATCAAAGGCAGTTGAACTTTGCTGCTAACCAAACAACGCACAGATCACCATCAACCCCTACTCTACGGCGAAAACCCCTTTGGGAGGTACTTGGAACACTAATTGAATTAGACCCGAGGCTTTCCCTTTCCCCGTGTTCAAACAAAATCCACGAGAGGGCACCGAATCTGATGAGACTGAAATTAATTACAAGAAACAAACAATAATAATAATAATAATAATAATAATAATAGCTGCTCTTGGCCTTTGCAGGTCACTTGCATGCCCGCAACGTAGAATAACTGATTAGTCATTCATTTTCAATGGAGTCGTTCATTTTACTGCTACTTTAAATTAATTATTATTATTATTATTATTATTAGCACCACGTCTTACTACCCGTTCGGGTTATACGCACTTACGCTAATGTGTAATGGTAGGGTGATTGTGAGATGAAATGAAGGACCTACAGTTTAACGTGGAATCCGAACCACGGTGGAGGCCTGGCATTCCCCACATTCACAAGATGTCTTGTCAGAGGTGAAGGAAGGGTTTGGTAATCAGATAAATCTGTGCCGGGACCGAGGATTGAACCCCGGCCGCCAGCATAGAAGTCTGACACCTTACCCCTAGACCGCCAGGTCACCTTTAAATTAATAAGTTCAAAAAAGAGGCCCAAAGGGTGAAGAAAATTAAGCAATTTACTCCAGGTCCCCTCTTTTAGGGGGCTTCCAATCCCCCTCCCCCAAACATACATATTTTATAGCAGCATGTATTGCCGCATTCGTAACCCATAAGAATAAGATGTATTTTTTATTTTAGCAGTTTTTCAGAATGATGCTCTTCTAAAGTGTGGTGGAAGGGAACGTTATTACCATATTTTTGCAGTATTTATACCAAAAACCCATTATGGCCGACATGTAAAATATGGCCTCAGTAGATACATTTAGTTTACCTTTCTACACATCGGAATCTTAATAGATCTTGAATATTTGTTGTGAGCAGAAATGATTTTTGAGCTGAAACCTTTCTTAATGTAAATTTATGGGATCATATTTATAAATATCTCCAAATAGTATATGTCACATGACCCGCCTCGGTGGTGTAGTTGTCTAGCGCGCTAGTTTCTTATAGAGCCAGACTGCTGAGGATGGGGAGATCAAGGTTCGAATCTCAGTCGGGTAAACGTGGGGATGGCTTTTCCTAAATGGTTTTCCACTCTCCCTCTACGCAAATCCGGGTTCACTTCCTCTAATTATAACCTTCTTAATACATTAGAGTAATTAGTACATAGGCGTATAACTGGAAGGAGTGGTAAGACGTGGTGTTAAATAAAAAATAAGTATCTGTCCCAACTGCTTTCAAACAATATGTATGAAAAACATGGGTTTGGTTTTATCCAAGTTCAAAAAAAAATGCTTTAAAATGTGTTTTTCAGCGTCTGATGCACTAATTTTCTAAAATATAAAATATTATAATTAGTTTAAGATGCCCAATAATGATTTTTTAATTAATAATATTAAATTGTAAACAGCAACTACACAAATGTTTGCATACCTACCTTCTCATTCATCATTTTAATAAAATGGTTAGGCGTGTTGAATACATCTTGTGGGTAGCAGGATTGATCTAAGTTTGTTCCAAAAATAGTTTACAGTTAGTCAAAGGTATATGCCTTCTCCCCAAACATGTCAAATTTATCTTCGCAAGGATTAATTATTATTTTCAGGCCCACAACGAATGTAAGGGGGAAGGACTATTGGTACAATGGTATTGGGCCTGAGCTCAAGATCAGAATTAACACATTAAAAAAATGTAGTAGATTAGATAATATAAAAGTGACAAGTAATTAAATTCTCATCCAAACTAAAGAAGAGTGCAAGCCCATTCCACCAACTGGAGCTTCCTCCGGAGGAACCTACTGGTATTTTTCACAATGTTAACATTGGTTCGGTACAATCTTGTCCTTCATTTAGAAGTGCTTTAAAATTACAAGGAGTCTATCATTTTGCATTTAAATTAAATTTTACGCATGATAGGGATTCAAGTTCAATTTAAACTTAAGGTGCGGCCAAAGGGAGCGCAAGTATTTTTACAGTTTTTATAGAATTGACACTTTTCGGCCAAAATAAATCAAATATCTCTCCAGTAGCAACATAGAGTTTAGTTTTATGCACATGCTAATATCATCAGATCTTGAATATTTGTCAAGAGTGTCCTTAAATTTTGTCAAAACTTTCTAAACAAAGAGAAACAGTTTTGACAAAATTCCAGGACACCCTTGACAAATATTCAAGATCTGTTGATATTAGCATGTGCAGAAAACTAAATTCTATGTTGCTACTGGAGAAATATTTAATTTATTTTGGCAAAAAAATTTCAATTCTATAAAAACTGTAAAAGTACTTTCGATCCCTTCGGCTGCACCTCAAGTATTTTATCATGGGTGTAACATTTTCAGTGTTAAGTTGCGAGTTAATTTGTAAACATTGTTGGTTTGTTTTTGTAAAAGTGACCAATGATTTTTTTAAACGTAAACATTTCAAGAAAATAGAAACCAGTCGATCTGTTTTATCGTATTATAAAATCACAAATATATAAAAAAATAATTATAAAATAATGATTTGTAAAGCTATGAACCTACTCGGAGATTATTGTATGTATTTATTGTAAACGCATGCTTGCACAGCTAATGGATCTTAGTGAATCGAATGATAGAACTTAATATAACACACATTGATTTGGTATTTTAATTTTTCCTCTTCGCCGTTTGTTCTCCTACTGCCAAACAGCTCTTAACAAGAACGTTTTAAACTAATTTGGTTTCCATATGCCCACATATTGTATTCATTACTTTAATGTATTTTGTTAATCCAAGAAGCTAACTGCACCTATTCCTATCCAACAGTCTTTGAAAATAATCACGTTCTTCGGTTCATTTACTCACAAAGTTGATCTTGTTTTAGTTTTTTTTTTTTCATTTTATGTTATGGATAAGTTTTAAAAGTCGAGAGTGTTCACACAAGCTAGGGCACTAGTGTGTGATCCAATTTCACGGAGAACATCATATTCCATGGGATAATACTGCCTAAGTAACGGAGCTAGCTCNTCATTTTATGTTATGGATAAGTTTTAAAAGTCGAGAGTGTTCACACAAGCTAGGGCACTAGTGTGTGATCCAATTTCACGGAGAACATCATATTCCATGGGATAATACTGCCTAAGTAACGGAGCTAGCTCTACTAGAAAAATAACTTCCGCTTTGTTACATGACATATTCTTTTAACCCAAATTACTAACGGATATATAAAACATGAACATTAGCGAGACAAACAAACGGAAAGAGAATTTTCGCAAGAAAAATCGTTGTAATAATATTTTAGAAGCTTACATAAAGACTATTATTTTTAATTTCGCGTTTAAACGTAAAGTTATTAATGACCCCATTCAAAGATAATATAACGTAATAGTTGTTATAAAGTGCTAAAACACCACCCATCTGTAAATAAATACAAAAAAAAACCTTGCGAATAAGCTATCTAGTCGACCTGGTGGGCATTAAACTCAGGACTTCAAGATTACAGTCAATCTCAAAATGCACTGCTGGGTAATTTCTAAAAGCTTTATATTTATTAATATGTATTTAGCTATATAGCCAGTCAAAATGTTTTTAAATTTGACAATAACTAAAATAATGGTTCATTTTTTAACTGTTGTTTTGGTGGGGGAAAAAATCTAAATGCTTAAAATGAATGTATTACTTTAAAACGTATATTTAAGGATATGGTTGTTATTTTAATTGAAGGTAATCTTGGCTTATTGGCAGTGGGGATCTACTGTATGATGTGTATAACATTTCTGTGATACATTATCTTGCAAGTTACAGAAAAGTTTGTCAGTTAATTTCAAACACTTATCAGACAAACTTTACTTTAACGTGTCCAAACATCATTAGCTAGTGATGGTTTGTTCAGATATATATATTTTTATTAGAGGCCTTTAAAATACACTTTCTTATCCAACTGATTAAAAAAGTTATCCATAAGCCACGTAAAGCAGCAGCCGCGAGAGGTATAATGCCTATATGGAGGGAGACTAGGTAAGCTACAGTTTTACGTAGCACCGATCTTATACTTTAATTCTGATCTTGAAAAAGAATATTACTATTCTTCGTAAAAAAAATTAACAAAGTATTGTTATAAAATTATTTAAGATTATGTATATTCAATAAATACGATTCTAAGTAGTATTAAATTTGAGTGGCACAAAAGCTTCTTTTTTTTTATGAAATAATGAATGACATTCACTCTTGATGTGAAAAGCTACGTAAAACAGAATGGGGGGTGGGGAGGGGGAAGAGGGCTTAGTCTAAATGTAAATTTAGTGTTACACGAGAGAGAGGAATGGTGCTAAAATAAGGTAAAAAACAGAAGCGTTACGTGGTTTATGGATGACCGCATATCACTTACAGATTTACTTAAACAGACTGAACACCCAGTACTTCTACCATTAATAATTTTTCTCTGTAAAAAAAATGTATTCGATAATAAATATAGCAGCCATACTGAGAAACTAACACGGAATCATCAAGTACGTAACTACCGACTGAGATAGGGTGCTGTTCCATTCATAGCCAACAAGATTTTACCAGCCAGATAAAGATTTAGAAGAAAGTTTAGATAATATTAACCAAGAGAATCAAACACGGAGCACGGACAAATGTTTAATAATAATTAAATTTAATAATGTAGATGTTAAAATTATACAAACTTTAAAAACAAATACAATTTTAGCCTCATATTATATTATATTGTGTGCGTTTTGTCCCTGTCTCTAAGTACCTGTTCGGGCTATGCAGATATTAAGTAAATACGCAAATGTGTTAGGATAATAATAATAATATTTAGCACCGCGTCTTACTACCCGTTCGGGTTATACGCTTTAAGTACTAATTACTCTAATGAAATAGTAATTGGGAAGGTTGAATAAGAGGAAGTGAACCCGAATTTGCTTGGAGGGAGAGTGTAAAACCATTTAGGAAAAACCACCCCCAGTTCACCCGACCGAGATTCGAACCTCGATCTCCCCGTCCTCAGCAGTCGAGCTCAACACGACAAGCGCGTTAGCCAACTACGCCACCTAGGTGGGTCAAATGTGTTAGGGATGAGTAAGATTGAATTAAGAGGAAGTGTACCCTTATCTACGTGGAGGGAGCGTAAAAAACCCCATTTAGCAAAATTCACCCTCGGTACACCGAAAAAAGTATTCGAAACCCGATCTCCCCGCCATCAGCAGTCCAGTTTATTGCGAGACTAGTGCCTTAAACAATTTGATCAACGAAGCGGGTTTTTAAATATTTTATTACTGTCTCATTTTTATTTCTCAAATAATAATAATAAGAGAAATAACACTGAAAGAAAACATATTTTCTAAACCTGCCAAAGAAATAACAGCTCCAGCCTGAAAAATAACTCAAAAATATGAGTTATGTAAAGGTGGTTTAAATTAGTTTGAATTACTGGAATAGTAATTTTGTTCGTATGAATATTTAATAAGGTTCTCCGTCATATGGGAATGATCTCACGTGACCGCACACAGTGGTGTTCAAACATTACATATTCCCGCACCCAGAACGATTTCATTCGTTGTTGACACTGATATGAAAACGGTCTCTAGTCCAATCGGTGCAACACGGGTCTACTATGAAATAAACAGTTGTTGGAAAGCTTTGCTACAAATTAAGGCGTACTAACCGATATTGAAAGGTATACAGTACACATTTATTGTCAAAACTCTTAGTTAAAGAAATATATATGCGAAAATAAATTTATCTCGCTGTAGAAAACATTTGAATTGAAACATTTATTTTTGAACGAACCTACTAGTTGACAAATTTAGACAATTTTTAAAGTTATTAAAAAATACTTTATTTTGATTTTAAGATAGTGATAATTATTATAATGATTATTTTATTAGTAATATTATTTAGTACATCTTCTAGCTCAAATTGGTTTTATTTCTATTTATTTTTTAAGTCTCGATTAATACCGACATTATTATTAATTTTGGGTTGAGCAAACAAACCTGAGCTTTTGCAAGCTAGAACTGATTTATTAATATATACTTAATATTTGCTTCATTTCTTTTATCATCTATTATTTATTTATATCTTTATAAAAGTTCATGGAAAAGTTATATGGGTAGTTTATAAATATATATTTACTTTTACAGTACCAAATATTACCAAAGTTGAATACTTATCGTGTTATTTCTGACGTCAAAATGGATACCCAGACATTAATGAAACATATAAATCAGGGATTTATTTATCAGTGATAATACCTGCATTAAATTAGTTGAAATTATGTTAATAATATAAGCGTGATAACGTCAGGATAGTTGTAAGTAAATGCACCAAGCACCACTTACTCCAAACTTGTACAATCTAGACCTTTGATCAAATCTTTATACGATTCAGAGGTCGGTGATGCAATCACTGATTCAATACCTGATAGAATGAGCTCGGAATAAATTGAATCGTCAATGTTTTTCCATCAGAGGGGGGTTTGGGGTGAGAGTGGCAATAGAGATAAATGTTTATAATTCATTTATGGTGACAACACCTCTCCTAATTTTCTACGGTGGTTGTTAAAATACGTATTCCTTTTTCATTTAAGGGTAAGCCAGAGCTCGACTAAAAATACCTTTTCAGTTTTGTTTCAAAATAAAGAAGGCGGGAAAAATAAATGACACGAATTTAATAACAAATTTAAAATTTTTAGACCACGTCTACATCCATTCGGTACATCCACATGTTTACATATTTAGGATATGTTTGAAGGAGGTAGAATTTAGAGAAGGCGTACTCTTTGTGTGGGGAGAGAATGGTACTACTTAAGAAAATCTTGAGATGGGTAGAATTATGTATTTATTGAATCTGAATCTTAAATTTCGAATTCAAATTTGAATTCTTAAATTCAAATACAAATCCTTGAATCCAAATACGAATACTCAAATCTTTAAGAATTTACATTTTAGCTAAAGTAAAAATATTTAAAATTGAATATAAATGATAAATTTTTAAAAGGCATGGTACCACTGACAAATTATATTTTGTTTGTAATATCTTATTATGTCATAAACAAAAATAAACACTGTTTTAGTATATTAATTATCTTCATTCAATTTTGTCTTTAAGTTATTTTGATACTCTCCCGATAAATTAAATCTGCATGAATTTTTAACCAATTACCTAAATTTGTTAAATCAAGTAAAGAAATTCATGTTATTGTATTCGAGATAAGCTACATTTTTTAAGCTATTTATAATCTCAAATCTCTTAAATAACATAGAATTTAAGGTATAATCAAGGACTCGAAATTATATCATCTCTTCTTGAGAAAAACACACCCAATATGATTATGCCCTTATGGAATTACTAAGCTGACCCACTCTTTACCGACAATTCAATCCAACACGAAAGTACGTCTTGGGTCTGAGATCATTCGAGAGCCAGAGCGGGTCTCAAGAATAGTAATTACCTGATATTTAAATATATAGCTTTATCAATTCGTATCAACTTCTGAAGATTCCACATGGTACATGCTCGTCTTATTTCAAAAGCAAATGATACTTCTACATGTCCTCGAATGTTTAGATTTTATCTACAATCAACAGTGAATCCTCATATTTTAAATTCAATCATATTTTCTTTTGAAGTTTTAAAAAAGAAATCCAATTTAATCGTCGAGTTACAACGTTTATACAAAATTAATGTAGTGGAAAAATGTGTAATTTTTAAAAATTAAAACTGTGTATTCTAAACATTTTCTTCTTCCAGATTTGAGCCAATCACAATATTAAATAACATACACATTATTCGGAGTCAATTATTATTAGATACTTCAGAAATCCCGGAGTCTTGAAACTAATTACGGATCTTTTCCTACAACAGTCGGTAACACCATTGGTGGGACGTAGCCATTTTGAAAGTCTTGCCAAAACCCTGCAGCACCATAGAAAGACTTCCGGTAGGCGGAGAAAGATATTTTATGCGCACTGTCTCAGTCAATCATAAATCAAAATAAACCAACGCAATGTTTAATAGCATTTTGGTTGGAAGGAACTTTTAGAAAAAAACAAACTTTTTTTTTAGCTCAACATTGTTTTTAGCACCGTGTATTACTATCCGTTCGGGTTATATGCATATGTACTAATTGCACTAATTGGGCCATTAGGAAGATTAAATAAAGAGGAGGTATATTAATTCGCGTGGAGAGAGAGTGGAGAACCATTTAGGGAAAACGCCCTTAGTACACCTGAACGGGATTCGAACCCCGAACTTCCCACTATCGTCAGTGTAATATATTGCAAGAGCGATGCCTAATGCTATTCGACCCCCAAAGCGGGTATAAACATTGTCAACATTTAACTATACTATAAATATTATTGATATATACCAAAAGTGACAGTTGAAGATTACATGAATTGACGTATGAATATATTAAAATTGTTTTAATAACTTTTGTAACTGTTAAATACTTTTCTTTCTACCAGAATCCAACTATAGCTTTACGTCCATATATGAAAATGGTTTGTCACTTTTATAAACACCAAAATGTTATTTCGTATTGAAATTATACTTTGACCAAAAAATCAGATTGATTATAGCCTCTTCACCTTTGACAAGACATCCTGTGAATGTGGGGAATGCAAGGCCTCCACCGTGGTTCGGATTCCACGTTAAACTGTAGGTCCCCCTATTTCATCTCACAATCACCCTACCATTACACATTAGCGTAAGTGCGTATAACCCGAACGGGTAGTAAGACGCGGTGCTAATAATAATAATAATTATTATTATTATTATTATAACCTATAGCTTATAAATAAATATACTGAGCATCTGAGCTACATCATTGGTAGCCCTGAAGGGGAAAAAATCAGCCAGTACTAATGTACCGTTGCTCAAGGGACGTCCAAAAGTACTAATCGTACATCCTTTCCATGTCCTGATGAGGTGATGGTGATAGTGAACATGAGGGTAAGGAATCGGTGGGAACTATTAAACCTAACTTAAGCCTAATTAACCAAACCCTGTTCACTGTTGGTGTAATTTCCCCTTTCGGGAAAAATACCCAAGGTACCGACCAGGAATCGAACCTGAGACCACTGGACGTGTGGCCAGGTGCGACGACAACTACACCACAAGGTCGGCTGATTATAGACTGACTTTATTTTACACGTGACAGGAGACATTGGCACAGATTGCAAATGTGCGGTTTATAAATCTCAACAAGATTAATATTCGGTCGCATTCGTGTGAACACTTTACATAGTACGTATAATTTTTAAAATGACAAAATTGAATCCAGAGCACATTTTATTTGTATGGGCTTGCTGTTTCATTTTTTTAAATAATACCTTTTTTTTACTGTACTCAGTGGTGGTATGCTTAAACATTGAGTGGCACGTATGACTTCTGAGCTTAAAGTCTAGAATTAAATTCCCGGCACGAACAAATAAAAAAGTTGTCATTGGCCAACTTGGTGGCATTCTCTTTCACATTAAGGGGCCGGTCAATGGTCGTTGGAAGTGAAGAGTCGCGTCAGCGCCAGCCCCCAATTGACGGTAGCTGAAGAAAGCAATT
>CABEEJ010000617.1:0-20880 GCA_901482245.1 Timema douglasi
GAAGACCACTCTAAATAGCTTCTATAGGGGCAGGCATCTAATTATATCAACAAATCTCATGCGAAGACCACTCTAAATAGCTTCTAGATCTTACAAATTGGCCATCAAAAGACACTTTAGCTTCGAGAGAATAAATTTTCAACCTTTTTAAATTAACGTCTAACTGAAAAAAACACTAAAAATGTCAGTTTTTCTAAAGGGAGATTTTATAATTAAAAAATAGTGTTAAGTTTGTGTTTAAAATTTCAATAGCCAAAATATTTGTAATTGTGTTATTTTTAAAAATATTGTTGATCATGAGTTTTAAAAGATTTTTTTTCATCTTCAAAATTTTTTCTAGCTTCATTTTTTTAATCTTCCCTCTTTCAAATCATATGTTTTGGCGTAGGGATACATTTTGAAAACTAGTAGCTTTTCTAGAAATTTTCTACTGTTCTTCCTATCGAAGAAGCTCGTCGCGGCATACCAGTTGAAAACGATGTTCTAGAGGCACACAAATTTCAAAATTTTGCTGAAGGAAGACTAAGGGCATAAAAAAAGGGAAAGGGGTGGCCATAAATACGTATAACAACTTATATTGAATAAAGGTATAGTAGTTTGTCTATTGGACCCTCTCCCCACCTAGAAAATTTTAGATTTCTACGCCCTTGAGGAAGACCCCTTTAAATAACTTCTAGGGGCATCTAATTTTCAAACATCTGCTGGTGTAAGGTCCATAAATCCATCTTTGGATTGAGGTTACAAGCCTCTCAAAAGAAGAAAAAAAAATCTCACTCTAAAAAAAAAAAAAGCTCCGCCTCTATTGTATGAAAGTAGATCCAGTAGCTATTTGATCTGTCAGATAAAGTCCTTTCTTATCTGTGGCTATCAACCCTTGTTGAGATGTCAACTATGTTTTTCGAATCTGATCCTAAAGTCTGGAGTTTGACCGTTAGTCGGATGCATCAAGAGTTGTTTACAACACTTCTGGGCGAATGTGGAGACATTTTAATTCCTTGGATTAAACTAAGTGCGGTACGGTGAACCAACTTTACTTTGTAACGGGCACAGAAGCGCATATTAACAAAAATTAAAGTACGCGTGCGTACTTTTAAGATCATTCGTCCATCGACATTTTAATGCACAATTTTATAGTTCAGGTAAGATCTTTTTTATGATTTTTTTAAAATGTAAAAGATAAGAGATCAAACTTGATATTTTATGCTTTTAACAAACCATTTTTAAGGTAAAGTAATTAAGGTGAGATGGAAGGGGACGCGAAAAAAGATCAAGTGGCTTTTTTTAGCTAGAATAAATAAAATATTGCTCCAGTACAAACATAGAGTACAATTTTCTTCACATGTTGATATCAACAGTTCCTGAATACCCGCCATGAGCATAGTGGCATTAGATGAGAAACTTTTTAAATGAAGAGAAAAAGTTGTCATTAAATTCCAGAACATTATTATTGCGTTTTACTACCCGTTCGGGTTATACGCACTTACGCTAATGTGTAATGGTAGGGTGATTGTGAGATGAAATGGAGGACCTACAGAGGAGGACCTACAGTTTAACGTGGGATTCGAACCACGGTGGAGGCCTGGCATTCCCCACATTCACAAGATGTCTTGTCAGAGGTGAAATTCCAGAACAACCTTGACAGATATTCAAGAAATTTTGAGGTCATCATGTGAAGAAAATTAAATCATATATTTGTACTGGAGCAATATATTATTTATTTTGGCAAAAAAAAAAGTTTTGCCATAAAGACAGCAGAAACACTCCCTTTTTCTTGCGTCGCCTTCCCTCCCACCTTGATGTACAGGGCTGAAATTTAGTACTAGACATTCATATGAGGTGTGCACAATGAGATATTTATAGTATAAATAGTAAAAAACTTCAATTAAATATCCATCAAATATATTAATATATTAAAAGAGATTGTGTACACCTCATTGCCTATCTAAACTAAATTTCAACCCCATAAATTAATTAATTTACCTTAACAATTTACGTATTAAGTATATAATAATAGCAAGTTTAGCCCCTTACAACAAGTGAACTGTAATGATTTAAAAACATCGAATCAATATTTATAGTTAAAAAATTGTGCAGTAAGATTTATGGTGGAATGACTAATAAAATTATATCTGTTTCACTTCCAGCCAACTTTCCAGACGTTATACATGCTTCTAGGTACATACAGCGAGTCGTACTACCCGTCCGGGATAGAAAAAACAAAACAAAAACACTTCAATATACTCGACCAGGATTCGCACCTTTACCTCATTGTCACTGTAAAACTAGTTCCACAGACGATACTGAAGCGTTTTCCCCCCTCGAATATTGTTAAGGCCGATTCTACTACACTAGCTGTTAAAACGCGGCGGTTTTGCCGCTAGCTAACGCCCCCAAACCCTTGAATCTACACCCGACTGTCAAAAAACGCTACTGATTCTACAAGAGCGGTTTAAACGCCGCGGTTGTTGCTTCCAGTCGGTGAGAATGGTTTAAAAAATGGCCATTGTACAGGCCGGCTGTATTGCGGGACTTATTTTGTTGGAGGAAACTCGAAAAAACAAATAAAAAAACTCGTAATTTGATACGTTTGTGAACTCACCCCACATTATCGAACCGTCTCTCAACAG
Source organism: Timema douglasi (assembly GCA_901482245.1). Lineage (NCBI taxonomy): Eukaryota > Metazoa > Arthropoda > Insecta > Phasmatodea > Timematidae > Timema > Timema douglasi. The sequence continues at coordinate 2,628 of CABEEJ010000617.1, forward strand.
GACAGTTTCATATTATGTATGTGAGTCGCAGAATGTACCCAGAGAAGTTATTGCTCTTAGTATGAAATGTCTGTGGTTTCATTTGATGTTCTATTTGGTTTAGTGAATGAAAATATTGCAAAACGTGATACCATGTTGAGGAAGAGTATCATTCTTGCGGAAAGACTTGTTGTGACACTGAGGAATAACTGCCGTTAACGACTGGTGTAATTTGATTCGCGTTTCTACCGCTAGGCGGCTTTAACGTCTCCAGAGGTAGCGGTTAAAATGCTGGTCTACACGAAAACTTGTTTTCTAACTTGATAACAAGGGTTCCCACCTCTGACAATACATCTTGTGAATGTGGGGAATGCCAGGCCTCCACCGTGGTTCGGATTCCACGTTAAACTGTAGGTCCTCCATTTCATCTCACAATCACCCTACCATTACACATTAGCGTAAGTGCGTATAACCCGAACGGGTAGTAAGACGCGGTGCTAATAATAATAATAATAATAACAAGGGTTCCATTCAAAGGCGCGGTTGCTAACGTTTTAATCGCTAGTGTATAACAGGCCTAACAGTATTCAGATCTTCGTCATTAACGGGTTTCCAACCTGTGACCAGAGGTCTGTTTAGTAAAATGCCTCCATCTACCTCTTTCTTTCCATCATTCTTCTCCTCTCACTGGCACACCCAACGTTATCTGCTGCTCCCATTTCTTTGATGTCTGAAAGATAATCTGGGAAGCGTGATAGTGTCCACAATATTAATTTGTTTCATCACGCATCCCAGATGATGTCTATTGTAGCTACAGCCGAAACGTCCGTAGTTATTACCTCGACACCGCCCCTGCATGCTTTTTGTTTGTTTCTGTGTCTCGTTATTGTTACCTACTATTTCCTGTTTTCTCTCCACTCACACTATAATACGGTTCACGTTCTCCCTGAAGCATTTAGATATGAACCAACATAGGCTGAGGGAATGCGTGGAAACGACCAGTTTTCTTTAAAGGTAACCATCACTCATTTGTAGAGTGGCAGCACTATACAGCGAACTGTGTTCATCCAGTGGCAGCAGTGTAAAGTGTGAACCGTGTTGTTTGTCCAGTGGCAGCAGTGTAAAGTGTGAACCGTGTTGTTTGTCCAGTGACAGTAGTATAAAGTATGAACCGTGTTGTTTGTCCAGTGACAGCAGTATAAAGTGCGAACCGTGTTGTTTGTCCAGTGACAGCAGTGTGAAGTGTCAACCGTGTTGTTTGTCCAGTGACAGTAGTATAAAGTGTGAACCGTGTTGTTTGTCCAGTGACAGCAGTATAAAGTGCGAACCATGTTGTTTGTCCAGTGACAGTAGTATAAAGTGTGAACCGTGTTGTTTGTCCAGTGACAGTAGTATAAAGTGCGAACCGTGATTGTTTGTCCAGTGAAAGCAGTGTAAAGTGCGAACCGTGTTGTTTGTCCAGTGACAGCAGTGTAAAGTGCGAACCGTGTTGTTTGTCCAGTGACAGCAGTGTAAAGTGCGAACCGTGTTGTTTGTCCAGTGGCAGCAGTATAAAGTGCGAACCGTGTTGTTTGTCCAGTGACAGTAGTATAAAGTGCGAACCATGTTGTTTGTCCAGTGACAGCAGTATAAAGTGTGAACCATGTTGTTTGTCCAGTGACAGCAGTATAAAGTGTGAACCATGTTGTTTGTCCAGTGACAGTAGTATAAAGTGTGAACCGTGTTGTTTGTCCAGTGACAGTAGTATAAAGTGCGAACCGTGTTGTTTGTCCAGTGACAGCAGTGTAAAGTGTGAACCGTGTTGTTTGTCCAGTGACAGCAGTATCAAGTGCGAACCGTGTTGTTTGTCCAGTGACAGCAGTATTAAGTGCGAACCGTGTTGTTTGTCCAGTGACAGCAGTATAAAGTGCGAACCGTGTTGTTTGTCCAGTGACAGCAGTATAAAGTGCGAACCGTGTTGTTTGTCCAGTGACAGCAGTATAAAGTGTGAACCGTGTTGTTTGTCCAGTGACAGCAGTATAAAGTGTGAACCGTGTTGTTTGTCCAGTGACAGTAGTATAAAGTGCGAACCATGTTGTTTGTCCAGTGACAGCAGTATAAAGTGCGAACCGTGTTGTTTGTCCAGTGACAGCAGTATAAAGTGTGAACCATGTTGTTTGTCCAGTGACAGCAGTATAAAGTGCAAACCGTGTTGTTTGTCCAGTTACAGTAGTATAAAGTGCGAACCATGTTGTTTGTCCAGTGACAGTAGTATAAAGTGCGAACCGTGTTGTTTGTCCAGTGGCAGCAGTGTAAAGTGTGAACCGTGTTGTTTGTCCAGTGACAGTAGTATAAAGTGCGAACCGTGTTGTTTGTCCAGTGACAGTAGTATAAAGTGCGAACCGTGTTGTTTGTCCAGTGACAGTAGTATAAAGTGTGAACCGTGTTGTTTGTCCAGTGGCAGCAGTGTAAAGTATGAACTCAGAACTGTGCTCTTCTTGCCAGTCCCAAACAAACCATATTCTGTTCTTCAGTTGAATTGATTGTATACATCCAACGAGTTCTCTAATCTGTTCCAGTCTTTCTTCACAGTACCTTCCTCCATATACCCGTCATCTTCGCACATGTGAGACATTCGTCAAAATAAACTCGTGTTCCGTTGTCGAGTCTGTATAAACACGCGTCTGCAAGGGAGCGTAGCAGTGGCGGAGTGGAAATATCTCGCGGTGCGCTGTTGCCAGATTTACAGTTGGCCTTTCCTTTGAATAATATGGTAGTAGCATGGACTTGAATGACTTTTCAACTTTGGCACACACGCGCCTTATAATTTATTCTATTTCTATATATAATGTGTATTAATAAAACAAGGTGTGTATGTATGTCATGTAAGTTGCGTGATATTTACCACAATCAGAGATAGGAATTTTTTAAATTAATAGCCCCTGAACCGAACATGTGCACTTTAATGCCTGAATTTTAAAATTTGTATTTAGATTTTATTAACTCAATTCAAATCTGTGTCAAAATGTTTTTTTGGTAAAGAAAAATCACCGCAAGTGATAAACGTCGGGTACTTTTAACATAAATTGATTCAAATCAACATTAACATTCAGTTAGCCTACAAAAGAATATATTAAGTTTTCACATAAAAACTCAATATTTTCCTTGCACCTTGCATAAAAATGTCTAGCAATCTTCTCGATTTTTTTTAGACAAGTCCTACTTATTGTATGAAAGTTGTATTTATATTTTACGCACAGACTGTTCAAGATAGATTTTTACCTGGGCGATTGTTTAAAAATCATATGTAAAGGTTTTGTGTTGCCAACACTTGTAAAAGATCACTGTTTTGTTATAGATGTAAAGATCTTTAATTACCTGTTATATATTACATTTCAAATAATGAAAACTTTTCTCATACTATTTTTTTTTTAAATAATATCTTTTTATCCAACTTGAAACAATATTTTTAACATAATTAAAAGTACTTATTCATTTTGGAACGTTATTGATTGTGTGATATAGTGTACACATCAATACCTTTTAATACAGGCATTTAATTTACTTGGAAGAGAAAATTGTTGTCTTTTTTTATATGAATATTTAATATTATTTAGAAATATTTAACTGAATAAAATATTTTCATCAACTTCGTGTCTGCATCATTGCAAACAACTTGTTTACTGTCATGTTCAACCATATGGTTTAAATTCGTTAGTCGCCATTTTTAAGTTATGTTTGTTAGAATTTTTTGTGAAAGTGGTGCAAATATATTTTAAAGTGGAATAAAACGATAAATAAACCTTGTGTCCTCGTCCTCAAATAAATATGTAAATAATATTGGCCTAAATTACTGTGGCTAACTACATTGGATAACTGTAATGAAAACAGATGGTAGAGTGATAGATGTCAGCTGTTGGCATAGTGATATACTTGGGATTACGTCTAGTAACATTTCGAGCTGTCATCCAGGTAAACTTAGGTATTGAATGAATAGTTGTTGTCACTTAAGGGAATATAATGAGTCAACCTAAAAAAATTTCTTCTTTCATCAGCTATAAAAAAATATGTAAACAGGTTTATATATAAACTTTGATTCGGTTCAAAAATATTTATCTCTAAAAGTGGCAGACGCAGAACACACAACTTTATGTAAGTGTGTGAAAGTAAATCTGGTAACTTTTTTTAGTTGTCAAAGAGAGACCTAACTATGAAGATTGGACTTCATAAATAATATTGTTGTGAATGTATAGTAAATGAATAAAATAAAAATTCACCTAAATGTGCTGAATTGATTTTAACATATCTTTAATTCATAAAATAGAGGATACACACCACACAGAATTTCTTACTTTTACTAAGAAATTTATTTAAATCTTGTAGAATATGTTAATATTTAGCACCACGTCTTACTACCCATTCGGGTTATACCCTTTAAGTACTAATTACTCTAATGGATTAGGAATTGGGAAGGTTGAATTAGAGGAAGTGAACCCACATTTGCGTGGAGGGAGAGTGGAAAACCATTTAAGAAAAACCACCCCCAGTTCACCCGACCGAGATTCGAACCTCGATCTCCCCGTCCTCAGCAGTCTAGCTCAACACGACAAGCGCGTTAGCCAACTACACCACCGAGGTGGGTGTGTAGGACATGTTAAACGAATTAAAATACTTTGTTACATACACAATCTGTAAGAATAATTTAAATAAAATATAGACCAAGAAAAAAGTAAAATCACTGCTAACCAAAGAGCATACAACAATCGACTCTCCATTTTCCAGAACTACATTTGAAAAATTTAGTTCCGCACAGATGGAGGAAACTAAGATTTATAAAAAAAATACAAAATAAGTTTTTTTTAAACTTTCCTCTCTTCAAATTTGCCTCTAATATCTACTAGAAGATTACCACACAAATATACCGGTTAAAACAGATTTATGCAAATAAATGTCTTACAAGCGTTAAGAAAAACTCGTAGTATAGTTATCATCATTGCATCTTTCGATGTGTCTCACAGAAATAGCTTATTTTCCTTCCTAAGAATTGCACCATATGACAGTTCAGCAGACTCAAAATAGAATCTTGGGAGGTGGTTCGTTGGAAAGTCCTAAACAGTTATTTTTCTCATGTTTGCTTAGCACACCATCAGCCGAGGTTTATTTTTTGTTGGGAAAATGCCAACTCTTGAGTCGCACATGCTTTATTTATTGCAGCAAACTAAAATCTTTAATTCATAATGAAAATACATGGAGCCGATGATTCAACGATGTACAATGCCAAATATTTTGGCATGCGACTTCGCCCACCCCCGCGAAGTTTTTAGCTGTGCGCCTCACTATTCGTTCAGGTTGTTCGCTTATGTACTAATAATGCAAATGGTTATAATGATTAGGAAGTGTACCCATATTTGCGCGGTAAGAGAGTTGGAAACCAACCTCAGTACATCCAGCTGAGATTGGAGCTTCAATCTCACAGTCATCAGCATTTTAGTATGTGAACCTGGCACATTAGACCATGCGGCCACCAAAGCGGGTTTGCCGATGTTAACCTACACATTAGTGAAAGAATAAATTCTTCTGGCATCATGGATCCGTCATGACTATGAACCATGTGGCCAAAAGGTGCTTGGCATCTACTTAGTTGAAACCCGGGTGCAAATCCCAGCAAGATCAAAAAATATCATTGGTGAAATTAATTTTCCAACCTAAATACGTGGCCATACCATTTCATTCCTTCTTCCTCCATCTCTTTAGTCGAGCTGTACTCCCACTCTTTGCCGGACTTCATTCCTGATCATGCCACATAATAATCAGTTAATATGAATTTAATGGTATATATATATATACCATTATGGCATTAATGGTATATATATATATATATAGCTCAAATTCGCGCCAATTTACATCAGCATGTGTGTACGTAGACATGTACTTCCTTTATTTTCCTTCATAGGCAAAAGGATTGGTGAATGTGTACAAAATACACAATATATTTAAAGCATATTTTGACCTTGTACTTACAATTGAAACACTTATTTTTTAAGCTATGCTTTATTTACAATCAAATCTTAACCTACATCATTCTGAATTGCACAACAATAAATACAAAAGTGTAATATCACTATTAGCCTAATTTGCTATATGGAGGCCACAATGATGACTAATAAGTAGGTAAGTCTGTTTAAACAAACTGACACAAGATCAAGGATAATACAGTAAGGTACCAAAACAATATATCACAGCTCATTAACTAAAACTGCCGTAGAATATCTTCTTTGGCAAGACACTTTAGCTGTAAAATGAGATACTAGTAAACAAAGAAACACATAAAAGGCCATGTGGTCAGTCTGAATCACATAAAATATACAGCTGAAAAATTACTCAAGTTCATATAAAAAAAATACCATACATAAATAGTTTAAAACAAAAGTAATACTTTTACAAAGTGTAACATCCACCCTCACACAAAGCTGTCCAAAATATGTGTATAAAGGCAACAACCAATCTTTTGAAAATCCATTCCTTAACTTACAATTATGTAAAATTTAATCTTGCCTCGATGCAGACAATTTCTTTTTAGACTGTATAGATTTGGAACTCTTACCACCTGATTTTTTGCCACTACTTGCCGGAACAGGCTCCAAAGTGATATTTTGACCAGTTTTACTGCTAGATTCCAGCACCTGTGAATCTAACTTAGTTTCATCACTTGCTAATGGTTCAACTTCCATCGTCTTTCCCTCGGGTTCTACCACTTTAACATTACTAGTTTTTTCTGTTCCAGTGTCTTCACCAGTAACCACTTCAACTTTCTTCGTCTCTTCTACTTCCATAGAATGTGCTCCATTATTTGATTCTGATAGTTTTTCCCCTTCGGTCATTTCAACTTCAGTTTTAGTAGTTGTTTGAGATTCTTCTTCCATTTTATCATCCTTTACTTCACCATTGGTTCCTTCAAGCTCCATTTTATCAGGAATATTCTCTAATTCAACAGATTCTTTTACAGACTCTTTACAATCTGTGTCCATTTTCTGTTCCTTACTCTTCTGTAGACTGTTACCTTCAACTTCTTTAAAAGTATCAGCAGTTTCTTCAGGAGCTACTGGAGACTCCAAAACCTTATCTTGATTATTCACATTAACATCTTTAGGAGTTTCTGTTGCGAGTGAATCTTGAGAAATTTCTAAAGACTCAGGCTCTGTCTGTCCACCGGCTGAACTTTGCTCTTCATTACCTTCTTCCGCAATATCTTGATTCTCCTCCGAGGTCTCCATAACTTCAACGTCCACCTTTTCTTCAGGAAGAGGCACTCTTTCTTCTAAAATTCCAATACCCTTCTGTATTGAACGAATCGCCTCCTTGCGAGCTTGTCTCACATTCTCTTTCCCTTCAGTTTCAATGTCATCCAGTTTCAACAAGTTACGAGTCAGCATCTCATCTAAGTAAATGTATTCCTTGTCAGATCTTGAATTACCACTAAACTCTTCCACTTTCTTCATCAGATCATCAACATCTTTTTGAATAACCGCGACTCTAGATATGGGATCGTTGGGAGAAGGCGCTTCTGGTGGAGGTTTAGGAGGTTCCTGTTGAGGTTTCGTAGGTGCCTTAGGTTGAGGCGGCTGTTGTTGGCTTTGAGATGCTGAAGGCCTTTTGGGTTGAGAAGCAGGTGGAGGAGAAGGTTGACGAGGCTGAAACTGATGGTGGGATGTAAATTTGGGTGATGTTCCATAGGAGTGAGAAGGATGGGGCGGCTGATGAAACTGGGATGGTTTCGGAATATAGGATGGTTCACTAATATTCTTTGGTAATACAGGCTCATCTCGGCCTTCCACAAATATGGGAATGTGCCTGATATTGCTACCTTGCTGTTTCGGAGTCGGTTTCGGTGATGACGGTACTTGCTGCTGATGTTGCGGCGGCTTGGGTGCCATTGGTGGTTTTCCCTGTGCGTCTGGACTACCACACTGCTTGGTGGCAGACTCTGCAGAGTTCACAGGAGTGATGTTGATGCGGGAGACATATCGAGCAGGCTGTTCTGGGTTCTGAGATCGGTTGTCTGGTGGTGCTGACATGGACCTCTGGCCTCGTGGCTCCTTGTTCTGTTCAGAGGCATGCTGCTGCTGACCCATGTCCACAGTATTGCGCATCCCATACTGAGGAAGATTGCCCTGTCTAGGAGCTCTGCCTCTCAGTGGACCAGGTTCATCTGTTTGCTCTTGGAATTCACTCTGCATAGGCTGCTGAGGAACATCACTACCCGAGCTACTAGCCCCACTGGCTTGACTGCGTGCATCATCATCCCCACATGACTCTGAGCCCCTTCGCTTTTTGCCCCAAGGACTGTGAGAACCAATCTCTCCACCCCATCCTGGGGGGCAGCGCAGGTGGTCTGCAAACTCTGGATGGCGCTGGGCCAAGTCATCCAAGTGGGAGCGAATGTCCTGTTTTCCTCGAGGCATATCGTCAAATGGAAAGGTCTGAAACAAAAAAAAGTATTGGAATATAAGAAACAAACCTAGAACAGATAGTGTGCATGTACAACTTAATTTCTTTAACATTATAAACAAAATATCTTTTAGAAAATTGCTAAACCTGGTGCCTGCAAAGTTATTTTAATGTGTACACAAATTCACAATTCGTTATATTCTACAAGAAGGGAGCGGAAACATTAAGCCAAGGTAGACGCACGATGCCGCATACTGAAGCGCTGAGCTCGTTGCGGATCTACATAACCCGTGTCCTTATCAAATATAAGTTTTACAATTTTAAAGCAATTGATGAAAACGTTAAATTATATTATTTTGAAGTTAATTTTATGAGTAATGTCTCAGTTCTGTTTCCTCACAAAAATGGTATTTTAAGTCTATCATAACATAACATTGTTACATTTGAAGCGCCAGTGGTGCCTCTCAAATATGAAACACAGCCATGAAAGGATATTTCTTACAAGGAGAAGGCGCCCTTAATACTCTCAGACGCTTCAAACATGTGCAAAGGACGGCGGAATCGGGGGTGGGAAATCAGCCCGTTTGAGAAAAGTATAAGCCTCCCAGGAATAAATCTCCCCTCTTCCTTCCAGATATATTTCATATTCTGATATTATACTACCATAAAGCCACATGGCCCACTCGCTGACAATGTTTACCCACTTCCAGATGAGCTAGAATCTTGAAATCTGCCAAACTTATAACTTCTAGCCAGTAACTAATAGGAAAATTCCAAAAAGTTTAACACAGCAAAAAAAAAAACAAGATGGCGGAGCAGCTTTAAGTCAGTGCAGACCTTTCTTTGAAGGTCTCTTATGGTATGACCTATCAAAAAACGGCTCTGAACTTACATTAGTTTACATCAACTAGCAAAGAAAACTTGCGGGGGGCGGGGGCGGGGGTGAAGAGCAAAGAGTTATATAATATAAAGCTGAAAGATGACTTTAAATCAAACTCTAGAGATGGCTTCTGGATGCATTCAATCTTTAAAAGCCGAAGGATAAAAAAAACCTTATAGACGGTAAAAGCATCAAAATTTACCCCCTCCCCCCGCCCCGGTTAAAATAATAAATCTTCAAACATCTGAAAGGACTATTCAAAATAACTTTTAGGGACATCCAATTTTAAAATTATTTTCGAAGGAGTGGCCGGCAAGGCCTTAAACATCTTTTTGCTTGCCCCACATCCCCAAGCACACAAATAAGGTTCCACCCCCACGGTCTGTGATTACTCAGTGCAGAGAGGGTTCATGTTCAAACAGTAGGCCATTACAGGGATATAGCCTTGCTACCACAAGAGCGTGACCTTGACCAAGGATAGATATAAAGTCCCAAGAATTGGTGAAATCGAGCCCATACAACGAGAGAGTATTAATAAAGAATGTTCCAACAAAGGTTAAGCTTATTATTTTATTAATACGCACTAGCTCTAGTGGAATGGCCTTTATAAAGGGCTCTACAGACACACCATCTGATAAATTGCTCGGTGTGTAGGCTTGTTGTCAGGCCAAAAATATTAATTTTCCAAGTTGGTTGGTACAAACCAGACGATCGCCAACTTCCCCACCTCATCGCCTGACGTGTTGTGTCTAGAGTTGTCGGACCGACCGGCCTATCTGGCGCCAGTCACCGCTTTGCAAGCGTTTAGGTGGGTAGTCAAGAGTGCATTCTTTTATTATAAATAAAATGACATCACAATGCTGAATATTTCTTAGGAGCATTCATAGGACATTTAAAAAAATTGCATGGGTGCTTTCTTTCTTTCTAACAACCAATTATATGCCCACATTTTTTTTCCTCGCAATATTTTAAATAAAGTGATAAATGATGCTAACGCGATTCAATTTTTTTTATTTGGATAGCGACGGAGGTATAGCGTGCGTTCGTAATAAGATCACGATAACTACAGTAGCCCCGTGGCTTCTTTGGTGCTGACTGACAGCTCACAGCCGACTTCTGACAGTCAACATTTAGGTATATACCTAAATTTATAACCGTCAAAAGTGACAGCTGCTAAACATGTTTTTTCGGATCATATGGTTCGGCGCAGGGATACTTTTCAGAGCTGCCAGTCAGCACCAAAGAAGCCACGGGGCTACTGTACTGACAAGTTGTACCGCCAGTCTGGCAGTGTAGAAGCTCGCCTCCGCCTTGCTATCCCGTTAAGTTGGTGCGTCTGTGGGACCCTTAACAAATTTAATTGCCAGGCTCAAGGGAAGAGGATTTGAACAGTGGTCTAAATACAGCTAATTTCATCAAAACGAATTACTATATCAAGAAAGAAAGAAATAAATCTCTACTTTCTATTTTTAGAACCCCCCCCCCCTACATTAACCAAAGACCCTTTCCTTTGCACTCTTCCAAGCAGGAGTGTGGAGTTTTGAGTCGGTAAAAACAATAACTCAATAACTCAAAACAATAACTTTTAATAGTAAAATTATATAAAAAGTATTAAAGGCCGAAATTTGCAATTTTGATTAAATTGTTTTAATAGAAATTCACAACGTCAAAGAAGCGTCCCATGAAGTAATCTGTATTGGAGTATCTTACTGCAGTAATTTTGTGATTACGAATTAATATAATGTATCAATCAGCAATTTATGAACGAGCCCGAGTTGGGCAGAAGAAAGAGGAGTAGAGGTCACAGCACTGTCTGGTAGAAGCCAAAGGTAGGCATGGTTCAAGTCTCGCTAAGCTATAGCTACTCGTATCTAGTGTGAAGAGTTGTGAACACCCAATATGCTAATATAATAAGTAGGATCGGTTGAGAAGACGCTCCAGATAACGTAAAGCGCAACACTCAAATTTAATTTTGTTCAAATCTCGTCAACGTAGAAGTATCCTTGAATTTTGTGGGGAGAGAAGATATTAACACCAAGAGAGGTGACCTGGCAGTCTAGGGGTAAGGTGTAAGACTTCTATGCTGGCGGCCAGGGTTCAATCCTCTGTCCCGGCACAGATTTATCTGATTACCAAACCGTTCCTTCACCTCTGACAAGACATCTTGTGAATGTGAGGAATGCCAGGCCTCCACCGTGGTTCGGATTTCACGTTAAGCTGTAGGTCCTCCATTTCATCTCACAATCACCCTACCATTACACATTAGCGTAAGTGCGTATAACCCGAATGGGTAGTAAGACGTGGTGCTAATAATAATAACAATAACAACAACACCAAGAGACTAATAACATTGCCCTATTATGCCCCCTCCTACTGTAACCACGTCAATGAGCATATAACATTCTCCCACTCAACCCCCCCCAATTACAATGCACAGGTTTTAGTTTACTAATCAATTTAAACACGTAAAGAAACATACAATTAACAATACACACTTAATATTCACCATAAAAATATCAACGATTTGCCAATGTCAGTTTAGGATCGAGAGACAATGCAATATAGTTACGTATTTTACACCAATCATGCATACAAATGTATTTTGGCTCGAGTCATTACTTTCATCATCGTGTTCCCCTTTCCACTTTTATGTCTACATGAAAAGATGGCCGACCAGTTTATCTACCAATTAGCCAAGTATACACCTAGAGGAAAATAATTCTTCCCACGATTGACTAACCAAAACTTTACGTGAAAGTGTCCAACATTCCGACTGTGTGATTTATGGTTGATTTGATATTATCAACTACCATACTTAGCATTATCTATGTTTAACGTTAAAGTAAACGCCCGATCCCTCACTATAACCAGATTTACCCCATTAAATAACGTTAGACATTACATAACAACTGATTAAATCTTTGCTATCTGGAACCACGTTACAATATCGCAGACAAAATACTGGCAGACGTCCAAAACACAGTTCCAAGAAGAGCCTTAAATGTGCACAAATAAAGCTCGCGTCTTGTGCAACTCCTACGCGAATCTAAATTTTATATAGTCATTTTAGTCGAGACAATCACTCGATTCTTGCCTTCAGTAAGTAGAGTGAAGATATCAAATCACATCGTTTGCAATAGTACTTAGTTCTAAAACTTCTTTTCAGACTCACTAGTATAAAACAACCCAACTAACCAAACCCTGCCGGGAACATAATAACCACAGTACTGTAATCGAACCTAGGACCCCTAGGTCGGCGTTCAAGCGCGCTGGCCCACAATATCGCGGGACCGGTTAGCGGAAGGCAGATTGCTCTCACCACTTCGATGTCCGCATGGTATAAGGCGTCACCCACACAATCGACTAGACTGCCATTAATGGGAGATAAGGACTCAAATACATGTCGGGTGTAGTAAGGGAGGTTTTCCACACTCCACGCGAATGTGGGTTTGCTTTCTCTAGATTAAACCTTTATCACTAAAACATTATTGTAGTTAGTACATATGAGTATAGCCCAAACGGGTTGTAGGACTGTTATAAAAAACATTAACCTTGGGGTGGTTTGGAGCACAACAAAAAGATAAAAGCCTCCAGGAAGCAAAAAAGTAAATTGTGCGTGCCAAAGACCTCCGTGCTAGCGTGTCTACCATCTGCCTAGACTTGTAGAGACACGAACCGGGTTAACAGCCCCAGATACCCCGCTGCAGGTATTATTCCACCACGATATAAGTAAACCTGGGTTTATTATTATTATTAATACGTAATGCACAATACAAACTGTGCTACAATAAAACTAATAGGAACATGGAATTAACCTGTGTTATGTCTGATGACAAGTCTATTCCTTTTGTCAAGCACTCCAATGCACCTCCCCTCTGCCTCGTTCAGTTTCTACAGAGTCCCATGTCATCTTTGGTGCTGACTGACAGCTCACAGCCGTCTTCTGACAGTCAACATTTAGGTATATACATAAATTTTGACTGTCAGAAGTGATAGCTGCTAAACATGTATTTGCAGATCATCTGGCTCGGCGTAGGGATACATGATTTGATCCGGTAACTTTTCAAAGCTGTCAGTCAGCAGCAAAGAAGCCATGGGGTTACTGTACTGAAGAAAGATTTAGTTTATTTTGACAAACAAAAATTAGTTTACTACACAACAAGCAGTTTCAAACGGGAACAGAATATATTTCCATCCTGCTGTGTATACTGGAGTTTAATTGGCTAGATGCTTTTATCTCATTCTCATTGGTTCATACATATCAAGTTCCAAGGGTCATCTATGCCCGACTATAATAAGTTAAAGTTAAATCAAATGCCTGCATTAAGCACTATTCACCATCTATCGATTATGACCGGTGTTTCGGTTTCTTGCGCACTATGTGCTATGCACGGATATGAATCCAGCCTTATAAAGCTAGGGTCAGTCAAGGTAAACCGAGTGGACATCTAGAGGCCCAAAACCTTTCAACGTACTAGCAGTTCCGACTCGACCAAGGGATGACACTTCCCGAATGCTCAAGAATTTGATTCCGTTGACAAGTCCCCCGGCGTAGGCGGCCATACAACCTGAACGTCAAGCTCATAGATAACACCATGTCCACCGGAGCGGGTCTACAGGTATTGATACCACCTCGACAAAAGTGCAAGGCCACATGACTTTACATATGAATGCGTGAAAGTGGTAAATATCTTATCTGTGGAACTGTCTTCACTACTGCGTTCCTGCGATAGTTCGATTTGCCAATCGGGGGATTTGAATCCAGATCAGGTTTACCAAGTTCCCCCCCCCCCCCCCCCCCCCCCCATAAATTATTGGCGGGCTACGTACGGCCTTAACCAAAAGGTAACTGAATGTAAGGAGCTATCAGATACTTGTAGCGTGGCTGCTTAGGGGGTGTGGGTCAGGATCACCTTGCCAGTGACGTTTGTAAAAGTTAGAATATTGAAAATTTCTATATTTGCTCGATAGTAAGTAGGTAGTANCCCACATCACCGCTTAAAGTTCCTCACCATCCCTCCACGCAAATGCGGGTACACTCGGCACATTATAACGCAATAAAATATTTACAGACGGTAGTTTACTCCATGGGAGAATATTATCACGAGAGGTTGTTTTGGAATGAAAATGTCGGTAGCGTGCCGGGTGGGTTCTTTCCGACACGGTTGTTTGCATGCCAGGGCGGGCGCACGGATACTCATTGATCGGACACTAGAAAAGGACCATGAATAAGACATTCATTTAGAGCTCGCACCAGTGGTCACGCAGGACAAGAGCCAAACACATTAGGTCTGATTTTCCGGCGACTAGGAGGATTGGATTCAAATTTCAGCTCGATGTACTTTGATAAATTGTTTAGGATAAATTACACTCCCTCCCAACATGCACATTCTGGTAGAGTTCTCATACATTCAAACTTACTCACCACGCCGGCCGAAGTTAAGCTCTTGAAAAAAATGTTTATATAGCACCCATTTAAAAAATAAAATAAAAATAAATCCTTAACTTTAGGAATATATAACAAATTGGATCTTTGTTTTGGATATAGCGAGATCTAATTTTAAAAGTTAACACATCAACGAAATAATTTGTGATTTCCACACCACCGATAAACTTGTCAAACAACACTATATATAATTTTCATCATCAGACCAAATTGGAGCGAGGTCCTATCCTGACACTCTGCTCGCCAGTTTCCTACTAAATATACGTTAATGTTATAATTAAGAGTTATTTGCATGGACGTTATGACAAGGTTCCTGATGTTTTGAGAATTTGTTTTCGGGCAAGAAAAAGGGACTTAAGCCGCGGACTCACAAAATCAGAAAACGATTTGAGCTGTAGCTGGACTTAATTTTAAACCCAGAGACTTGAAGCAAGAAAATCGATTTTGCTTTTTATTTACGCCCGAGTATATTATAACTTATTTTATTACAAAGTTTTCAACCGAAATTTTAGGAGACGCAACCCCCTCCCCCTTTATAACACATAATTTTGGTCTAACCATAGTCATAAAATGACATTGAAAGGCAACCATTACAAGACATTAATGGATGTCCATGGTTTTTCTTTGATTATAATGTAGTTTGCAGACAGTTTAGCCCTCATCATTTTTGTCTAAAATCTATATATTAATAAAATTAAAGTTTGTCGGTGTCATGAGCATTGTGCATTATCAACAGCACGTAGAGGGCTGACATTTTAAACATCAGTAGCTCCAGAGCACAAATGTGTGTACATCAAAGCAGGAATATTAAAAATTAAAAATTGATATGGATATATAAACTATGATTTCTCCCAGTTCGTTTAACCGGGGTAACCACGCAATCTTTTAAGTAATTTGGACCAGGAATGTCAAACTTTTAGTCCCATCACTTGTTTTGCGCGCCTGACAAGGATCAAGTCCCAAAAGTTGTTCAATCCACTCATCACATGATATGTGCAATGTTTGGCGGAAGCTACGTCTGGCACAAAAACACATCAACCCTCATTGTTCGCAACACAACCATATCATTGTTGTGAGCCACAGGTTTCAAATTTGTTTTTTTTTAAAAAGGGACAAGTCTTGTTGGTTTATAAAGGATACTACCCTTATCTTTAAAAACCGAGCATAACAACTTTTAATTATTTTCACTTCGTAGAATTACTATTGAACCCTATAAGTAAAGTATGATTTTGGTAGGAAGAACAGTATAAGTTAGTTTACTAAAGTTACTAAAACAATTTTAATATATTCATACATCAAGTCATGTTATTTGCAGCTGTCATTTTTGATGGATATTATCAATATCTTTAGAATGACACAAATAATATAGCAAAATGTTATCAACGCTGACCGCAAATAAATGTGTGAACTTTCTCTACTGTTCTTCAAAACAAAATCAGGGTGTACATTCAATTACCAATGTGGCCTTTATGGACAAACTAGCTTTAAAGGCCTTATTTAGGACATTGTGGATTTATTCCTACAACTTCCATTTGAAACCAGTTTATTCGAATAACTATTATCTAAAACACTTGCACTAAAAAAACTTTTAATGTATCAAGGGAAAATCTTTGATTGCAATCATGTTTTGCAAAATACATCAACAGTTACGATACAGTTGCCGTTATAAGGGAGTTTTTCTAACAAGTTGATTAATCCTGTCTTGTGATATCACATTCATTTCCAAGTGTGTAACACAATTTAATGAATATTTTCAAAACTTCAGAATATTCAGATTCGACCAGGTTCTATTATATTTGGATAAACTAGTTTCAAGCAAACCCGGAAATGTTCTAGAAGAAAAAATATATAATGATCCTAAAAAACATAATCTCTTGGTGTGGGACTTCCCCGCGAGCCACCGAATGTAACTTAAAAAACATTAAAAAACTCAGTATAAGGGGTATCTGGTATCACGCATATCTACTTATTATGCTAAGTATGAGAAGGATGTAACTAAGAGAAGTGTACCCGCTCTGCGCGTAGGTAAAGTGTAAACCCATTTAGAAAAACCCCATCCCCAGTACACCCGACCGGGATTCAACCCCTGATCTCCCGTCTTCATTTCAGTATTCTGCGAGAGCGACGCCTACACCAGCGGTCGGCAACCTACGGGGCACCAACTAATTTTATCCGGCTCGTAAAGAGATTTAGCAAACCATTTTATATTAATAATGATATTTTCCTTCTCGTTTGGTAATTAGCTATTATGGTTTACATATTTTGCCTTTGATTTTTTTCCAACCAGGCCCACCAAATGTTTACAACCCATATGGGCCACGATACCACAAAGGTTGCCTACCCCTGTCTAAGACCATTACAGGCATCCTGCCCCGATGTGCAGAACAGTGATACATTGTCCTAGGAGCACCTGAAAGGCGACGGACGATCCTGTAGAAGCGTTATGTTGTGGGTAGACGTCGCAGCAACTGTCAAGAGTGGAGCTTACAAGTTCTATTTCTAACCACGGGGCCAACCTTGGGACGCGGCCATCAAAATTAAAAATCTTCCAACCGCCACCCAGGTTTATCCTTGAAAATAAAGATTTCTTGACACCTTCGTTCTGGGAGAAACCCACGTTCAACACCCTCCCCTCCCCCCCATCCGCCACCTTTGCATCTGTGGGCACGCAGAGACAGATGTCAAGCTCGTCTTCCCGCGAGACGAAAATATCGTTTAATACATCCACGTCACCTTAAAAACATACTTGAGAAACAATGTGTCTCAAATACGATTCACCACACACGTGTTTTGGACAAGATCTAAATGTATGGTGTTTTGTTTTACACCGCGTCTTACTACGCATGCATGATATTTAATCTGGTGACCTGGTGGTCTATGGGTAAGGTGTCAGACTTCTATGCTGGCGGCCGGGGTTCAATCCCAGGTCCCGGCAAAGATTTATCTGATTGCCAAACCCTTCCTTCACCTCTGACAAGACATCTTGACTACCATTACACATTAGCGTAAGTGCGTATAACCCGAACGGGTAGTAAGACGCGGTGTTAATAATAATAATAATAATAATAATATTTAATCTAATGTATCAGAGATTAAATAGGAAGCATTTTAGAGGCAATCAAACCGCTATTGCGTGGAAGGAGGGTAGGATATAATTTTCTCCCCTACACCAGCGGGCCAGTCTAACAGAATGACTCAATCATTCGGCTACAAGCGGGTAGATTGTGGTGTTCATTGAACAAACTGACATACATAGTTAATTAAGGTGTTCGGCAAGTCAAATGTTTACTTGAATCAAGTGCTAATGATTTTAAAAAGTATTAGCACACTGGTTAGGAAGCTGTGGCAGTTTACTTTCTACTCTCTCGCTATCTTACAGGAAGAGAAAGTATTGTGATTGTAAAAAAAAATCGAACTCAAGATTTTGATGAATCTTTACTTTTTAATGCCCCCCCCCCCCCCCAAACTAAAAAAAGTTTCCTTTTTACCTTTTTTTTTCCCCCCCACCCAAACATAAAAAT
>CABEEJ010000617.1:22687-90760 GCA_901482245.1 Timema douglasi
GGGGGGAGGGGGGGCGGGCCGCGATGACTTGTTTCCTTTACTATCGAGTAAATATCAAAATCAACGATAGATTTAAGGAGCAAGGACATAGAAAGATAAGTTGAGGAAGATTCACTTGAATGTGGCCGTAGCGTGTCAATATCAGGGCGGATGGGTAGTTTTTTTGTTAGAAGTATCAAAATAAACGAGATTTAATATAATTTGACATTCCACTATTAGGCACACAATAGTTACCAAGATTTGAATGTTGAATAATTCACCAAGAGACATGGCTTAGTTAAGTTTTAATACGCACGCAACAATCATTTTGAAGAGTATCAATTTCAAGGGGAGTAGGAGGGTCCAACCAACTACAGATCCCCAACTTCACAAGCCTATTTAAAGGCAATTTGATTTTGGCTGCCCACACCCCCCCACTGCGTGTGAACTTAACATCTAGACAAGATGCGGGAAGTGACATCACATTTAAAGAAGGATAAGTATTATTTTGGTTACAATCAGTTACCTTGATTGGAAACTTGTCCTAAAAGAGTTGACACAGAAATGAAGCCTTTAAGTTGTGTATAAGGTTAGATTGTTGGAACATCTGTAAAGCTTAGGTATATATTTTGTAAAAACAGCACGTAATGTACGCGAAAACAATAGTAAATTTCAAAATATGATGCCACTTCACTCCGTAGACTCATTACTGTAAAAAGTAAACTATACCCTAATTTTATTTGGCAGAACATCAGAGAAAACCCAAACACAATTTGCGGCCAACATTAATGGCATTTTACTGTTTTAAGTGTGTAATTTTATATAGGTAGGGGCCTACTTATAAAATCTATCATTACAGCTGCAGATATGACATATACATATAAATATTATTATTTTAGTAACTTTGCTAACAACTCCTATTGTTCTTACTACCAAAACCATATTGTAGAAATGTCCATATAAGATTAAAGCCACCATAATTAAATTTAATAAATAATTATAATAACAAGTTACTTTCAGAAATAGGTACAATTTATATTACTCTTCAGCAATAATAGTGAATTGATGAAGGAGTTATTCTTTGCAAGATAACTTGTTCCTAAGAAAAGTGTACTTACATTAACATGTGAAGAACTTACTTATAAGGCAAGTGGACTTTCACTATATTGATAACGAAATAACTAGCTATCGAGGCTTTTCTTTTAAAACATCTCATTCTTTCAAGAAAACTTAGTAAAACATCAATCAAAATAGCAAAAGGTATTTCTACGAATAACTTATGGACTAAGCTAAGCTCCCCAACACAGGGCCGGCAAACACCACTCACCGGAAACAAACTAGAGTTATCCACAACGCCGCGATAATGTTCCGGATAAATGTTCACAAACACAGGTTCACTTGCCATCACATTTAAAAAGACACACCTGAACTATATCCAAAAAACACAGAAAGGAATCAAAATAATGCAAAACGATTTTTTTTTTATCCAAATACGTGCGTTGCACAACAACACTTAACGGCTTACAAATCGCGACTGATGGAGTTTCCAAGGTGACAAAACCCTTTAAATATAGTTTGAAGAGATAAAAAAAAATACCAGCCGGTCGGTGTGGTATACGCCAACATGTAAATGCGACTAGTGAGCCCACACGAGAGAACACCGTTGAAAAGGAGAATGTGTGTGACTCACCGGACCATTTCGGGACGGACAAAGTGTAAACAGATGACGGCGGATGCGGAAGGGATGAATGGGCGAAGAGAAGTGTGAACAAGACGGAAGACAACACTCTGAAACCGCTAAGTAAACCTAACATGCGTGACACTAGCCTCCTCCTTCCAACAATTCAACAAACAAGAGTGGCGCTAACCCCTTCCCTTTATCTGAACAATTACTTCCCACCCCCTCACAATTTAAATAAGGATTGTGCCAATAGCCCCAATTACACTGAAAAAATCACCACTAGATCTTTTTCTTAGAAACCCGCTGCTGAACACAATCAGAAGACAAAACGCCAGGAGCCTTTCTTTGAGATATCCTGTATAGTACGATATTGGTAGGAAGAACGTTCGTTACTAAATTTACCAAGACAATCTTAATATATTAATACGTCGAGGAACGTTATCTGCAGCTGTCACTTTTGATAGATATTATCAATAGCTCTAAAATAATACTAATAATATTGTAAAATATTATCGATGTCAGCAGCAAAAAAACCGTGTGTAAATTTTATCTACTATTCTTCCAACCATAACCAGGGTACAGCTCCAATTAAGATTTTTAATCCAATTTCCACAGGAAAAATAGGCCTATTTTTGAAATCCCAAACTATTTCATGGTCAACATTGATACAATTTTACTACACAAAGATTTTTTTTCCTCAGTAATCAGCTATATGTAGCTTATGACTGCCCTAAGATACCTTATTCCCTCTACTTCATACCATCTTGAACCCATTACATTACAATTATTCTTTTGAATATACCACAGGACAATTCAAAAGCCCCCCCCCCCCTTAGTTTTTATAAGGAAGAGCCTATAGTGATAATTTTCCTGGACAGCTCAAGAAGCTGTCGCTGCTGAATCGACAACATTGCCAGACTTATTGAGAGGTTCTGAAAGACTGGAAGCGCTAGTGACTAAATATAGACATGGCAGTTTACAAACATCCACCAATGAATTCATATCGACCACGGCACTGGCAGACCTTGAAAAGAGCACAATAATGTGTAATGATATTGGTTTGGATCAATATTCATTATGTAAAAAAGTCATGGATGAAGGTAGTTTTTATTTAAAGTAACATATGTAGAGTAACCTTTTATGATTCATCCATAAAGAAACATGCGCATTTTAGAAATAATTGGAAAAGTATTTCACCACTAAAACATTTTTTATACAATATTTCCTGTTAAAAGAAACTACTCCGCAGTATTTGGCAAAAGACACCAATTCCCTATACCAATAAGAAGCTAGCCTTCACAACACCTGTCACCAGGACTCTTTCTATTAGTTTTTACTCTGCTGACGAGGGGAGCAAGAGGCAAGGGGTATGTAATATATAAGCCGATGTGTGTATGTTTAGGGCACCCCACGCAGTTAGGGACTCACAAATGCACTAGCACTGGCTCTCGCAGTCTAAAACAGAATACAATAATTTACACTAATATCATAAGTGTGCATTGATATAAAACAATTGGAATATGTATTAAGTAATTAACAGATTTCATTTAAATAAACCGTGTGTGAATAAACAACCATCAAAAGTTATTTCTTTAATTTAATTAAATATACAGATTTAACTAGTGCTCGACCACAGAGCAATTAAAAGCTGGTTAACCGGTATCTATTCCGTACAGTGATGATAGGCGCTCGACCTTGGAGCTATAGACAACCTTAACATCACAGCAATATTTTATCTGAAAAAAATCTGTAGTGTTTCAATCGACGCCCAATACTACTACAAATGGCATCCATACAAAAGGAAGACTTTTGAAACAGCCTTTATTTTAAGCTATAAAATATTATCAATGTGTGACAGTTTGCTACATGTGGGCCTACCTCTATCATAACTGTTTCAAGAATATTTAGACAAGATACTAAAGAGGGGGGAAAACACAATTTTCTATAAGGCTATTTTTCTTACAATTCAAACTAAGAACATCGCGTTTCCTGTGACAAAGGAGTTCACCAATAAATTATTAACGGCCTAATGCTACAAAACCCATAAATTAATATTCAATATCTGCAAGTCTCAAGTGTGTAAATTATAAATAACTTAGCAGTTTGACCAGTTCTTCGCATAGTTAAGCATCACTAAAACTATATTGAATTAAAACGCGCAATACCGGCCCACTTTTATTAAAATTCTTCATACAAGCTTAAGCTATACGGCAAATGTGCAAAACAATTATGTTAACAAATCCAATAAATTAAACAAAACATTACACAATATCACCACAATATTACCTTGTATGAGTGCATTAACACAACATATTTAAAAAAAAAAAAATTCTTTACCTAAGCATGTTAATAAAATGTGACAACTAGAACTGGCTAATAAAAGTTACAGAAATGTTTCGGGGAAAAAAAAGCATCCCTGTTCGTTGAAGAGAACTTTGTTCCCTCAAGCTACTTAGTGCTGGCCAAATTTAAATTTTAAAACACTAAAAATTAGCCCTTTATCAGCTGTATATACAGTAGCCCCATGGTTTATTTGGTGGTGACTGACAGCTCACATCAGACAATTGATGGATTTTAAAAGTTACCAGACCAAATTAAGTATCCCTACTCCGAACCATATGATCTGCAAAAACAAGTGTTTAGCAGCTGTCCCTTCTGACATTCAAAATGTTGGTATGTACCTAAATGTTGACTGTCAGAAGACAGCTGTGAGCTGTCAGCACCAAAGAAGCCATGAAGCTACTGTATTTTATCTCATACATTCCACAGGCTTCAATTTATAAATGTGATGTTCAGATGTTATTCAGCACCCCTGGAAGGCCTATTGATGTGTAAAACTTTCATTTTAAATCACACCACATGTTTTTATATTAGTCATAGGAATCTCTACAGAGGTTCCTTTCTCATTTACTGGTTTATTTTTGAAATTAAAGGCTCAGACCTTAAATGGTTGGAGTGGTTCTTATATCCGCCTGACAAATATAAATCCTCTCACCACATTGAANAAAAGTAATTATTTTAGATTTAGGAATTTTGAACCCCCCCCCCCCCGCCCCTCCCTCCATCTCTCTTTCAATATAATAAATATAGAAAACACATTTTGTAACTGGAGTTATTCTTTGACATTCCTAGCAAATTTCAATTCCCTGTCTCTCCTAAATGGATTTTTTCAATACTTATTTCCCCATTTAAAGTCTTTAGTCTCTTATAGCTATTTAGAGTGGTCTGTATACCTTCATGCCAGATTTAAGTTTTTTAGCAAACAGCATACTGGTAGTAGTTATTAGTTTTGAAAATTCTTAAAATGTATGTGTGTGTGTAGATGATTTGTGATGACAACAGTATAAGATCATGATTGAGGGAGCACTTTGAGCAACTATGGCAAAAATGTGGATAAAATAGCAGAAAACCGAGAAAATGTTATGAGTGAAAGAATTAATGAGGTTGAGATATTTAAGCTTTAAAAGTGTTAAAGAATGGCAAAGATGGGATCACAAGTGAAATGCTAAGTGTGGAAGAGAACAGTTCTAGCAAAATTGTGAGTTTTTCTGCACGCGCTGGGATTTCAAATGTTCCTAATGACTGGAAGAATACTTTCATTGTTTCTTTGTACAAAATCAAAGACACTAAGAGCGAATGTGTGAATTATAGGGTAATTAGTTGGTCGAGTAATCCAAGCAAAGTTTTTAGGAGAGTTATTTAAAAGGGTGTGTGGAAAAATTGCGGACAAGGTTCCGGCTGTGCAATGTGGTTTCATGTCAAGTAAAGGTTGAATGAACCAGATATTTCCATTGCAACAAGTGATTGAGAAATGTATGGCAGTAAAGAAGAAAGTATTGTGCGTTCGTTTATATGTAGAATGTGTATGATCGGGTGAATAGGAGAATGTGCATGATCGGGTGAATAGGAGTATGTATGGAATGTTCTTAGAGTAGGGTGTGGGTGCATGGTTTGTAAATGCAATTATGGAGGTGTATGATGAAAGTAAAGTGTGCATTAGGCTGGATGGAGTTTTGAGCAAATTGTTTGGCACTGAACAGGGTGTTAGACAAGGTTATGTTATGTCCCTAAAGTTGTTTAATGTAGTTATCCATGGTTAAGTGTATGAGAGATGCTTGTGAGGGCATGGTTGGTATTTAAATGGACAATGTGTAGGCTATGTAATAGTGCCGTTATTTGCAGATGATGCCGTATTAGTGGTTGAGAATGAAAGTGACTCGCATGATGCATGAACTAGTTTGAATGTGGTGACATAAAGGATCTTCGTATAAATGTCTAAAATTAAGGTGATAGGACGGGTCTGGAAATGAATGTCAACTTAGTATAAATGGAAAACTATTAGAACAAGTGAATTATGTATGTATATGAGCAAAATGTTTGGTGAACATGGAAGCATAGATGGTGACAGAAGACAGTTTAGTCTAGATGAAGCAAAGGGAGTCATATATGACCTACCCCTTGATCCTTGGACCTGTTGTCACCAGTGTCAAAACTGACGGAAAAAATTCCTGGCAATTTGAATGTTGTGAAGGCTGGCTTCCTATTGGGTAGAGGGATCCAGCATGTCCCAGGGTTTTCCCTAATACAGAGTTGCAGTATCATTACAGAGTGTGGAGAGATTTAGTGAGGATGGATTCAAAAGAGAATTCTCTACCAAATACAAGATTTTTTCTATTAATAGCTTCCCCCCTCCCATTTCCTGAATCCCAATTTAAAACATATTCACCCTTCCAATATTTAATTGGAGTGATATTTTCCAAATTTAAATCAAGTACTACACCGTGAAGAAATTAAAAAAGGTTTTTCGGAGATTATGAGCACTTCCCTTTTCCAATCTATAGAAATTTAAAATTTGAAGATGTGGTTATCTAGAGGTCTACTTGTTAGCCAAACTTTAACTTCCTACAGCATACAAAGAGGTTCTTCATTAAAAAAAATTCCCTTTTCCATAAGCCCCATTTTGAAATTTCCCAAATAGATTTTTCTGGTTAGGCTATATGGGAAATACCAGTGCCTTCTTGCAAAGCAAAATTTTCATGTTTCCAGGCTCAGGGGTTGTGGAAATACAGCGATGAGAAAGATGACTTGCATCTTATGATAGATAATACTTATTGTAGTTTATGTAACAAAAACACTATTTTTTACAATCACACACCGCAAACAAATAGCTTAAATATTTTTTATTTAGCACCCTGTCTTAATACCCTTTTGTGTTATCAACCTAAATACTAATTACGCTAATGGGTTAGGAATTGGGAAGGTTGAATTTAGAGGAAATGAACCCCGTATGTGTGGAGGGAGAGTGGAAAATCATTTAGAAAAAACCACAAATTTCGCCCGGCCGAGATTCGAAACTTGATCTAACCACCCTGGACACTCTAGCTGAACACGAAACTAGTGCATTAGCCAACTATACCATTGAGACAGGTTGTTTTAATAGAATAGAAGAATATTAATACTAAGCTCGTAACCTTTCAAAGAGTTGTAGGCCCTCATAATGCAAGCGTACCTATCCTATAATACACTCTTTTTCACTTAAAATACCAAAGTTTTAAAAATTTACTATCATTAGGTACAGATGAAATGATGAATCCTATTTTTTGAAATTATTTTATTCACTTCAACTCATCTGATGTAATCTTGATGGCTACCACAAAAGTTTTATTTTGTAAACTAAATTGAGATTATAATATTAGTTAATACAACAGTAGTAAGATTAGATCAAGTCAGCCGATTAACAGTCTCGCAATGAAGGTTAGGATAAGCTAGGTTGGAAAGGAACCTGAAAAATATAATTGATACATTTATATATTTAAAATATGTACTACTTTATTTTAACATGCAACTTCCAGTGGATAAATTCGGGTTGATGTGTATACAGATTTTACTAGGCTTTCAGAAAAGTTCTAACTTATCCTCGTGAGTTTGCTGAATGTAAAATCGTTAGGGTGTGAAACAGTGTTTCTTTTGTGATAAGAGGATTAGCTACATAAGCCATTTCCAAGAAAATGGTTTGTTGCATGAGAGTGATGTGGTTTATGATATAAGCGCACATAGAAGAATCAAATGACCAAGACTTAAAAATGGAAACACTTTTAATCAATACTACATTCAAACAAAACTAGACCCATCAACCAAATCACTTTTGAAATGTAAATTAAGATGATGTGCAACTACCCTGTGATCCTGCGCACACGCACTGAACAGATGACATCCCATGATGGTATGAGTCACTTGAGTGATGTATGCGCACTAAAATGGTTATCTAAATATTGCAAGTGTAACCACTTAGATTTTATATCTATGTTTATAAATAAAATTTATTAGCACATGAAAGGTTAGCTTAAGCTGGGTTGGATGATAAGCTATGATAATTAAAACTAATATTTACTACTAATGTTATTTCCATGACCAATATTATGATTAAGAATTTACTTTTTTTCTAAAATTGAATTGTAATGGATATTTGCCCCCTACATCACTTTACCTTAGGTTAAATTTACTACAGAGTAAAGTAAATTGTGTCTTCGATAAACTAGACGAAATCTACTCCATCACATTTAGGTGAGAACAACTTTATTTAATTTAATATGATTTTATTCAAATTGATTGTATATGCCTATGTTTTAATAAATGGAATAATATACAATATTTGACATATTAAAGAAAGAAATGGCAAAGAAAGCGACCAGTGGCCTATATTATGTCAACTACACTGAAGCAGTTAACTCCCTATAAATAAAGAATGCATTTAAAACTTAGGTCTTTTGTCGATATTTTGAAGCACTCCGATCACAATATGGATATAGTTTAACAACATTGATACATCTAGATATTAATTCATTTTAAAATATTAAATTATTTAAGATTTAACCGCATTTAATTAGTTAACAAACAATATACAAGGAAATTTATAAGTGTGAAGTAAAGGATTAAATAGAATAACATTCAGTCTTCTAATTTCTCTGGTTTAGTCTACTCACCCTAGAAAACGATCCGGATCTTGGGGTTGTACCCCAAGTAGGACTAGTCTCGAAAAACATCTTTCTATTATCTTCGAGCTCCTTTTCTAAATCTTGAAATAACTGATCACCAGATTTTCCACGTAATCTTTCACTCAAACTCGGTTTATCACGATATGTAAATGGCATGCTTAAAAGCTATGGCGCTCTAATATATACTAATACAATACTATTCTAGAACATGCCTGAACATTTTCGACTGAAATAAGGTGATCGCCCAATCACAGATAGCCTTCAAGTCTTTTAAGCGAGGGACCAATAGAACGATCTGTTGTAAATGATACTGTATTCTAGAACATAATATTCATAATCTCAAGGTACATATATTTACATGGAAGAAAAAACACTTTATTTATTAATCTTTAGATAGATATTAACAATTACCAACTAAACCATTTTGACATCAAGAAAAGAAACACATAAATAATTATATTACTATATTTTAAGCCCCGTGCGTAAGCATTGAAATTAAATTAACTAACCTAATATCCTCAAATACCTGACATTCTTTTATTGTAACTATTTCAATGTGCTATCACCGCTCGCCATTAAATTAAATTGGTACCTAAGAACTCCACCTAGAGTTTTGTTCAAAAGGATCAGATATTTTGATTGTTACCTTATAAATAACAGTATAGCATTGATTTTAAAGTGGTAAATTGTAAAGTTATGTAAACTTAAACTGTGATAAATTTCAAACATCAAATATCTGACTTTAAGGAGCTCAAAAATTAATCAACCCTACTTAATTTTATCCTCAAATGGCGTGCTTCCAAACAATAAAGTCCCATCCTCTATCCAGGCCTAACCCGACAAATTTACTTTAATGTTATCTTCTAATCAACGTCTAGACTTAACAAAAGGTCTTATATATTCAGATTTACCAAATAAAATTTTGTTCACACACGTCATCACCTATACGCATAATATGACCCATGCGCTTTACTATCGGGTTCCATATAAATCTCAAGTCATTAAGGACGTAATTTTCTCCATTTTATTATTATTCATCCCTTTTAGGATCAAACATCTTTATCATCTCTTTGTTTTCAAAAACTCTTAATTATTTCTCTTGCTATAAAATTAGAGACCATCGCTTCACATACATAAAGAATAACTACTCTAATCATAACTTTGTATATATTCCTACTTTAAAATTTCTAGAGAGAAGACTAAGTAAAACTTTACAGAATAATTTAATAATAACAAGCACAACCTGAATAAATTCAATTTACTTCTTCTTGAATTTGATTATTATAAGTTTTTTTATTAATTAAAGATATTATTACCATCATCATATTAAAGAAAATTCTTTTTAAAATTAATCCAACCTTGTTACAATTAATACGTACGTGAATATCACTATCTCTTACCATGTATTTATACAGACATATTTTCTATTTAAAAATATATTTTACCCATCGTCCGTTAAATTTACAATATAATTTTTAAGTAGGTGCCTATCTATAGTTTTATTACATCAAAATAAAGTAGGACCCATACCATTCTCATAATGGTGGTTTATAAGGGTGACTGAACAAATTAAGACATTCTTGAGTTAAATTATAATACACTTAAGTTTTAGAAATACTTCAGAAATCTAATCATTATTACCGCTAATGTTTATTTAGGACCGCGTATTACTATCCGTTCGGGTTATACGCTTAAGTACTAATTACACTAATGGATTAGGAATTGT
Organism: Timema douglasi; assembly: GCA_901482245.1. NCBI lineage: Eukaryota > Metazoa > Arthropoda > Insecta > Phasmatodea > Timematidae > Timema > Timema douglasi. The sequence goes on from CABEEJ010000617.1 coordinate 33,069, forward strand.
GAAGGTTGAATTTAGAGGAAGTTAACCCGCATTTGCGTGGAGGGAGAGTGAAAAACAATTTAGGACCCCCCAAGTTCAACCGACCGAGATTTGAACCTCGATCTCCCCGTCCTCAATGGTCTAGCTCAACATGACTGGCACGTTAGCTAACTATGCCACCGAGGCGGGTTATCACTAATGAATTTAGCTAATGAATACTACAGACTTAAAACCACTTGTGTAATATTTAATACTAATACTGTATAATTATACTAAATGCATTGATTAAAATAAGATAATTTGATCATATTTAAATTTATCAAATACTATTAGAAAAACAAAGTTTGGACATTCAATTTATTTATTTTACAAAAAAAAAGTATTTTACTCCTTATACAAATCTTTAATAAGCCTCCTGTATATATGTTTATTACATTTCACCCTTTTTACACGCTACCAGAATATAGATTTAAAATAAAGTACGGCATTTCAAAAATAATAATATTGTACATGTATTTATATTGTTACATATTTAGAAGTATTTTTGCTCACTAAGAACTTCAAAGAAAATTTACTGTCATAAGTAATTCTTTGAGAGTGTTTTTAACATAGTTTATCGTGTCTATTATAATTAACAGAATTATGATGATATATTAACCCAGTTTTGGGATTTAAAAGATTTCAATCAGAATCAATGAAATTAAAAATCTATCTATTAACTTTGGAACTAAAACACTATTGGCTTTAACTCGTGTTCAGTAAGAGGTCGTGTGTGAAAAAGATAAACAATTGGGGCATTGATAATGCACTCTGGAAACATTTGACTCTTTGTCCTTGTGCCTAATATGAATTGTTTTACCACCTGTTAGTACAATGTGTTAGTTTGTAAAAAGTGCTTTATAATATATGTTGGGTACACAAGGGTATTCCTATTGCACCTCTTACATAAAAACAAGACCTTCGATCTAAGTCCCAATGATATGAGGTCCCTTTTGACAGAGGAGTCACCGTTATCCAAGTTTTTATTTTACTCAACATTTTATTTAATAGAAAAGTATTATATTTGTGGTGAGTGATGTACTGATATTTGTATACTTTTTTTTTTATCACTTTCGTATAATGGGCGAAGAAGTTGATTACAAAAATTAAATGGTGCCCATAGCAAGCACGCAAAGGCATCTGCATGCATTTCCGCCACCCAAGTGGTAATATGGGGGAATATAATGTTAATTACAAAATGTGGACATATTGCCTTCATTTTATAGCCCTTTAAAATGCGTATATTAATCACTCTAAAACTAAAGCAGCTCATATTAGTGAATTAATTACATGCATACATTAACACAAAATTATTATTTTAATTTTGGTTTATTATAAACTAACATAAGGAATCAAAATATCTTAGTGTCAAATTGAAAATGTGAATCATTACATTAGTATCAATTCTTAAAAGAAGTCTTTTACATGGAAAGCTTTGTTGTAGCATATTTGCTTCGAAACTTTGACCACACTCAATATGAACTTAAAATGTCAATGTAATACAACCATGGTTTAACTTTATAATGGTGACCTGGTGGTCTAGGGGTAAGGTGTCAGACTTCTATGCTGGCGGCCGGGGTTCAATCCCCGGCCCCGGCATAGATTTATCTGATTACCAAACCCTTCCTTCACCTCTGACAAGACATCTTGTGAATGTGGGGAATGCCAGGCCTCCACCGTGGTTCGGATTCCACGTTAAACTGTAGGTCCTCCATTTCATCTCACAATCACCCTACCATTACACATGAGCGTAAGTGCGTATAACCCGAACGGGTAGTAAGACGCGGTGCTAATAATAATTTATCAAGCTTATTTTCTTTTAATAGATAGTGTTATCACTTCACATGGGCTATTAATTATTATTGTTGTCATTAATTATTTTGTAAGTTTTTATTAAAGCACAACATCTTACTACCCATTCGGGTTATGTACTAATTATGCTTATGGGCTAAGGATAAGGAAGGTTTAATTTAAAGGAAGTATACCCACATCTGCGTGTGGTGAGAGTGGGAAACTATTTAGAGAGAAAAAAACCTTTAGTAAACCCAACTGGGAATGAAACCCTATCTCCCAGTTTTCAGCAGTCTAGTCTATTGCGAAAGTAGCGCCTAAGACCATGCAGCCACCAAAGCGAGTGTAAGTAGTTTAAAAAAAATATCACACCAAGGATTAAATGGTAAAAAAGGTAGACAAGGGTTACCATATTTGCTGGAACAATAAAGAGGATACAGGGAAACAATTGTAAAGTTTCTTTCCTCAGAAGTACAGGAATGCTATGATTTCTTAGTCCTAAGATTTAGGGGAACCGAGGAAGTCATCTAAGTCCATTAGACCTAGAAAAACACAAAACAAATAAACCTCTTTGGCCAAAAGCTCCTGCAATGTTTTGTTTTAATCACTTAACACATTATTTATATTTAAAAATTAGGTGGCCCAATGGCTATATAATTTTATAATAAAGGAAATTGATAAAACTAAAGAAAAAGGAAAAATAAACTCTCTAGTTCTTTGTGTTTGATAAAGGCAACAATGCCGAAATATTATGATATTTGTGTTAAAATGTGTGTGTGACTACTTCTACTATAGAAGAACAGAAGAAAGAAAGAAGATGTCACCTTTGTGCATTGGACTCTTCCCCTATTTTGCCTCTTTCCCTAGGTGGGCTTTCTTCATCAAATTTACTCTTAGTAGCTTATTTTTCCTTTTTCTTTAGTTTTATTAATTTCCTTTATTATAAAATTACACATTATTTAGTAGGCATCAACTGGCCCATTCATCATAATAAATGCATTACACCAAAATAATTAATAACAAACCACTATATTCATCCTGTCTCCTAACCTCTATAATCACCCTGTCTCCTAACCTCTATAATCACCCTGTCTCCTAACCTCTATAATCATCCTGTCTCCTAACCACTATAATCACCCTGTCTCCTAACCACTATAATCATCCTGTCTCCTAACCACTATAATCGCCCTGTCTCCTAACCACTATAATCACCCTGTCTCCTAACCACTATAATCACCCTGTCTCCTAACCACTATAATCACACTGTCTCCTAACCACTATATTCATCCTGTCTCCTAACCACTATAATCATCCTGTCTCCTAACCTCTATAATCACCCTGTCTCCTAACCTCTATAATCACCCTGTCTCCTAACCTCTATAACAACCCTGTCTCCTAACCTCTATAATCACCCTGTCTCCTAAACCTCTATAATCACCCTGTCTCCTAACCACTATAATCACCCTGTCTCCTAACCACTATAATCACCCTGTCTCCTAACCTCTATAATCACCCTGTCTCCTAACCACTATAATCACACTGTCTCCTAACCACTATAATAACACTGTCTCCTAACCTCTATAATCGCCCTGTCTCCTAACCACTATAATCGCCCTGTCTCCTAACCTCTATAACCGCCCTGTCTCCTAACCTCTATAACCGCCCTGTCTCCTAACCACTATAATCACCCTGTCTCCTAATCTCTATATCCGCCCTGTCTCCTAACCTCTATAACCGCCCTGTCTCCTAACCTCTATAATCGCCCTGTCTCCTAACCTCTATAGTCGCCCTGTCTCCTAACCACTATAATCGCCCTTTCTCCTAACCACTATAATCGCCCTGTCTCCTAACCACTATAATCGCCCTGTCTCCTAACCACTATAATCGCCACTGTCTCCTAACCACTATAATCGCCCTGTCTCCTAAACTCTATAACAACCCTGTCTACTAAACTCTATAACCACCCTGTCTCCTAACCACTATAACCGCTCTGTCTCCTAACCTCTATAACCACCCTGTCTCCTAACCTCTATAACCGCCCTGTCTCCTAACCACTATAATCACCCTGTCTCCTAACCTCTATAATCGCCCTGTCTCCTAACCTCTATAATCATCCTGTCTCCTAACCTCTATAATCACCCTGTCTCCTAACCTCTATAATCACCCTGTCTCCTAACCTCTATAATCACCCTGTCTCCTAACCACTATAATCGCCCTGTCTCCTAACCACTATAATCGCCCTGTCTCCTAACCTATATAATCGCCCTGTCTCCTAACCTATATAATCGCCCTGTCTCCTAACCTCTATAATCACCTGGTCTCCTAACCACTATAATCACCCTGTCTCCTAACCTAAATAAACACCTTGTCTATTCTTGTCTACACCCTCATAAGTCTATAAACATAATACACTAGTTGTTTAAAACGTTCACACAGTTTAAAATAGTATACTGAACTAATTATATTTGAATAACCCATTAAAATTGCACTTGTAAAATGTTTTATGTTGCCCATCTGCCGAGACTCGTAGAAAATATGCATTGATTTACAAGTGCATGTACATTACAAGTATCTTTATGAAACCAAACTATAAACTTACTTGTAAAAACAGTTGTGAATTTTAGAATTTCCTTTGTAGGTCTAATTCTAAGTTTTTACTTGGAATTTTCTGAAACATAGTTTTATTATTTCTTTCAAGTTGAATAGTGAATTCTCTGGTAAATTCTAGACTTGTAACTTTATAAAACAGGTCCCTGGTATGGAGACACAATGACAAACATAAAAAAAAAGATAATTAAGAGGGGAGGAAAATGTATATGGATTGAGCATGATTGAGATTAGAACCTAGGACTCTTACCTTTTATTTTGTATTAAATATTGCCAACAAAATTCCTAGCAAAATGGCTTTACAAAATGTTTTGTTTGTAGATGGCCCCATCGAGCGTGGAGCTGTCCCACAAGCTGTCATGTTGCATCTGCGACGAGAACCTGGAGACAATTGGTACCTTGCACTACCACCAGATGTTCAGCCACACAACAGAAGAGCTTTCTCTCGCAGTGCTATCTCTAAAGGGACTTGGGCTAGTCCTCGAAGAATCAACCGAGGTTGAGAGCTTGCTCTTGAGGAACAGCTTGGCAAAGTACCCTCATTTTATCCTTGGTCAAGGCAAAGCTCGAAATAGTGACAGTGAATCCACGATGACAGCGGAGTCAAGCTCGACCCCACCGAGTTCTAGAGAGCACACCAACAACGAGAAAGTGAACATAAATAATAGAGTTATTCCCATTAAAAGTACTTCTCACAATATTAAAACCTCTAAATTTTCTGTAGCATTGAGAATACAAAAATTAAAAGAAAAATTAGACAAGAAAAAGGGTGAGCGTACAAAAGGTCCTATTCCAAAATCTGCCAACATTAAAACACTTTCCAAAAACCATACTAATATGTGTGAAAAAACTCCCGAACACCAAGGGAACAGTCTCACGACTCAGAGCCGCAGTCAGGTCTTGAGTGACAAAACAAGCAACGACTCAAATATACACAAGAATTTAAAATTTAAGAGCAAGAAGGTTATGAAAGATTTAAAAATACAACCCTTGGTCAATGGGGGTAGTGATCAAGTAAAAGCTGACGAGGGTAACGCCATTAAAAGCTGTACAAATTTATCACCTGATAAAATAAAGCTTAAAATCAAAAACGGTAAGAAATCCATGAAACGGACACTGAACAACAACAATTCATTTGAAACAAAAAATAGAAAGTTAGTTAGAAATAATCTAGGTATCCGTCCTTTAGTGCAGAATTCTCTTCAGATGGAGTGTTACAATGAATCTGAGAGTAGTGATCTTGAATCGGGTCCATCTTGTAGTAATGAGGGGAATGGTTCTCAGAGCGAGATTAGTAACTTGTTCACTCCCAACTCCACCACAAGTTTACTGTCTCCAGACAATTCTCCACACCCTGAAAGACACATTCAATCCATCATCACGAGGTTACCTAATGTGATATTACCTCAAGATGACTCTAAGCTGGGAAGACATTCCAAAAGAAAAAAACAACAGACACCGAGACGGCTAGTGAACAATGACTACCTGTTGCCATCTCCTGTGGCATGGCACCACCAGGCCACGGTTCGATACAACTATGGAGTAAAACGAGAACCTCAAAGCGACGAAGAAAGAAATGAGCAGGAAGTAATGCAAGACTACTTCATCCCTCGTATCGAAATGAAAGGTGTGGGGGAAACATTAGATATTGGTTGTGGGACAACGGCATTAGACCTTACTGAAAAAGAGGTTCAGACAGTTAAAAGCATCACACCATCTTCAGAGAAAGCTGTTCAAAGTGACATACCAATGACCAATGGTAATGGCAACTTGCAAACCCAGAACAAATCAAAATCACCCAAATTTGGTAAATATACTGAGTGTAACTCATCGACCAAAAAATTAGTATCGTTTCGTAAAGCAAAGGTAAGGAGACGTCGAAGTGCTCAAAAGATCATCAAATCCGATTATAAATCGGACACGAGTCCTGTGACAAAACGTGAGGTATTCACGCCAATACCCTGTGAAAATCTTGATAACATCGACATTTCTTCCTCAGTGTTCTATGCTGCTAGAAATATTTTAGAGGCAGTGGATGAAGTAAAGAAAGAAATCGACACAAAAGATTTGATGAAGATCTATCCGCTGGGAATGACGGATCGAAGGTTTTTTTGTGAGCCTTGTGGAAAGGGCTATACAAAGAAGTCCCACTTGGAGCGTCATCTTAGAGTCCATACAGGGGAGCGGCCATTCTGCTGTCCGTATTGCGAGAAGCGGTTCGCTGTTCGATCCATCTTGAAGCAGCATGTCCGTATTCACACTGGAGAAAAACCTTATAGCTGTTTGGTGTGCTCGCAACGCTTCCCACAGAAATCCGGACTCATGACCCACATGATGCTTCACACCGGCAAACCTTTCAAGTGTGAAGTTCCCCAGTGTGGCAAAGCATTTGTATCAAATCACAAACTCTTGCAACACCTGCGTTGCCATGACGGTCATCGGGCCCACACATGCCAGGTGTGTCAATCAAATTTCTTCACAGAGGGAGCTCTGAATGATCATTACAAAGTACACGCTCGCAAACATTCTCTACATAGATGTATGATTTGTAAAGCTAGTTTCATGATGGAAGCTGAGCTCAAACGACATCTTGATGAACATATGGCAAATCTTATTATTGAAAATAAAACTGAGAAATTTGAAGGTAAAGTTGAGAAATTTGAAGGTAATGACACAAAAGACTGTTGTTAAGTTTATAGCATTTAAATATTATAAAGAGGCATTTAATTTATGATGCATTGTTTGAAACTTTGACACTGAAATTCTATTATTTGTATTTATTTTCTTATGTAAACCAATATTTCAGTAATATTCTAAATGATAAAAGCTTACTGTCCATAAACTGCCATTTTCAACTGACATAATAGCGTTTGTCAATAATGAATCAAAAGCTTATCAATATGATTGGGCAATATATTTATATGTTGACTACTTCTGTGATGACACACACATACAGTGATATGTGTAGGGAACTAGAAATGTCTCTTGACTTATTTTTATAAAGAAAATTTGCTACAATTTCACTCTAGGCCTTTGTGATGTTTAACAAAGTTATTTTTTTAGTCATAATATTTATTTCATTTCATTAAGAAATGAAGGAACTAAAATAAATACAATTTGTTTATGATTGATTTTAAAATAATATATATTTAACCCATTGAACATAATTAAATAGATACAGTATGTTTCTAAGACATGTCACAAGCTTGGATTGATGTTTGTATATTTTTATTAGCTCCAAACTAAAATGGGTGGTTACATTTTTCTTAATGCTTAACCTCAACCTTAATTTAGCTGGCAAGGCTCATGGGGAAGTTGATTGACCATTTTGGCAGTAAATGTCAATCTAGTTTCAAAAGTGGGGCTAACTTTAGTTGTTACTTAAACTCCAATTTAGGGGTTACTAATATTTAATTCAGTAGAAAGAAGCTTTAAATAGATATAAGAAATAATCTAAGCTCCAACTGAAGTGTATATTTAAGATAAAATTAACGTAAAATTATATTTTAATAAAATGTAGGCTCTTTGAAAAAAAATGTTGGGCGGATGTGTTGGAAATAAACAAGTATGTTCTCATCACTTCACAAATTGATGTTGTGGCATGTTGAGCTGTTTCGTATCAACATTAATGTTGTAGGGAATTAATTTTAGCCATGACATATCTCTCAATTATAAAGGAGTCTATTTTCTATTGAAACAGAGTGTATGCTTTATATTTGAAAAATGTATCACACACATTGGTACAAACCTGAAACTTTTGGCTTAACACACCGCTGATGTAACAACAGAACTATTCAGACTCACCCATAGAGCCTACAAGGTATACTTCTTGGTGTACTGGCTGAGGGCACAAAATAAACTCTTTCAAGTTAAATAAATGTCATGATAGAAAGGCTATACCTAACCCACCAAAAGCCAAAACTTGTCTTTACAGTTCCAAAGTGAAAACTCTTGTTTGTTTAAGCTAAAGACAGGGAATTGTGGGGAATGGGTGAAAAGATTAAGTAGGACCTAAAATCTAATGGTAAACTTATGTCTACTTAAAATCAAAGGCTTAACATTTTATTTATAATTTCAAATCCAAATTTAAATCTTTAAAAATACACACATAGAACCTATACTTTTTTTACCATGAAAGTTAGCTTGATATATTACACTATGGCTCTATCTTATAAGCTATGGTGGAAATGTTCAATGTCAGTTTGCTACCTTTCAAAGTAAACAGGATGTACAAATTTACCAAAAATAAAAATATTGAGAAGTTATTTAACAGAAAAGGAAACTTTGTTTTGTGTAAGGGGTTAGAATGAATCAAATCGCTTGATTAAGGTTCGACAACAGTGAACGTTTATTTTTATGTTTATTTGTCTTGTTTATTACCTTACACTATAGAACCAAGAGGATATTTTTTTGACTGAAATATTTCTATAGATTTTTATTTTGCATATTTTGGTATTTTATTTTTTATTCAAATGAAACAAAAATGCCAGGTTTTCCTGATATTATTAAAATTATTTTACTGGTTATGTAAATTTGCGAATTTAAGTGAAAGCTTCCAGCTTATGATTCAAGATTAGTTTGGTTTTTTTAAATCTTGAATATTATAGGATTTAAGAAATCAAGATTTGAGCTTCCTAGCATTGCTTAAATTTGATGAATATGAACTTTATTGTACATTATACGCACATAAATATAACAGTTTAAAGTTCTGCAAAGGTTAGTAAAATAAGTTCTATTAAGTCAGAAATTTTAATAAATATCTAATACATAAACAGATGGATATCATCTTGTTTGGCCACCTTTTTATCAATAGTTCCCGCTAAATCCATAAAACTTTGGCTTCCCAGTTTGTACAAACCACATGGTCCCTTGTCTTTGTATAGGCCTACATATTATAAATGACACATTCCATATATTTTAAGAATACAACAAGCTCATCATTTGATCTATCACATAACCTCAAAACTCATTCATAGAAATTATTAAACACAGTTCTTAAGGACACATTTTTCAAATATAGTGCCACACAGGAGGATTGTATATTTTTCAAATACACAGGGATAAAACTGTCGGTGATTTTGTCATTTTGGTACAACTCTCTTGTTTTCTTTCATTAAATTTATTAACAAACATAAAACAAGTTAAAAAAGACCACTAGTTAATGTGTACATTCTAAAGGGTATATATTTTAATCTTTTTTTCTTTTCTTTTTTTTGGCACTACGTCTTACTACTCATTTGGGTTATTCACTTTATTTCAATCTTGTTCACTGGAAGTATTTTCCAACAATATCCCTGCAGTAGCACACTAAAATAATGGGGGGGAAAAAACTCAGTGCCACACACCAAATTATACTATATTCTTGTTTTATTGTCATTGGATAGCTTTTAATCTAACACATTTGACATTATTAGTTATTTTATTTAACATTTAACATGTGTTATTCAGAATGTCATTTAAATACTCTTGATCAAGGTAAACAAAAACAATAAAAAACAAATTGTTGTAATGCATCAGTTGAAAAACACTTCGGTAGACTAGAATAAAATATTGTTTTAAGATGCTTACCATACTAAACTCTCCAGTAATGCATTTAAATTGGTTATAAATAATTTTGTTTCATATATATTTTCTTCAATTAAATAAACCTCTTATCCCCATGGTTAATTTAATACTGGCTATCAACTGATTTTGAGAAATTATGAATGGTCTCTTATCCTATTTTAAACATTATATATACCTGATAATTGTTTCACAAATGGCCTTTATAGATGAACTTCTATTATTGTTCTTGGTGTAATATGTCATTGTGAAAATGATTTGTTAATGTTATTGTTAAGAAATGATGAGAAAATGACACGTTTGTTTGGTAGAAGTTGTCTTTCTGAACAATGATACCTTTTTGAACTATTAACGATTTTTTGTACTTTCATAGAATTAAGTAAGCTTGATATCGGATGTATATATATTTTTATAGATGTTTATTTCACTAACAATGGTAGTTTTTTTATTAGTTTTACGAGAATATCTCAAATAACTTGTTGAATTTTGAAGTATGTTCATTATTTGGGTGATGGTTAGTTTAATAGTTTGATATTACTTTTATTAAAACTTTTATATTGATCATGAAACGTCGATAAAGACATGAGATGTCATCTTTTGGTTTTCCAATTGTTTGGTTTTTACTAACGTAAAACAACAATTCCATTATTTAAAGAAAATAAAGGAAAGAGGGATGAGAACAAATAAAAAGAAAAAACAAACATTGTATCTCACTTAAAAAGAAAACAACACAGCTCACAGCTTTCCACCAAACAAAAGATCAGCAACTGCCAACTGAATTGAATCAATTGCTATCGTTCAGTCACTTTATTCATTCCATCGGAAATCTTAAAAAAAGGTGTGAAACTTGCAACCTAAAAGAGAAAACTAAAAAAAGAATGAGTTCTGATAGAACAAAACCTAATTTGAAGTACTGGGTGGTAAAGATCAATTTATTTTAAGAGGCAGCTGTGAGCTATGTTCCTTGTTTCATTTTTAAAAAAAATATTGTTTTTTATTTACTTTTCAAATGCTTCTATCCTTTCCTGTACCTTCTTCCTTATACAATATTAAATGTCTAAAAGAATGAAAAGAGTTTTTCCTTAAGAGCTATTCTTTTACTATAAGAGTGATATGTTTCGAGCAAATCCTATCTTATACAAGTTATATATTCGTCCATTTAGCTTAAAGTATTTGTAGAAAAGTCTAAATATGAAAATATGTCTTGTTAAAAGTATCTTGAATTGTTTGTAATCACGTTTAGACTAAATATGTGCCTTCATGTTGAAATATAACTAAAATGTATATCTTTTTTACATAAAAGCTTTTAAAAAAAACTAATTTTTGTACAAAAAAAAACCCACATTGAATTTGAATGTTATTTTGAATGTTTTTTGACAGTTTTTGATATCACGTTGAAAAGTTTGATTATGTTAATGACATCCTTGACAGAAACGTTTGATTATGTTAATGACAACCTTGACAGAAATCAATACTAAATGATTAAAAAACTTTTTTTTTGTGTCTTTACTGATAGTGGTTTTTTAAAAGATAAAACCTAATCTTTAAACAAATATGCAAAAATGTTGTATGGGAAATAAAGTTTATTTAGTAACAATTTAAAAAACACATTTGCTCATGATATATATGTTTCTTTTTTAAATTAATGTTTTTTGCTTAATTTTACAAATTTTTCTTTGATTTACATAAAACTCTGTTTTAATTTTCATTCTTTGTGTTTTAATAATAACCATTTGAACCTGAAATAAATTAAATTAAAAGGGTAAATATTATGTTTAAATTTGAGGCACTAAATATAAACTACTGAAATTTGAATTAAAATTTATTTCCTCTGAATCAATATGTCTTAACACAACTGAAAATTCAACATTAGAATAAAATTTATAAACACCTACATTAGGTATTATACAACTGAATAGTCAACATTAAAATTATGTTCATAAACACCTTAATTAGGTAAAAGACAACCTACTAGTCATCATCAAAATTATGTTATACACTGCATTCAAATAAGAGACTACTGAATAGTCATCAAAATTATATTATACGCTGTAATCGGATCAAAGACAGCTGAATAGTCAACAACAAAATTATGTTCTTAAATATCTTTATCAGGCAGTCATTTGATTAATTTAAGTCCTCTGTTCTACACTGAAAATGTGTTTTGACAAATTTCCAAACCACTTTTTTTAAACACTTTGTCATATGATGAGTTCTAAATAATTTAAGCTAGAATATATATTTTTTTTGTCTTTTCTAAATCACATAACTTAACAATTAAAATTATCAAACCAAAGTTATAGTTTTTATTTTAAAATGCTTTCGAAAGTAAGTAAAAAACAAACACTAGACACCATAGACCCAAGACTATCATTCCCCATGTAGTACACCATCATAAAACCAAATTATAGGTAATTTCTGTACAGAATTTGGGTTCTGATACAAGAAATTGAGTCACTTAAAGTGAAGCTTGAAGAATGAACATACAAACCTAATCATGCCTTTCCCGTTGTCATATCACTGTGCGTTACAGCTCAAAAACTACAACTTTATACTTGATCCATTCTCACTAACTTTTTCCGCACTTCCCCATCCTTGCAAACTCCCTTCGCTTCAACAACATCCATACACCAAAATATACATGCTTTTTTTAACTCTTAATTTTTCTTTTTTTCACACATTCATATACAACATTTAGCCACATATTGCATAGCCTACCCCTTCCTGTTGAGCCATGCACTCTACCTTCATTAATTTGCTTCCTCACTCGATCCACACTCATCTTCACAACATGCCAAAACCAACGTAAAACACTTTTCTCACATTCACCTGTTGGATTCCTTTTCAAACCACACTACTTTTGAGCCCATTCATTATTGACCCTGTCCATACGAATTTTTCCACGCATATTTTTTATATATCTCATCCCAACTTGCATTCACCTTGCTCTTGTGTTTCTACTAAGAAACCCACGCTTCACAACCATAAAAAAAAAAGTGTTGGTGCTAACACAATTTTAAATACGGCCATTTTTGCCTCTTTGGATACTATTTCACCTACCTCGGTGGTGTAGTTAGCTAATGCTCTTGTTTCATGTTGAGCTAGACTGCCGAGGACAGGAAGATCGAGGCTCGAATCTCTCCTGGGTGAACTGGCGTGGGGGGTTTTCCCCAAAAAAATAGTTTCCACCTTACCTTCACGCAATGTGGGTTCACTTCCTCTATATTCAACCTTCCCAATTCTCAACCCATCGGCATAATTAGTACTTAAGCGTACAACCCAAACGGGTAGTAAGATGCGGTGCTAAGTATACAAGATACTACATTATTTGCAATATTCCATATACATATAATTACACTCGGAGATGCATTCACCCGTCTGTCGATTTCACCATCTGTTCTTCCATTTCTACACAACATTCTGACCAGATACATAAAATCATTCACTTTTCTAACGGTTTTCAATTTATACTAAGCCGACAATCATTTCCAGATCCGTCCTCTTTAAAAACTATCACCTTAGTTTTGGAGACATTATACGAAGATCCATTCTGCCTGTCACCATATTTGAATGATTTAATGCACTCTGCAAGTCACGTTCATTCTCAGCCATTAATATGGAATCGTATGCATATAGCAGCATGCTTACACTAACATTGTCCATTTGTACACCAACCACATCCTCACAAACCTCTCTCATAAACATATTCATGAATACATTAAACAACCACGGAGACATAACACAACCTTGTCTAACAGTAGCACCCTATTCAATATCACACCGTTCGGCCAAAGAATGAACTAGATGCAAAATATTAGTGTTTTGCACACTCCACATCTAGAATTCTTAAAATATTATAAGCTATGGATGGCCCTGATACCAGTTTTGTGTCACACACACTAATATAAGTAAAATTATTTGGTTGAATGATGTAAAAGGACGGACTGAACTTTAGCTACTTGTCATCAAACTGTTTCCAAAACCTGTGGCCTTATCAATTTAGTCAATTAACTCCCATCTTCTTTCATTTCACAACTTTTCTTTTACTTGCCCACTTGCTGATATCTCTTTGGGAATTTTACTTTTCCGTGCTGATTATGTGTTCATACCATCTTAATTCTTGATTCCTACACTATCTCATGTGATTCATGTATTCCAAGTCTTGCCCCGACAACACCATTACTAATCTTGTTTCTTCTTGTGACTGCTAGCACGTTACTCAAAAACTTCCCATGGCCTAAACCTTCCTCTTCTCTCTTAATCCAAGCATGCTCCTCGAAAACTTTTTTTCTAATGGCCTGAACCTTCTTCGACTCTCTTACATCCAAAGTCCAAGTTTCTACTATGTATGTACAGTAGCCCCATGGCTTCTTTGGTGTTGACTGACAGCTCACAGCTGAATGCTTTGAAAAGTTACCAGACCAAATTATGTATCCCTACGCCGAACCATATGATCTGCAAAAACATGTGTTTAGCAGATGTCACTTCTGACAGTCAAAATTTAGGTATATACCTAAATGTTGACTGTCATAAGTCAGCTGTGAGCTGTCAGTCAGCACCAAAGAAGCCATGGGCCTACTGTAACTATAAGCACCTATACAACACTTCCTTACACTTCAAGGGCACTTATCTTTTCCAAAGCAGGTCTCTTACACACCTGAATAACATCTTCCCCACCCCAATCACAAACTATTATAAAAAAAAATCGATGGTGTCAGCTGCAAGTGAGCTATACCGCTTGAGAGGCTGACACGTGGTAATGAGGGTAGTTCCAACATTTGCGGATTTGGGTCAGCGCAACGAACCCTCTGACTGTCGATCTCTGTTTTATAGATAAGATCTGCTGCTGCTACTTTATTCAAGTAGATCCTCAATTGTATTCTTAAGATTCAATTGAGCCTGTTGCAGACCCACTGTTTCATGAAAAAAAAAAATCTATTTTCCCTCTCCCCTGCAAGCTCCTCCACCATTGAATGAATGTATTATCTAAGTTGACACTTGAGATTTTAACTCTACAAGTCCTCCCTACAAAAACTTTATTCCTGTCCGAGCCACCGTTTGGTTTGACGTTTGTTTGTAAATTAAAATGCTTTGTGCTGTGATGTGAAATGGTATATTTCTTGAATAATTGTCACAAATATTATATTTTGATGTTTTAGTAGAACAATAAACACACATGCTATTTTTTCTCTTGTGTTTTGATGTTCTTAGCAATTTCTCTATTAAATGATAAAAGCATTTTCACTGTAATTTTTTAACCCAGTTTGCAGAGTCTATCATTTGTTCTTGAGGTTAAATAAACAAAAGTTAATTTTATTCATTTTATAATTTATATTTCAACAATGGTTCTGCCTATTAAGCCATTGTTAGGGAAACAATCATGGGAAAAAGTGTATTTGAGTTCTAAGGGTTTGATCTGCCCTTATTCTCTTTAAACGGTGAGGTCAGGGTTTGAATCTCAACTGGGTGAATCGTGATTAGTTTTCCATGCGATTTTTTCATTCACTGCCAAAACTAATGCAGGTGAATTTCTCCTAATATTTCCTCATCATCTCTACTATTTATGTTAAGTTTATAATAACTCTTTGTTAGAAATCTATTAGTAATAAAAAAAATTAATGAATCCTATTGGCTGTATTGTAGCCCTATATTAAAGTCATGTTTATTTAATCTCAATATGCAGCACCATAAAGTACCCAGATTCTTTGGTGTTAATACCAAATTGCTTTTATTTATTTATTTGGGTTGGTTAAAGAGTTGTTTAGCATTTATTAATATTTAGATTGATTAAAACCTATTTTATTTGCAACAAGTGTCTCAAATCTGTGTTGTACGGCTCTATGTAACTTGCACATGAAAACAATACTGCTCAGCTTTAAGTAAGTGAAAGTCATCCAGGGGTTTCAATAAACATTGAATCTCATTCATAGTCGGAAACGAAACTTTGCTTTAATTTTCACTCAATCAACAAAGTCTTTTCACAACCCTTGTCTTGGTATCCCCGCTCGAAACTACCTGATTCATTTGAAATGGTTTTCAAGATTTATAAAATAGAAAACCTATGTACAAAGTAGAAAACGGGTTTGGGTATCATTTAAGTAGTAAAATAAAGCTGTGTGCAATGTTATTGTATATACTTTAAATATATATATATATATATATATAAACATGTAATTTCTTTAGTTGTGTTTTAGGGATCTTATTTGTGACACAATTATATTAATTTTGGGAACAAAACATTTCTGTGAAGATAATTTTATTTTGTGTGGGAAGTAGGTGTTTTTTGTTGATGCTGAAAGTACCAGGATATTTTTTTTTATTGAGAGCCATTCTTCTTCAGAGGGCCGGGTTGAAGTTCATGTTAGTTTGCTAAGACTTCAGTGTAATCCTTTTATTTGTGACACAATTGGTTCAAAGTTCATATTCAGATAGTAGTGACGCAGATATCTTATAACTACAGTAGCCCCATGGCTTCTTTGGTGCTGACTGACAGCTCACAGCTGAATTCTGACAGCCAACATTTAGGTATATACCTAAATTTTGACTATAATAAGTGACAGCTGCTAAACACATGTTCTTGCAGATCATATGGTTCAGCGTAGGGATATATAATTTGCTCTGGTAACTTTTCAAAGCCGTCAGTCAGCACCAAAGAAGCCATGGGGCTACTGTACCTGAGAATACATTACTTTTAACATGTCTGCCTCTCTAAATCATATACAGTAAACCACCGAATATCGGGGTCAATCGCTAAAGGAGAATGCATGGATAGTTGAAAAAAAAAAAAGTACATAACTTTTTTTTAAATGTACAGTAGAGCCCCGCTTTACAGCAATATGCTAATACAGAGATTTTCAATCATATACATGTTCACTATGTTCAGTGCTTTTCTCGTTCTTCCGGCCTTTTTCAGCATACCGCGTGTGGTGGATGGCTTTGGTCGCCATTTTATGTGGGTAATTCAGTCTGTTTACAGTAGTGATGGGCTCTATCGAATGATTTTAACTATTGTTTATCGAATTATCATTCAATAGTTTTAATTTGTTTTCATTCAACTACTTTTGTATTATTGTTAGGCCTAACTCTATTGCACACTTTATATATGATAGTGTAACTATGTTATTAGGATTTTATATACGTTTGAAAGATATAAAAGGCAATGTTCCTATTTACAGCGGGGCCCTGGATCTTGGCCCGTCAAATGAGCAAGGCTCTACTGTATATTGACTACATTTATAACATGGATTATCATTTATATAAAACAGTCAATAGAAGAATCATGTTTGTGTTAATATTTACTATTTCTTTTATTTTAAAGCATGAAAACTACTGTATGTTTACTGTAATATTTTGAAGAAACGTGCACAGATAATTTACAAACCAGAAAAACCTGAGTATGGATAGTCGGGAATTTACTGTATTTATTTCTGAAGCAGTAATTTTGAGAATACTATATTTGTAATTTAGATGTTTGCACCTGTTGTCTCCCTTGCATTAATTTATGAACACAAACTTGGATTATTCTCTTCAAAATCATAACAAAGTTTGTCTCTAAATAGCAGAGGCAATGGAAATTAAATGTCCACAATATTGGTTGAAACACTAAAAGGATCCGAAAGTTATTTTATACAAATTTCCTTTTCCTTTTATCATGCACCAAAGAAAATAATTAATTTACTAACTTGTTTGGTTTTCATTTTACTGGTTTATATTAGCTGGTGCTCAAACACAAATAAATGAGTGGTGCACTTGTTGATTTTATTTGTTTATGTTTGTTTTGTGCAAGAACCCTCTGGGACTTAACTGGCTGACAGTTTAGTATGATAAAATACTAATAATCCAAGCAATTTAAAAAAAATGTATTCAACAAAAGGTAATTAAATACTTAATCAAAGGCTTAAGGATGAGAAGGGTAGTTTAGAGGAAATACAGCCATATTAGCTTGGGTAGAGTAGATCAAATTACATGAGTAAAAAACAAATTAATATCTGGCTTTCATTAAATCTCTGTTATTGATGGTCAGGTGTAACACTAGTTTGGCCTGGTTATCTATGAAGGTACCTAGTTATAAATTTTTTACAATTAAGAGTGTGGATTAAAACTACTCTTATAAATCTATACTTATTGAACATTTTCTCATGAATGTTTCAATTTGGTAATAAATGTTCTTTTCCACTGTGTTTTATTTTATTTTGTATGTACTATATATTTTGTTTTGATCAGTATTAGGCAGTTAATTGTGGTTTGGAACTTGGACTAATCAATATACTTTTTTTCTACTTGACTATTTTTGTTAAAATTGGTTGTCGTTTGTCATGACAGTTTATAAGAATAAAAATCTAATGCAATTTAATTAAGTTTGATCATTTACATTTTCTCAATATTTGTTTAGTAATGGGTATGTTTTTGTAGAGATTTAATATGGACTGATGAGAAGTTGCCTTTCTGACCCTTATTATCATGTGTGTTTGCTCACCCTTTCTTGAAGCTATGGATTGTTCCTTTACCCTCGATCTCGTGAGGTAAATATATTTTATGGACTTCTTAGTATTTCCTTATGCACATACATTCATAATCTGATGGAGCTCTTAGCTATTTTGTTTGCAAGTCATACTTTTGGCTACATACTATTCCACATGTTTTGTTATTGCTGCGATTACTTTACTGTGAGCGGGCATGTTAAGTGTGGAGAATGGCAAAGTCCTTAGCCCAAGTGGCTGTTTTTATGTTAATGCATGTATGACTTGTAACTGTTAAACCATATTGAGTCATTTACTTTATGCAGTTCAGTGTTATCGAACCGATGCGATAAGAAATAATCCACGTTGCAGATATATAAAGTTCAGATGACAGATTTAGAGTTAAGTGGATAGTTGGTCAGTTGCCTTGTATCCCCCTCTCCTTAATCCTGCAACAAACAGGGACGATCACCAAGGGGACACCTATACAAATGAACGAATTTGACTTGTTTGGGAACAATGAGTAGACCACTGTCAAGTTTGGAGCATCTAGTTGGACAAGTCAGGTCACGGTATTATCAGAACTTATCACAACAAGTTCAGCCAACCATATTTGTTTGGAGGATCAGGTTAAATCCAAAACTGTATGACACCGAAATCCAATAAGTGGACGACGACCACACCATGGAAGAAAAGAAAACCTTATTGACAGCACCGCGCGAGCATTGGAAAAGAATTGGTTGGCTTTTGTTTGTTACTTGCAAACACATAATTTTAATGCCCCTGTGTTTGGAGCCCTCATACACGTTATGGATCAGAAACATTTGCAGGGGGCATCTGTAAGTGACCATTTTGTTACATGCTACAAACAAAATAATAATATGATAAACAGTTACTTCCGAAGAGACGTCAAACGTGACGCCGACTAACACGTTCCCGTTGGATTGATGAGATGATCAGCGTGGTGTGTCATGCCAAATAGTATTACACATTTCGCGCAACAAAGCCCCAAGATCCGAGTGGAAAGGTGAAGAAACTTTCATGGATTTCCATGACTAGAAAAGTCTGGGCCAGCACCAGGTGTTCTATCAGGGGGCCTACGCACGCGCCATGATTCTTCTTCCTTTGCATTCCCATCGTTCCGTCTCTGGGATCACGTTATATTCCACGATTGTAAATTGACATGTTTCGTCTCTATCGACAGTTCGTCTATGGACGCTATGCAAGCTAACACTGCCTAGCCGACGACTGGTCTGTGAGAAAATCCCCTGAGTGGGTGCGAGCACTTCAAAGAGAGGTGGGCTTAGCGGGTGAACAAGAAGTTCCGATCTTGGAAGAGTATCCCGAGGCTAGTGAGATTTCTTTCTCAGCAGCTGAGGTTGTGTGTTGTCGGACTTGGTCTCAGTTAGCTACTTAGTTGTGTAAGTCCTCACCACCAATTAGGACATTGCTGGCGAGACTTAGATGGACCCTTTCCTGAGAAAGGCGTCTTAACAATAGCGAAGCTGGTTTGGGTTGACAGCACACTCCTGAGCCTTGTGGTCTCGGTGGTTGGGAGGTGGGGTGTTTGACTGCTGTCTTGGAGAAATCCGGGTACGGGACGGATTGTAGGCACGGTTTGTGATACTATTCTCAATGGTCCGGTTCTGGTGTTCAGACTTGGTTTGGAGGATCGTCCTGTGTGTGCGTTGACTCTGATGTAACTGTTTTTACAGCATCTCACATGCGGGTACCATGAGCTTGAGTTGGGAATTTTCACCAGGGTTGGTCCTTTCGGCCGAGTCCCTATCACCGGGTGCTAATCCAGGCACTACAAAGCTCATAAGACTCATATATCTATTTTGACGGAGCTGGAGGCAGTCAAAAGTCGGATACAAATATGCGCCAACATACAGGCACTACCTTCCACCCCAACTAATGCGCAAGGCTGATCACCACTGGGACCGATCCCGGGGGGAGTGATCAGGTAAGAGCCACAGTCTCGTCCCTGAAAAGAGCCGATTCTTGGTGGTGCTACAACAGTAACACACGTTCCAATTGGTTCGCTAAACACATACAGCACAGTAGATTTTTTTTTATCTAGGTGACAACTTAGGATCTAATTATATCCTTGACATTTCCCTTAAAATACACATACCACAAGGGATATGCGTAAACACATATATTTGGTAATATAACATCCTGCGCAATACTATCGCAGGTTTTTACCCTCGAAGCCGTATGAAGAAAATTAACTAAGTGGATGCTTTGTGGACACTAACGTGGGTTTGATTGTGTCATCTTGGGTTAAAAGGGGGAGCGGTAGTGTTCTTGGGACCACACTATCGGTCCATAAAGCTCTCGCTATACGTTATAGAGATATGGGATTTTATTGTGATATTTGAGCCGCGATTGGGCACCAGTTATAATGATATTGGATTATAAATGATTATGTGCTGATGTGGACCCGAATATGTCTTAGTGCTGTTGTACACGTACCGATAATATCGGTGTCGATGTCGGTGCCGATATCGGTGGTAGTGAGATTCCATGTAATCTTATGGCCCTGTTGCACATGATGCCGACACGACAGCATTATCGTGACGACTACAGACTTGTCGGCGGCCCCCTCGATAAATACACTGATATCAGTGCGCAGAGCAGGTGGCCACTAGTCTGCAGCTGTCATCTTGCATTGTTTGGTTTTGTCTTTCGTGAGGTTAGGTGCTTGTGCGTTCGTTTCCTTCATTCTACTTTTGAGTAAAATGTCTAGTAAATTCAAGTATGACATAGTGACCTTAATTGAATTTGCGGAGAGCAGAGCGTGTTTATGGGACTTCCTCTCCGGTTTTGGCGTCGTCTCCTCCGGAGATGAAGCAAACACAACAAAAGAGACCTCCTATTCCAAATGGGAGCCACGTTGTTTGCTCACCACCATCCCCAAAACGGCCTATGCCTCTCAAGCACCGATAGAGTATTGTTGGTGTGTGCAACAACCCATGCCAGTATCGGTGCTAACAACGATATCGGCGCCGACACCGATAATATGGGTACGTGTGCAACAGCACTTAAGGTGAGCAGTAAGTATAACAATACCGAGTTTTATGATGACGACGCGTGCATGCCTTACTGCGCACTTGTACACGGTTGTGAGATCTGATTATATGTAATTCTGATTCTTATGAAATGAGTAAGACTTTTAATGTTGCACACGATTTATTTAGATGATTACACCTTCGGTACTGTAGATTTTATATTAAAGTGGTACAGTTTTTGTGTGATAATACTAGTTTTCTATATTATGAGTACGGTGTACTGTTTTTCTGATATATTACTGGGTGTATTTATACGCACAAGCTGCTTATATATGACTTACCCCTTGCTTCTTGGACCCCTTTCGCCAGTATTAAAAAAAAACTAATAGAAGAACTCCCGGCAACCTGATGTTGTGAAGGCTAGCTTCCTATTGGGTAAAGGGAGCCAGCATGTCACATGATTCTCAAAATACAACGGAGTTTGTCTTTTAAAGAAAGAAAGTTTAAAAATGTAGTATATTGTAAGTACTTCTGAAAACGCGTGATTTTCCATGTATGAAGTATTAAAAGGAAACCTTACATACAATTCTTTAAAGAAAAATACAATTCACCCATGACCTTTTGAATATATAAGAGGGGTCAAAAACAGTATCATTACAACGTTCTTGCATACCACCCTCCCTTTTGTCGAGGGTTTTTTTCCTGCTCTTACTTCCCCTCAGTGGGGTGGCTCTGGCATTCATTCTTCTTCAGTCTGCTTAAAGTTGCCTAACCCCTCTCTACTGAAGTCATAACTTGCTTTCAAACTATCACGTACCGTAAAGGGAATGTGTTTTTACCTGACGCATATATAGAACTCGTCCATAGTCTAGTTTACTTGAACGTGTGGAAAGAGCAGTAGTAGAGTCGGCTCTCACACGCGGCAGTGCGTTCTTTGGGGGCCTGTCGCTCTTACCTCCCCCCCCCCCCACANTTTATTGTTACTCATTATGCCACCGACTTCAGTGAAGGTAAGCAGCACTATCTACAGCAGATTTGTTCCATGCGCATTTAAAATTCACTTTCAGATTAAATATTGGTTTAATTTTTTTTTGTCTTAGGTTTTTTGAATATTCATTTAATGGTAACTAATACGATTTTATTTTATCATTAAGATAAGTCTATGACTGACTTCTTTCAATTTAATTCAGGCCTAGTTAATTCCTTATCCTAATTTATTCGCATTTACAGGTTGAGTCTCTTTTTTTAAAATTATAATATAGCTATAAATCTTATATACTAACTAGCTCATATATTCCCAAAAATGCATTAAGAGTCTTCACTAGTTGGTCCACCCGGTTATATTACACCCCCGGTACCCTTCTCCACTTGCTTTCCCACAAATCCCTAGATCTTAAACACCCAGGGTCGTCAGGAGATCCATCGGAGACGGCATCCCCCTACCAACCACCTGGGGAGGCGCCCTATTGGAGATAGTACTCCACCTATTATCGCATGAAACCAACTCTAAGGAGGCGTTCAAGTATTACGTAAGCACCTTAACGGGAGGGAGTTTGAACTTTGCTTATTTTTGCTGACAATGGGGGAGGGGAGTCAGAACAATGCTTACGTAAGACAGAGAAAGACAGGCAAAATTGAGGGAGGGCGCTTGGATTTTGGGCAGCAATGAAGATGTTGAGTGGCTAAACGAGGAAGAATTGGAGAAGCCTATAGAAATAAGCCAACGCTTGAGTGACCTAGATCACCCTTCCCCCACCCGCCCCCAAATAGTAACATAATAAATAAAAGTGTTGAGACTTGGATTCAAAGACCTTGGTTATCGGATTAAATGAAGTTATGGGCTTTTTTTAAAAATAAATATAATATGCATGTACTCCTATTCACTATTAATACTTTTGTATAACTTCAACTAAAAGTAAAGTTATAACTTTAAACATTTATAATGTTATAGCTTGTTTTAATTTCATCTGTTCAATAAATTTAAATTCATTATATACCAGTGTTCATTGTCAATTATTTCACAATATTAAGTTAAACCTCAATGTTAATAATTACCAGTAATTTATAAATTGCATGAATTAATTTTATTAATGTGTCAAACTACCGGTTCAGGCTATAGGCAAAATTGCATGAAAAAAAAAGATGGTTATTCCTGTGGACAATTGAAAGAAGTTGGCTAATCTTAAGCAAGCAAGAGGGGGGAGAGGAGTCAGGAATTTGCTTATTTTTGCTTACAATGGGGGAGGTGTTAAAAATGGCCAAAAATGTGCTTACGCAATAATTGAACGACCCCTAAGGCTAGATCTTAAACCATTCTAAACCTAAAAATAACCTAAAATACACTATAAATTTCTTACTATTACATCTTTGTTGCTACACTTTATCTTGGACGTCCTTTGAATCTGCTTTCTGATGGTACGGGATGAATACTGACCACAGTCGCCAATCTCCATCAGCTTATCGTGGAGGTTCCTTTCCGCTTCTCCCCATCATCACTTGTTCCCAAGTGGAGGTTCCTTTATGCTTCTCCCCATCATCACTTGTTCCCAAGTGAGGTGGAACTCTGTTGCTGTTGGGTAGTCTCCTCCGTCAGGTGTTACACGCCTATTAAAATTTTCTGCCAGTACCAGCGCGATGGTCTTTCCAAGCTTTAGTTAAGATATTTCATCACGCTGACCCCCAGCAGTTCCAGGATACCTAGAATGCCCTATATGTATGCTTCTGATATCCGCTTCTTAAGTCCATTTGTCAATATCTTAATTTGTTTATGTCCTTATCCTCGTCCAGTCATGTCGAAGTTATGCCCAGATATCAATGACATCTTCTCCTTCCGTGTGCTTCTCCTGTAAGTCTTCACTCATATTCCCAGTATCAGTTTCAGTATCAGCCGAGTTTTGAACCTCAGATTCACGTCTGTCTTGTCTTTGTATGTTGAGTCTAATTACATTTATTCTATTTATGTATGCGTCTTTTTCACGTTTCGATATTGTCTCGGCTATCATATCAAGGAAGCTCCACCGGGTCGGGTCTCTCAAAACATCTCCAACTATTCTGCCCTATATTTCATACTGGGGATCAATCTTATCTCTTGTGTTAACTCACAATCCAGGACCACGTGCTCCGGTGTAGCCTTCTCTCCACAGTCACATTGTCTAGTCTCCGTTAGTCCCATGTCATATAGTGATGCTATGTACGGACCTTTACCAGTGATGTAGTGCATCAGGCCCTAGGAAGGCTGCAGGTGCTTCATTAGCATTATCTTTCTGATGCTTGGAAAAAGCTGGTATGTTCTCCTACCTCTGCTACTTCTTTCCCAACGTTCCTGCCACTCCACCTCTAAGGCAATATGATTGGCTCACATCATATTGTTTGTTTTTGGGATCACTTTAATAACGTGCCATTGTTTTGTTAGTCTCCATAATGGCGTTGTTTAGTGGCCGTGGAAAGTAGCTTTGTCTAAAGGGCGTAGGCCTAATATTTATTTGCAAATTACTTCTTCTTAAGCCCACCAGACAGCATGCTCAAATATTGAGGACCATGTCTCGAGGTCGCTAAACGGCTAGTTTAATAAAATGTAAATTAACTTACATATAGGACCATAAACGGCATGATCGAATATTCATTTGTAAAATTATTTGTTTTAAAACCAGCAGAGTGGCGCAACTTCTATTTAACTCTCAGCCCTAGGCCTAGATATCCCCAAAAGAGAATAAAAAGGCTACTATTAGTAGAATTTTTGAACACATTATTTCCGACTTAAAATATAAATGTGTATTTAATTATTTTAGATGACATTTGCATCCACATTTAAATCCTCAAGGATCACTTATCCAATGTTGAAACTGTGTTGATCAGGCTGCATGCGATGGCGTTGACGGTTAATCCTGTGAAGGTTGCTTGGGACAAATGGTCCATCCGATACCTAGGTTACATTATTTCTGAAGGGAATCTTTTTATTGACCCCAACAATTTTCAGCTGATTTTAGACTTTCCGTCTCCTAAGAATATAAAAGGTGTGCTGCACTTTTTGGACATGTGTGCTTACTATTTATGCTATGTTCTTCCTAAAGTTTCTGAAATTGCCAACCTTCTTAACACCCTTAAGAAAGAAGGAGCGATATTTGTATGGAGGCTGGATAAAAATAAAGCTTTTACCACGCTTAAACGCTATCTTGAGTCGCTTGATGTTTTGTATATGTTTTTCTCTTCCATTTCAATTACACGTTGACGCATCTTCAACTTTTTAAAATTTCCCAATTCATAACGCATCAAATATTGAAAGAAAATAACTTATGTAGTATAATGTATAGAAAGCTTAGTTAATCATGTCAATCATACTAAATACTTGTAGCCTTAAGAAGGCTAGGTAAGTTTTTAAGTTGATCACTTGATAAATCCAGCTGTTTTTACAAGCGAAAACTGTTAGTTTTCCTAGGTGCAATGATGGCGAATGTCAAAACCACATTTTTACTGTAACTTGAAAAATCCATTATTAACATATTGATTTTTAAAGTTATCTAAAACCCTAATTCTAGGTCCAATTATCACGGTAATTTTTAAAATTTTCCCAGAGGAGGTGTTCTATTACCCAGATCCCCCGGTGTTCTCTACGTTACCCTTGTCACCTGGGAATATTTTAAATTTCAAAATGCCTAGAGTTGGGAAATTTACTGTTTTACCCCCCTCCCTCAAAATATATTTCAAGCGACTCTCCTGATTTGAATATTATAAAAGAAATTTAATATATCATAATATATATTCTTACTGTAGAGCTATACAACTTAATAAAACAGGCCCATCTGTTTGCGGGCCGCTTGGATCGTTACTTTCTCCACAATTTCCTGTCCTTGCTCTACTCTCTTCGTTTCCACAACATCTACACACTGAGTCATACATACTCTTTTATTCTTAAAACTCTTAATGTTTCTCTTTTTCACACATTTGTCTACAATATTTAACCAAGTTTGACATGGCTTACCCCTTCCTTTTGATCTACACACTCTGACATATATTTGCTTCGTCACTAGATCCACACTTGTCCTCTCAACATCCCCAAACCAACGTAATATGCTCTGGCACATAGGCATATTGAATTCCCTTTCATACTGCACTACTTCAGTATCCTTTAATTCCTGGTCCTAGGCAATTTGCCCCCCCCCCCCCCCCCNTTGCCCCCCCCCCCCCCCTGCGAACTGTAGATTGTGGCCTATCTCTCGCTCTCTCTCAATAGTCTTTGAAATAATTAGTTCAAGCTCAATGTTCGTTTTATTTCTAAGATCAAGTAAGACATATACCGATATATTATATATAAGATTAGAGCAGTTCAATGGCATATCAATTTATATAATATTAATCAAACTAAACAAAAACACATATATTAGGGTAGCTATGTCTTGTATTAACTTGAAAATAAAACGAACGTGTGAGCTTGAACTAATTATTTAAAAAGAGAATATTGATTGACGATTTATTTTGGGA
The DNA here is from genome assembly GCA_901482245.1 of Timema douglasi. Classification (NCBI taxonomy): domain Eukaryota; kingdom Metazoa; phylum Arthropoda; class Insecta; order Phasmatodea; family Timematidae; genus Timema; species Timema douglasi. The sequence goes on from CABEEJ010000617.1 coordinate 59,998, forward strand.
TTAAATAATTTAAATTAAATTTTCTAAGCTAAGTTTCAGTGTAAAACTTTAAATTTATACTCCTTTTTAATGAACAAAAATAACATTTTAAATATTTACTTCAGATAGATAGTTGGAAAAACCCCAATTAAAGAGAAATGAAAAAACCACACGTGATTTGGACCAATGCTTATTTAAGTATATTGGTTCAGAGATTAGCCTGTGTTTCAAAAGGGTAGTTTGCCCTATTAAGACGGCACTGCCATTATGTAAGCTTGGATAAAGCGAGTAATTAGAGGAAAATATCTTACTTTCAATAATACCAACACTATATTGTTCAAAAGAAAAACTCCTGATAATATATAGCACCTTTAACTGACAGTCACTGGTATGAAGCAAACAAAACATTACACAAAGCTTTGTTGTTCTATTCTTGCGTGTATCCAGCATTTAGTCCTTGATATTCTCTATTGGTGCAACTGTTACTGTTAGAATACTTTGAAGACTGTAAAGGTGTATATTCAAACACATAATTGGATACTTAGTTTTTTTAAAAAGAGAGATAATAGAGCAAAAAATGTGTGAAATTTTTTGATAATGGTTTTTTGGGCCCCAACACCTAGTTGGATATCAGCATACCTACTAACTGTTTTGGTGGTTGCATTGCCTACGACACTAGTCTCGAAGTATACTAGACTTTCGATGACAAGGAGATCAAGGTTTGAATTTTGGTCAGGTGTACTGAGATTTTTTCCAAAACAGTTTTCCACTCTCCCTCATTGCAGATGTGGGTACACTTTATATAAATATAACCATTCTCATCACTAAAACCATTAGCGTGTTTGATACATAAGCGTATAACTCGAACTGTTAGGTAGATGCAGTACTAAAAAAACTAATGCTTTTTTCAGAATACGCCATTTATATTTCTTTATGAAATTTAGTTAACTAGACGTTACTAACACAGAATTATCTACTCAATATATGTACTAGTAATATTTTTCAGAAAACATTTTTTGTTATAATTTTACTTAGGAATTTGGTAGTTTTTGTATTAAAACTTATTTAAACATTGTTTTTTTTACATAAATATATTTTTAGAAAATAAAAATCGTGAACCTGCTTAAATATGTAGACACAATACGGCTGAACAATTTTACTTACAACCATTAGAAGTATATTCTGATCAACAGCTGAAACAAATTTAAAAATAGCAGTTTAAAATAATTAATTTGTGTTTTATCCGTTTAGATCATACAACTTTTGTTCTAGCTATCTATTAACAAATGAGATTTTGCATTTTATCACCAATCTCTATGAAAGGAATCAAACAACATAATATTCGTATTCATTCCAATGCAGAAGGAAAAAAACAACTTTGTAATCAATCATAAATAAACTAGTAATTTTGTGAACATGGCAGCTGGTTATTCAGATCTAAGGCAAAAACTACAGTTTAAACACAAAAACTTCCATTCAGATGACAAAGATAAAAAGTTAGTTTTATTATTTTGTTTTTAAATTGATGTCATGAAACTCACCTCATTTAAAAAAAGGTTTCTTGACTTTTATCCACTTTCTATTTACCTATCCCTTTTAATAGTTTTTTTAAATTGTTTGACTTGCTTAAATACACAACACAATTTTAATAACTGATTCATTTATTTAAATAGTACAGTGACTACATGTTTTAAATAACATTTGCTTATTAGGTGTCATCAAATGGAACTTTCAAAATACTATTGTGGAAATGAAACTAACATTGTTATACATGCCTGAAACTAATGTTTTAATCTTTAATGCTGTGAAACTAATACTCTGAAAGAGGTAGGCTTATGCGTCAACAACAAAATAGGGTCTAGTAGATTCCTAAAATATTTGTAATTTTTATTAACAAAGCTCATATAAATTGGTTGTATGTCCTATCATGTGTTGTAAGACTATTAAAACTGGGTTCTCCATTTTTCAGGTTATGTTTTTTTTGTCAAAAAGTGTGTTTACATTTTCTTTTAAGAAAAGGGAAAACAATTTTTTTTAAACATTGCAATAATTTATATATTAGACAGTAAAAAAATCGGTCATCAATTTACTAATATTTAATGAATTAGAAAATATTAACTCTACTCACCTATTTTCCAGAGTATTGTTCCACAATATTCTTGACAATCTTCTGAAACATTTCAACTTCAAAGAAAGAGTAAATTTATGTACACATAAATCTATTAAAATGTTCGTCCATTAAATTAGATCGCAAAGGGCCTAATCTCCCGCAAAATCCTTGTAACTTTCCCAGCACATAATATTATACTTATTCTATGGCATTATGAACTTGAAAGTTCATTGTTCCAACTACAAACGTAAGCCATCTACCCCTATCTTGGGACAGTTATATCCAGTCTACCTCATTACACCTTATCTTTTTCATATCCATCTAATGTTATCCTCCCATTTGCGTCTATCTCTTCCCATTCGGTTTACCAATCAATACCCTGAACATTGTTCTTTATTATTTTGTTTGCACTGCATGTCCTGGCCATTGTAAGAGATTTGTGACTTGAGTTTGAGGTCGCTTTCCCCTCATTGTATTCACGCTTTCCCTCAATCAAATGCTAGTACATTTCCTCTAAATTCAACCTTCAGCATGCTTATTCCAAAACCATAAATACACGGGTAGTTTAGACGGGTAGAAAGAAAAGCATGGTAGTCTAAAAAAAAAAACTGAAAAAATTCACTCCCAAATATACCCTGTTGGAAATCAAATGCTTCCCTCTCAAATATAAATCTGCTACACTATTTTTGTGATTAAACTTACTGCTTAAATGAATACATTTTTTTCTTGTTTTTTTTCTCTTGAAGATACTCAAATTCCCCACATCAGTACACGCCGTACCACAGCGTTGACGACAATTTCATCATGTTGAAGAGAATTCACACAGGGATACAACAACGGCGACTTTTTGACAATGATCAGTGTGCCACGATCGAAAATAAAATAGACGAAGTTGTAGAGTTGGCAGACGGAGGCAAATACAAGCCTTGTACTGTAGACAGGGCCCCTTTGAGAAACAAGTGAGTATACTGATTGCTTTTGGTTCTAATTCTGGAAGATTAGATAAAACTTGAAAAGTGAAACTGAAATGTATTTGGTCACACAAGTAAGCCTATTACGAATGATGATGAATATGTTTACAAAAACGTAAGGATTTATTTGATATATATAACATAAAACAAATCTTAGAAAAATTTATAAACATAAGAGAAAATATAAATATAGTAAAATAATGGAAAATAAAAATAGTAAATAAATGTTACACTAATATTCTTTCTTATAATCCATTCATTATAACATTCATACACTCATTTAGTGTTAAGAATGGATGATAATGGTCATCATAATATGAAACAAAAATTACTCAAGAAAAAATATTTATGTAAAAGACAAATTAAAATATTTTAGGCCTATAAGTCAAGTAAGAAAACACGGTACCCTTAAGATAACGATGAAAGTAACTTGAAATACAATTATAATGAGTGTCACTTGTTATAAAATAAGTAAAGATAAGTCAATGCAGTGAAATAAAGGAAAAAAAAGAATAAGTTTACAACCAACATAATTAATATTTTTTTAAATTTCCAAACCCGCCTCGGTGGCGTAGTTGGCTAACGCGCTTGTCGTGTAGAGATCGACTGCTGAGGACGGGGAGATCGAGGTTCGAATCTCGGTCGGGTGAACTGGGGGAGGGGGGTTCCTAAATGGTTTCCTACTCTCCCTCCACGCAAATGCGAGTTCACTTCCTCTATTTCAACCTTCCAAATTCCTAGTCCATTAGAGTAATTAATACTTAAAGCATATAACCTGAACAGGTAGTAAGACGCGGTGCTAAAATATTATTATTATATTTTTAATTTCCAAAGAGGTTAATATAAAAGTTAATGTATTGTATAGAAGTAATTCCAAAGTCTAATCTGAGTATGAATTTAGTCCCTTAATCCTTGGAAGCTAAGAGTTTCAGAATGGTTACTATCATCAGGATAAGTTTTGTATTTATTTGACGAGTGTTCAGTGTCCTTGTATGATGATTGACTTATCTTCCTTTTTTTCACTCACCCACCAATCAGCGACACCTGAACACTTGTCGATTAGATAGGTATAACACTTTTCTTGATGATGGTATTCACAACCTTTGTAGATTAAATACAAAACTTTTCTTGATGATGGTATTCATAACACTTATCGATTATCTACTGAGTGATTCTAAACACACCACCTTAGTTACCAATTAATACGGGACTATATTCATATTCAGATTAAACTTTGGAATTACTTCTATACATCAACTTTTACATTAATCTCTTTTTGAAATTTTTTTTTCTCATTTTGCTTTATATTTATTAACTAAGTACAAATCTATCTAAGGTCCTGCGACTACCCATTGTTTTCTGCTCAAATTTTGATATTTTATTTTGTTTCCTTCGCTCAAACTTAGTGCAAGATGTTTGAGTAAATCTGTGGCTATGAGCTTTACTAGACCTCTTATAATGCACACTGATAATTGGAGCTTCAGTGAAGGCCCTTTTTACGAACTTACCGTGTACAAAACTTGTTCTTCTTAGACAGCACATTCAGAACTTTAAATGAAGATACAGTAGCAGAAAACTACTCCACTAAAACCCTAAGAATACCTAGGAAAAGGATCATGTTCCCTGAGCTAAAAGTTTAAATATGGCTAAGCTTTGTAAAGCGGTGTGGACACACTGTCAATTCCAGAGTCTAAACACGCACTTGCGTATCTACGAGTTGCATCTCTCACTCTTTGTTTGCTTATCAGACACATCGCCACTAATACAGAAATAAACTACCATTACCAGTTATTACTGATCATAATTATTTTAGTCACTCAAAAAATGTTGTGAAATAATTTGGTATATTTTCAAGTTTGTAAGACCCAAATATCAACTCCGAATTATTATGTAACTTTCTTACACGATCAATTGAAAATTGTCATGCGGTCGACTGGTTGCTGACCCCTGATCTAAATGATCCAATAAAATTAAAATAAATTCTTTCATATAGGGCCTATTATCCTTTTGTCATCCTTTTATTACCTACTGATTTATACTATATAATTCCTGTAGATATATTTACAAAGCTTAAGTTAAATATTCTTTTATAAATTGACTGCTGTTGTAACAGCTATTAGTCTGGCTTTATATTTTTACTTGTTTTTGAAAGAATAGATTACAAATCTACTGAGTGCTCTTGGTCAGTGTTGGTGCACACACTCTGTCAGTTTTACATCAGTTATGTATTCAGGACTGCTCTAACGGGTCTTGATTTCAATTATTTAAATGCTTTTTTTAAAATCTTTTATTCTATGTGTCATATTTATTTTAATCAAGCATAATTTTATTTATTCAACACGATAATTAAATACATTTCATACTAAGTTAATAATTTAAAGCCCAGATATATAAATCAGACTTAAACATTTTTATCCTGGATCCCAGATCTAAAGTCGCTTGTCCATCTCCCGAGGCCACCCAACCGCCAATGAAAATAAATTGATGAAATTGGGGCTTCCTCTTTCATTATGATGGCTTGATAGCTGCAAACTAACTGTTCTTGTTTGTATAAGTTGTGTGCTGATATAACTAATTAGTTTAAAAATTGCATGTTAAATAATGTTGGTGTACTCGTAGTTAAAAAAAGTTTTAATTTTGGTTTTTTACAGATACTTTTTACTCTATTTATCAATTTACCAAGCCTTATTATTTTAGTATAATAATATTCTTCTAATGTTTTAGGCTGTTGTGTATGTGCAGTCTGTGATAAAGTTGTGTATAGTCATAAGAAAAAATATTCTTGAGTTGTGGGAGTTTCCATTCTTAATTTTCTAGAGATGGTATAACTTTGTTAATAGAATGTTTGACAAGTGTCTATCAATAACAATATAAGCTGTGGGGATTGGGAAGTGCACCTGTTTTAGTAAGAGTAACTACAGAAATAAATCACAGTTGGAAAACTAGCTCCAAGGCTCTCGGACGAGATTCGAACTTTCGCCTTAGGGTATATGTGAATCCAGTTTATTGAAAGAGTGACACTCTAAACTGCATGATCATTGGCATGAGTATGAATTATTAGTCTTATTAAAATGGTCTCAAGCGTTTCACAGATAAATGTTTGGTTTGAATCCTCAGCCATAACTAGGATTGGTGAGACCTATCTCTCCTGAAATACTTTGTTTTTTCCCTCGGTTGTTTCAAAATCTAGCCACTAAGACTTGCTGCACTTTGTTGTACCCCAGGTATTTCTTCGGCGAGGGATATACATACGGCTCCCAGCTGTCGAAACGAGGTCCAGGAATGGAACGATTATACCCGCCCGGGGAAGTGGACCCAATCCCAGAGTGGGTCCATGAGCTAGTCATCAAGCCGCTGGTGAAATCCAACGTTGTACCTGACGGCTTCATAAATTCGGCAGTCATCAACGATTACCAACCTGGCGGTTGTATTGTATCCCATATTGACCCCATCCACATCTTCGACAGGTTAGTTTTGTCTTTCTGGTTTATTTGATTTAAGATAATTAAGGAAGAAGTTGGCTCAGCCGTTAGTGTGTATACCACAGATTTAATAGCCACAAGCTTAATTTCCTGCTGGGAAGATTATCACTCCTTTCATTTCAAAATTTTAGCCATTTTTTCATATTCATTAAAGGCATCTATATTTGATTCGAGATCTCCCAAAATTACTTTTTCAATACAATTCTCAAAAGCAAGGCGCATTGAGTAACAACTTAAATATATCTCCATATTATAATAATACTTATCCCCAGATTGATATAACTCTAAAAGGAAAACCTCTTTTCGCTTTATGAGGTAAATGTATTATAATTGGAAGAAGGTACAGGAAAGGTGGATAGAAACATATAAAAGGGGGACAAACACAATTTGGCCTTTACAATGAAAATAAGAACACAGTTCACACTTTACACTGCTGCCAATGGACAAAGAGGTAATGGATGTCTCTTAAAGAAAATTGATCGTCACCGCCCAATCCCCCGACCTAGGTTTCATTCTATCGAAACTCATCAGGGAGGAGTGTGAAATGCGCAACGCAACTTCCTAAAAGAGAAAACCAAAAAACACAAAAGAGGAGATAAAAGGAAAATGGTAAAGAATATTTCCAGATTGGCAACACTGAAATAAAAAGTGAAACAATATTCTTGTATATTGTTTTATAAATTTTACAGGAAATTAACATAACTTAGTATTTTTGAAGCTTAAATACTCTGTCCTGTTAGTGTTTTATTATTGTTGCACTTACAATTTATTTGAAGTTAATATAAATAATTGTGTAATTTATAGAGATAGGTTGTATTCGAATATTCATTTTACATACAATTGCCGAATCTCAAATTTGTATACCATGTACAAATCTTAAAAAAACACGCTTACCCATTCCCTGGTGTGACCAGTTCATTGTTATACTTTGACCATGAATAAAGCAATAAATGAAAAAATCAGTGAGTAGCAAAAATATTTGTCGAATAAGAGCACACAAGCAGAAAAACGGCTGCCGAGCCTACGCAAATTGTTGTCCTACCTATGCGCCATGGAATGGGTTAAACATAAGAGGTTTACTTTATTAATTAGTAAGTAGCTGTAGAAAATAGAAATAATAGATAAATGTTAATTTTTTTTTGGTGATAACTCCTTCATTAAAACATTTATACGTTAAGTTGTGGTATTAGATCTGGTTTTTAAATTTGTCAGACAATTATACTGGGCTAAGCCATCAATAATCATCATCATCATCATCATCATGAACCATTTCTGACATCCTATCAGGTCATCTGCGGACAAAAGCCTCTCCATTTTGTCCGGTCTGGCCGCTCCTCATGTCTACATATTTTGTTCCATTCTCCTCCACTTCTTGGACACATCTTCCTTCACTTGCTCCTGGTCTCCCTTTGAATCTGCTCTCATTAATTTCAAGTTCAAGTGCTTTATTAAAGATTCTTACTGTTTACATCCCTTTTACATGACCAAATAATTTTAGCTTTAGAGGCTTGCATTTTGGTCTCATTTTTTGTCAACGTCGTTCAAGTTTCTGCTCCAAACAGTAATATTGCGAAGAAGTATATTTTAAATATAGTGATATTAAAATTCTTAGATACTTACTTACTCTAGATTATTTTCCTTACCGTGTGGTAGAATTTTCTTGCATGTTGTATTGTGTTTTTTAAAAAAATTCTAATGACCCGCCTCGGTGGCGTAATTGGCTAACGCGCTAGTCGTGTTGATCTCGACTGCCGAGGACGGGGAGATCGAGGTTCGAATCTCGGTCGGGTGAACTGGGGGTGGTTTTTCCTAAATGGTTTTTCACTCTCCCTCCACGCAAATGCGGGTTCACTTCCTCTAATTCATCCTTCCCAATTCCTAATCCCTTAACGTAATTAGTACTTAAAGTGTATAACCTGAACGGCTAGTAAGACGTGGTGCTAAATAATAATAATAATAAAAATCTAAAGACCAACTTTTCCTTCACTGTATTTTATTTCTAAATATTTGAATGTTTTTATTTCTTGTATAGTGATGCTTCCTTTTTTTTAGATGTATATTTTTACTGTGTCCTTTCGATATCAGCCTCATTACAAGTCATTCATTTATATTTCTATAGTTTCCTTTGCACAGCATAATTTTTCCTATCACTTGTCTCAGGGTGAAAATAAGCAATACTAAAGCTCTAAAACAAATCTTATTTTGAAATTAAAAAAGTAACTTTTTAATTGAAATTTCCAGTGTTTTTAAGGAGTCTTGAAAACTTGGAAAATTAAGAGCATTTCAAAACTTAAAAAGTGTTTTGATCTTGAAAACATAATATAATAAAGCTACTCTACATTATAAAAACATTTCAATTGTGACATTTTTTTAATTCTGTACACGTTCTCCAGTGTATTTGTGGAATAGGGTGTCCTGGTGGTCTAGGGGTAAGGTTTCGGACTTCTGTGCTGGGGTCCGGGGTTCAATCCTCGGTCCCGGCACAGATTTATCTGCTTTCCAAACCCTTCCTTCACCTCTGACAAGACATCTTGTGAATGTGAGGAATGCCAGGCCTCCACCGTGGTTCGGATCCCACGTTAAACTGTAGGTCCTCCATTTCATCTCACAATCACCCTACCATTACACATTAACGTAAGTGCGTATAACCCGAATGGGTAGTAAGACGCGGTGCTAATAATAATAATAATAATAATAATAATAATAATAATAATAATAATAATATTTGTGGAATAGGATACAAAATCTTATTTTTATCAATATTTGACTTGATTGGATCTTATCTATTTGTCCAGGCCAATCATTTCAGTTTCTTTCATGAGTGATAGCGCCCTCAGCTTTGGGTGCAAGTTCAGCTTCAAACCCATTCGTGTTTCCAAGCCCATTCTGTGCCTGCCTCTATCACGCGGTTGTGTTACTGTCCTTAGGTAAGTATCGATTTGTGGAAAATATCACGATTCCCGTTTTTACATATTCCGATTCTTGGATTTTTTAAAATTCTTGATTACTATTGCTTAACATTTAGTCTTTTTTTATGCACCCAACTCATTAAAACTATATGCTATTTGTTAGGAGTGTGTGAAGTACACTTTACAATATTCAAAGTGGTTTCTGAATGAATATATGAAATATTCTCCAAGCAGAATCCAAGTTCAAATATCTTTGATTGCTTGTTTTATGCTTAGAAAAAATAGTAGATTGTGTTTATTTATATACATTTAAGCACTTAAGAGTTTTTATTGTAAAATTGTTTGTAATATTTCATTCCTATTTTATAAATCAAGCTAGTATTACAACATGCAACTTTATTACTTCATATAATTTAAAATGGTCATTAATTGGAAATGTATATAACATCTAAAAATGGCAATAATTGAGCATAAATTAAATATTTTAGTTGTAGTTTACTTGTTATTTTTATTGGAAAAGCTATGTAATTGTCGAAGCCAGAATTATTTTTTTTCGAAGCAAAGTCGAAGGTAATTTTTTTTTCCATGCCAAATCAAAGCTTTACCCACCCCTATTATTTATTTATTTTTGGTTTATTTCTGTAAAAATAGTAAAATTATTAAATAAAGATTACTTTTAAAAATATTCATGTTGGATTTGGACCACCCCGTTCCAAAGGCTGTTTTGTCCACCAAAATTCTAAACTGAGATATCTGTGCTATATTTTGGAGGCAATTAAACTGCTTGTTTTAAGTCTCTCTCTCAAACAGTGAAAAAAACCTTTAAATTGTATACTTGTGTAGTAAGTGTTTTTTTTCCATAAAAATTTTACAATAAAACATGTAAAATATATTTACCTGCTTTGGTGGTCATATAGTTTAGGGCATCACTACTAGACTAGACTTTCAATGGACTGCTGAGGACGGGGAGATCGAGGTTCGAATCTCGGTCAGGTGAACTGGGGGTGGTTTTTCCTAAATGGTTTTCCACTCTCCCTCCACGCAAATGAGGGTTCACTTCATCTAATTCAACCTTCCCAATTCCTAATCCATTAGAGTAATTAGTACTTAAACCGTACAACCCGAACGGGTAGTAAGACGCGGTGCTAAAAATATACTTCCAATGGCGGGGAGATTGAGGTTCGAAACCCAGTCGAATGTACTAAGAATGGTTTTCCACTTTTACTTTGTGCAAATGTGAGTGCACTTCCTCTAAAATTCATCCCATAAGTCATTAGCGTAATTAGTGCATATTATATATAATCTAAACAGATAGTAAGACGCGGTGCAAAAAAATATGTAAATACTTAATGATTTTAAAATTAAATCAAATTTTGACAAACATCATAAATATCACTTAGTTCCAAATAATATAATAACCATCCCCTTTCTCCACATAAAACAATAACAGAATTATTTAAACTTTAATTTGACCTTGGTAATATCTCATGAATTGAATCTGGCTTTGATTTGAAAGGAAAAAAATCCCTATTAAATACCTTGTCAAAATATGTAAACATTCACAAGTGTATAGTAGATAGATAGTTAATTGTTTTTATTCTAGTATTTTATTTTTTGGTGCACAGCAGTAGGAGGCTTAAACTACATTCTTGTTTGTCGTAGTGGTTTTGCGGCCGACAAGGTAACTCACTGCGTGCGGCCAGAAGACACCATCGCACGGAGAGCTGTCATCTTGCTGCGCAGGTGTGCTATTTGTTGAATTGATATAACTATGACACTTCAAATATTGTTGTAGAGTGGTCAAAGGCAGTGTGGTCCAACTGGCGTCCCATGGGCCAAATGCCGCCTGCACTCACTCACGGTATTATGGGGGGAAATTAAAGAGAAACCTTCAGTGGCAGATGTGAAATAATTAATGATTCTAATAAAAATATTTATTTAAAAATGTTATGATTTTATTTTAATATGCATTAATTCGATTGATAAAAATATGTTAAATATATATTTCTAATTCAATCTAATAATACTTGAAAATAATTGATGTACTAGTAATATTTTAATGTAAAAAATTGACATAATCATTGAAAATGAATTAATCATTTATAAACAGATTTTACAAAAAAGATTAAAGTCTAAAATAAGATTGATTAGTGTTAAAGTCCCGGTCAGGTATGTCAAGGGTGGTTTTCCCTAAATGGTTTTCCATTCTACCTCCATTCAAATATTGTTACATTTTCTCATCCCTAACACATTAGGGTAATTAGTACATTAATGCACAACCCAAACAACTAGTAAAAAACTGTTTTTGATCACCCCTTTTCCTCGCCAAAAACAGCTTATCAAGTCACGTGACTTTTTTTTGTGTGTGCACCCAACTCTGGTAGGGTCTTCCCGGACGCGCCCCGACTGACATTGGGTGAAGTCCTGCCTCCTATCAGTGTTACGTCTTCTCCCAGGCACCAAGAGATAAATGGTCTTTCAAGGTAGGTCATCTTGTTTGGATTTGATTTATTTTTTGGCCCAGCCTGTTTGTTGATTGTTATGCTTCAAATAATATACTGCAAACAACTTTTTTAAGATAAGGGTTTTGGATAATCTGATCTTCATGTGATGAGAAAGTGGGCAGTAATTTATAAGGGGTCTGCGAGCTTGGGTTTTTTCATTCAGAAGCAATAAATATTTTTGAAAAAAAAAGAAATAAATATATATTATATGGGAATAATTGTTTTTAAATTAGAAATAACACTTAATAAAAACCAGGATTTAAAAATCAAAATAACAGCCGAGGAAAAAAAAGATAGAAAAACAATCAAAATAGTTTTAAAACCCATGTCCATATGACATTAAAACTACATTAACAATTTCAATGCCAGGCCTCCACCGTGGTTCGGATTCCACGTTAAACTGTAGGTCCTTCATTTAATCTCACAATCACCCTACCATTGCATATTAGCTTAAGTGCGTATAACCTGAACGGCTAGTAAGACGTGGTGCTAATAATAATAATAATAATAATATCAATTTCAAAAAGGTTAACAAAACTAATGTTTATTGAGATAATACTTACCCAGAATAAACCTTTGTAAGTTGAATTACCCTATAATAAAATGTAAGAATCACAAGCACTAAAGGCCGATTCACACATAACTTTAGGCTAAAATTTGCTCTGCTAACTCTACGCCGCGCTATGATTTTTCCAATTGCTGGCCGGGCAATTTTTCCATCTCCAATTTTGAACCATCTTACGTTGTGCATGCACGTAACGCAACTTGGGCTCCGTGTTGGACAGACGCAGTGCTGGTTTGGTGACAATAACTAAAAAATGTTTAAGCCTTATGTTTGGAAATATCAGTTTTCTCGAGAACAAGTTAAATTTTTATATCAATATTCCCAATACCCCTTTCAAGTTAATGTATTGATGTTTATTAATTGTTACATTTTCTTATATTTTGTTACGAAGCTAGAAATTTTCTATTGAAAAATGTCAATTTTATCGATATTTGATCACTGTTAAAATCATAGAGGAGGTGTGTGTATAAAAAGTATAACTTAATCAACATGATTCCATTCCTGAACAAACTGTTTCCGAAAAGAAAACTGCAAAACAATAACAAATTCTTAAAGATAACCGTTTGTTCCCATGGCTCTGCATTTCCACGCCAAATGAAAAGGGCCGATCACCTTAAGGATTCGTGTATATCAACCATACTTAAAATGGATTTAACAATAATGATGTGTGGGTGTGTGTGTGTCAGGCCCGATGAGGACCAAGCCAGCTCGAGGAAACGTGTGATGGTAGTGAGTAGCTCATTGCACCCCCGCCATGACTCTGACTACAGTGACGAGGAAGAGGAGGAGAAAGAGAAGCCAAACGAAGGGAAGGAGAAGAAACAGGAGAGGAGAAGCAAGGACCACAAGCGGCGTCGTCTTCTCAAAGAGAACAGTCCCAGCAACACTAGTTCCAGCGGCAGCAACAGTGAACGCTGAGGCATCCTCGTAAAATAGTTGTCTTTGTTATCACGTTATGTTCACAGGGTCTCTGCAGTCTAGGGAACATGAGCATCTTGATAAAAAAAAATATCACACTACCCGCCAGGAAAAATAAATTGTAAAATTTGTGGCATAGATAAATTTTAGTTTATTTATCTTTGTAAGTTTTTGAATATACTGTCTTATCAAATCATGTGATATAGCAAGGTATGTTTTAACCATAAAAATAGTGTAAAAACAATTTATTCAGTTGTTTTGTTTTTGAATTTATTCAATCTTTATTGCTTCATGATTTCACGATTTAGTAATTTGCTTGATAATATTTTTCACACATGTGATTTGAAATTTTACAAGCTCAATTTCTTAGCACATGTAGAGCCTCGGATTCGTCATTGGCTATAAGAATTATTAGTTTGTAATTAATTATGTTGAAGATTTTTTGTTTTATTTTTATTCAAAAAGCTTTGTAGCAAATAGGTATTGAGTAGTATGTAAAATATATATTTTAATCTGCTTTCTTATATTCACGTGTGAAACTCTTAGTTATAATTTGGTTGGTAACAAATAATATTGAACCCTTGAAAAAAAATTGGTTATTCATTCTTTCCCCAATAATTTCTTTTGTGGATGAGATTGTTTTGGCTACTCGAAAAATCAAGGATGTTTTCCAAGCCGTTTTAGATTCGTGCAAAATTCAATAAAACACCCAATAATTAAATGAAGTTCCATGTTTTTTATTGGTTTCATACACTCTGATCTAAAAAAAATGAAGGAAAATGATTTTAGTAATAAAAGTATTTATCAAATATTAACTAAAGACATAAAGAAACATCATTTTGGCAAATGTGTGAGGAATGGTGTTGTGTATTATAAGTTATCAATCTAAGAAAACTTTATATACTTAACTCAGAAAGTCTAGAGATGAGTATTTAAAATCATGTTTTGGGACAAATTGTCACACACCAAGCTAAAGCTCTATGACAATTTATAAAGTTCCCATTATTTCAGAGAGTGGTGAGATAGTAAGTATTAAATGCTGGGCCTTTGGCTACTAAAAGTCCTCCGAGGGTATTAGTGCCCTACCCTAATCTGCTTACTTCTAAGGAACAGTTTAGCAGTTAGAAAGGACTAATGTTATATGTCTACTCCGATCAAGTCACAAACATGTCAAGTGCCTGAAAATATCGTGTTATTTTAACTATTTCTCAAGCGGTGTATGTTTCTCTTTAGAGTAGAGGTGTGCAAAGTCTATTTATTCAAACTATAACAGAATATATGAAATATTTTAAAAGCCAAGCCATATTGAAGTTCAAATATTTCTTGTCGTTTCATTCTTTAAAAAATTATATAGTGTGATTATTTACATAACTTTATACACTAAAATTACTCGAAAAATGTTTATTAGCACAATTATTTATAAGATTTTGTTTTAATATTATAAATTATTATCACAATTTACAATTTAACTACCTGAGGTTTTTTCCATATGAATATTGATTTGTAATGTTTATAACATATCATCAACTGTTTCCAGCCTGTGACCAGGTCAGTTTAGTAATATGCCTCTATTTTTCTCTTTCCTTCCACCACTCTTCCTCCGTTAATTTCTTCAATTCTTATTCTCTCACTTAAACACTTTGTTATCTGCTCCTCCCAGGCCCTCCAGTCTCTTTCATACTCAAGAAAACATTTAACATCTCATAATGGCAATAATTGACCAGAAACTATTTTTTCTGTCAACATTTTTATTAACAAATTATCAAAGCAGGATTTTTTTCTCTTCTAAGTGAAGTCAAAGTTTCAAAGAATTGCACACCCCTAACTTATATTTGTTTAAAGCTCTGCACACCCCTAACTTATATTTGTTTAAAGCTCTGCACACCCCTATCTTATATTTGTTTTGAAGCTTTGCACACCCCTATACTATTTTGTTTCGAAGCTCTGCACACCCCTATACTATTTTGTTTCGAAGCTCTGCACACCCCTATACTATTTATGTTTTGGAGCTCTGCACACCCCTATACTATTTTGTTACGAATCTCTGCACACCTCTATACTATTTTGTTTCAAAGCTCTGCACACCCCTATACTATATTTCGAAGCTCTGCACACCCATACCTGACGATAGTAATATTGAGGAATATATTGCTACCAAAGAGAAGACTCTTTGTCTCGTTATGGCATTTGTTCATGGTGTATGCTGGTTAATATTTTTCTCAACGGTATAACAGTGTTTTAGTTTGTTTGCCAGTCTTGCAAGAGTTCCCAGAATCATTGAGCCTACAATATTTTGCTTCTTGGGATTTTCTTTTTCTCTTGTTGCTAATTTCTTATTTTGTTACTTTGGATTGTTATTGTTTTATGAATAGTTTATCAAGTAATGAACAGCTCTGTGTTGTCAAACGTTGAAGTGTTACATAAAACACTATAGTTTTAAGATTTTTTTTTCAAAAATCCGGTTTGTAAATTTATATTACAAAAGTTTTGTTTTAAAATTGGTATTCATTGTTGTTTATTATTTAAACTTAATTGTTATCTCTCACCGTTGATTTGTGGTGACTATAAACAAGACTTATTCTCTTGTTACTACTCATTAGTGTAATTATTTTAGTGACCTCACTTTTCATGAATTGAACTATCACAACACCTTCATTTATGTTTTTGGCTTTTGAAGTGCGTGGACCTTAACATTATTTCAATATAATTTTTTCATCTTGTTTGGTAAATATCTGGAATTTTATATACAAAGTTCTGGAAAAGTTTTTTTATTAAAAGGTTAAATAATTGCTTAGTTTTGTAAAGTTAATATTCAAGGCAAAATAGCCCATTTGCAAAGGTTAACTGGAATGTTCTAAACAAACTGATATACTGTATCCTCATCATTATAAAATAAGCTGAAACAAAATATTTATAGGCATATGGAAAAGGCATTTGCTTGGATCATGCATATTTGAACTTGAGGCTACAAGAATATAACCATAGTCATAATCATCATCAATTGTTTCCAACCTCTAATTATAGTATAGAGCATATAAATTTAAACTAGCAGGTCTATTATCAAAGTTAATTTAAACTAACGAAAGATGGTGACTAATTGCTGGTTTTAATAAAAATAAAAGTTTTCTAGAAAATAAATATGCATGACATATCACGAAAGAAATATATTTTTAGTCCATGCCAGATCCCTTAATGTTAGTCACTTTTAAATAAGTTAATTTTTTGGAATAAACCACTAATAACGGCTTATTAACCAAAATATATTAACTTTAAATCCAAAATACTTTTTGAATCCTTATATATTAAATGGCATTGAAGCTTCAAAGGTTTTGAAGTTCACACAGATGACGATTGCATTATATACAGGTTGGCGCAGAAGTCAATTTCCCCTACCCTTTTCAATTATTTTGTAAGGGGAGACTGCATTTTGCGCCATACTGTATATTCCAGCTTATTTATCAACCAAGAAGACATTTCTTCACCAAAAGTCTTTTTGATTAACATACTTGTCACCATTTCTAAAAATTAAACCATTCACAGTATGCTTCTACATTTATTGCTGTCTGAATTATTTTTTTTAACTGAACATGTGTTCTCAATTTTGGAGTTAATCTTCGTGTTTCAATTATGACCTTGAAAAAAAATCATAACTAAAAATAAGAGCTACTTCAATTTCAAAATCATTTATGAAACCAGTAATTTTTTTATGCTTTTTTTAGAGACACATTTTAAAATAGCAAACACAATTACTTACAGGACATTCTTATTTTCATAAATTTTTTCATACAAAGTATTAGTTACTTGTCAACATGATTAATAATAAGTCATTTTAATAGCACGTAGAAAGTTATCGCTTCTACAATTAATTGTGTATGAATAGTGGAGCTTGGGAGATCGAAATAATTTCAATTCCAGTGTCAAGGCGTCATTTTTCAAATTTACAAATATGATTTTCATTGCTGACAATATTCTACAATTATTTTTCATATCATTTACAACAATTAACTACATTTACCATTTTACGATATCTTTGATAATTTGATGATGATCATTAAATATCTCGCTGTCAACAATAATGTATAAAAATATTATTTTTTTACTGTCATGACTCAGTAAGGTGAGCATCATTTGTCACAAGGGGAGCTGTGCCCCGGGAGAAATTAAAACAAGTTGTTAATACTGTAAATTAAAAAATAGTAGTTTAATTTTTTCTCTTGGGAGATAAATTACTTTTTTCACTATGATGACTCATATTTTGTACATTAATTAATAAAAGTAATTTGGTGAGTAGCTTTTTTTTTTATTAATTTGGTGGTTTTCCTTTGATGTTGGAAGCTATGACAGTGTGATGGCTGACGTGGGTAACTTTTTACAAACAACTGCATAGGAACTGACAGGTAGCTGTGGCTGTGTTTAATATTGCTCAAGTAAATAACTATTACACATGTCCGTATTTATATATTTCATTAAATAATGGTTGAGAACCCTGTAGACAAGTGAATATTAAATATCTCTCTGTAGAATTGGCATGCATGTGAAGGTTAGTGTTTGATTCCTGCATTCAGAACTCCTTTTCCCATATGCTGTATATTCATGTAAAGTGATAGTGAAGGAAGCCAACATGAAAGGATAGCTAGGTTAGGCATAGATAGGGACAAACACACTTCTCGCTTTATTTCTTTTAACATTTTCACAGTTCTTCATCATCATCATCATGAACTGTTTCCAGCCTGTGGCCGGGTCTGTTTAGTAAAATTCCTCCATCACCCTTTGTCCTCCTCCCCTCTCTTCCACTCTACTCCTTTCATTTGCACACTTGCCACTATCGCTTCCTCCCATCTCTTCCTTGGTCTTCCTTGTGGTCTCTTCCTTACATTATTCATATCAATTGATCTTCTTGGAATCCTCCCCCCTTCCATCCTCATTACGTGTGCATACCATCTCATCCTAGCTTCCTATACCATCTCATGTGTCCCTTACATCTTCATTCCTAATCCTATCTCTTCTTGTGACAGCTAACATGCTCCTCAAAAACTTTATTTCCATGACCTACACTTTCATTGTTTCTCCTTTATTCAAAGTTCAATTTTCCGTATCATACATAACTATGGGTATGAAATATGCTCTATACAGCACTTCCTTACACTTTAGGGGCACTTTTCTTTTCCATAGTAGGTCTCTTGAACACCTGTAGAAAACCTCTCCTTGCTGCCCTCGTCTCACTATATCTTCTCTGCTGCCCCCTTTTGCCTCAATCACACTACCAAGATACTTCACACTCTTTGGTTCTTTCAAATATACTCCATCCAGTTCTATCACCTTTCTTGGCCTTGTTCTCTGGCTTGTCATTACCATCACTTCACTTATTGCCATACTAAATTTCATTCCACACTTGTTAACCATTTCATTTCATTCCTGCAACTGTTCCTATAATTCCTCTTCTTTCCCCTCCCCCCAAACCATCAAGTCATCAGCAAACATCATTGCTTTCATTTTCTCCTCACCCAGTTCGCCTGCCACTCTATTTATTATCATTTCCATCACCATTTCAAATAGTAATGGTGAGAGGGCACTTCCCTGCTTTACTCCCCATTTTTTAATAGGAACCACTCTGTCCACCCTCTTTCTGTTTTTACCATCTCTTTCTGTTTTTACCATCTCACATTATTATCATACATATTCTTTATTCTCATTGCCATTTTTTTTATACGCCAGCCTTTTCCATTGCTTTCCATACTTTCTTTCTATCCACACTATCATAAGCTTTTCCTATATCCATAAATGCTATTACCAGGTCCTTTCCATGCTCATCAGATTTTTCCATCAACTGTCTAGTTTTAAAACTACCGTTGACCTCTTCTGTCTGAACCTATGTTGCTCCTCTCTCCATCTTCCCTTCACGCTGTTCCTTATTCTTCTTTCCAGAATATTTTCGTACATTTTCACACATTGACGCATCAGTGACTATAATTTTCACACCTCTTCCTTTCCCCTTTCTTGAATATTGGTAATATAATACCTTTTGTCCAATCCTCTGGCACTTTTTTCTCCCTCCCCACTGCCCTTACTACTCCATACCACCACTGTAGGCCCATTTATTATTCTGCCATTATCATTTACACCCTGAGTTCATCCACTCCTGGTGCCTTCCCCTTCCTCCTCCTCCTCTCTGTCCATTTCCTTTTCTTCTTCCTCCCGTACCAATCCTTCCCCATCAGGATTTAACATTCTCTCAAAAGATGATTTTCACATATTCTTTACCTCATCATCCCTCTATTATTATTCTATTTCCCCTCCTCCTCTGGCTCACTTGACTCTACAATATTTTCTTGCTCCCTTCCACACACTTTAGTACACTCTTCCATCCATGTTTTTCTCCCTGCTCTTACTATCTTCTTTGCATTTCTCTTTTCCTCCTTATACTTATCTTCTTTCTCTATTGTTCTTTTTGTGAACCATGCTCTAAAAGGCTTTGTTCTTGGCATTCACTGCTTCCTTTACGTTTTCGTTCCACCATGGAGCTTCCTTCCATATTCTCTTTCTACTAGTTCTGCATATCTCCTCTGCCGAAGACTTCCTCCATACACTTTTTAAACCTTTGCCACTCCTCTTCTCCCCCTTTTATGTAATCTTTTGGTAGCGCTCCTCTTACTCTTGCTTGAAAGCTTACTTTCTCCTCCAATTGGCTGAGCTTCCATATCCTTATCCTATTTTCCTGCTTCACTATCTGGCACCCCCTCCTCCAGCCTTTCATGTCAGCGACTAATCATCTATGGTCCATGTCCAAAGATACACTTGGCAGGACCTAATGTTCATTGTACACGCCTTTGCTTCTCTAGCTAATAGAAAATAGTCAATTAGGTGTTTTTTTTGGGGGTTATTTTTCAAATTCTTAAATTAAGGAATATTTATGAAAATCTAAACAACGTGTAGCTGTGAAAGTGAAAAGAAGTGGGAAGTGTAAAAGTGTAAGAAGAAATGAAGTGGGAAGTCTTTTTGTTCTTATATAGGCCTACCCTAACTATTCTTTCAGGTTGGCTTCCTTCACTATCACTTACTTTACATTATTCGCTGTTTCTACACTGTCTTATACATTGACAAGGCATTAGACAAAATTTCATTTTATTTTTCAAAGTTACACTAAGTAGCAATAGATTTTGTTGAAGCTGTCGCCTATCCATCCCTAGTCTCCAATTTACTTCTTATGTTATGTTTCTTTCACACATTGAATTGTTGACATCATTTTGACAAACTATTCTTGGATATCCTCTTTCGGTGTTCATTCCGGTATTTTTCGAGTCTATTTTTATTTTCTGCCATTCTTTTTGTGTGTCCAAACCATGTCAGTTGTCTCTTCTCTACATCGTCTAAAATATTCTCCTTTCCCATCTTTTTTCAAATGTCTTTGTTTCTAACTATTTCTAATTTTGATCTTCTTTAGCTTCTTCTTAAGTGTTTTGTTTCTGTGACCAATAATTTTTTTTCTTATTTCTTAACCTGCATTCCACCCTTCTTCTCCATTAAGTATTTCATTCTTAGCAATCAGAATATTGATTTGAGTGCCCCTATGGCTTTCTTGCCTTCATTCAATCTTTCCTTGATTTTGTCATTACTGTTTCCTTGTCGTTTTTCAAACTTTTTTTTAAATTTTGAACAAATTTAGCCTTAACTGATATTTATTTAGAAATATTTACATGCTAAATGTGATCACATCTCTCTCAAATTTATTCAAGTTGAATTTCACCACGTCACTATTAAAAATGGTTTCACTTTTGACAAAATTTTCTGTTAAAATATTTCTCATTAAAAGTTTTGTGTCCTGCAGTGAATTGAATTACATTTTCTATCAAATTTTTGTTACAATTTTTCATTATAAGAAAACAAAATAAGACCTAAAGCAGAAAGTTAAGACATACTAAGTAATTTTTGACATTATTTCATGGTTATACTTAACATAATTTTAAAATATTTTTTCTTTTATGAAGATCATAATCAATAAACCAAAATTAATATGTTAATGAAAAGCTTTATTGTACAATAGAAATGTGAATGTTCCACTTTGGTTTGAATTTTATTTCACCATTTTATATGTGCCTTTTTATGTGAATAATTCAGAAACGCTGTATCAATGTATATCATATTTGTTACCATATAAATTAAGAAATGTTTAATATTGTACGTGTTTCAAAGTTGTTTATTTTTGTTGTCAGAATTTATTCTTGATCACGACTTTAAAAAACAAAAAATAACATGCTCTTATTTTGAAGGAAAATAGTTTTTCAATTCTGAGGTATTTTCTATACATCACCACAAAACCATGTTAATCAAAACACATTTTACCAGAGAAAGTTATGTAAATGCATGGTTACCAAGGTTCAGAGAGTTACATTTAAAACAAGTACTCAATCCATTAAAAAAGTTATTAAAAATGAAATAAACTAAAACTCAAAATTTCATATTAAATTTGTATGTACGTCAGCTTTATGTATGCGGTAGTGATGCAAAGTGGGTAACCACACACAGTAGTTTTTGATAGAAAAATATGTATGAAATAAAGTGCATTGAGCAAAAAACAATTGGTAATAAATAAAATGATAGAATAGTAGGGAAAAGGTAGAGCACAAATAAAAGTAAAAACACTAACACATATTTACACACACTTTGATATTTCGATGATATATAGCATCTTCCTCAGGAAGTAGTAGTAATTAGACTGTCTATAATTTTTACTCTTATCTGTTATCTACTATTTTCCTAATATTATATCATTTTATGTGATAGAAAAATAAAATATGGGAAGGTAGATGATCTTGTTAAAAGTAAATTTTTCATTGTTGAATTACATTCATAAACTATTTATGTATTCAGGGATTTAAAAAGTAAAACTTGGGTTTTATTTTCCTTTTAATTCCATAATCAACAATAATTTTGATCTTATCTATACATAAATAGCCTCATCTCCAGCTTTATAATAAAACTCAAAATGAGAACATTTTATACTAATCTATCTATGCCCTGCAATATATTATTGACCCATGACCGTTTGTATCCCTTTCACAGTACACTCAACAATCCTAATTTTTTTGCAACACTTTCTTTTGTTTTGGGTACACGCCATGGCTGTAGAACATAGCTTAAGCACCCAGTTCAAGGGGTGTACCGTAAATCAAAACTAGGAAATTATACACTAATTTTTTCCTGAAGTAAGTTCAAAAATTCAAATATTAAAGGTCGATGTTCTTTTTTATTTGCCCACACCTTTAATATTTGGAAACATTTAATTCAAACGATTAGTAATTTGGCCATACCATAACTCTTAACCTCATGTGAAAGATTTTGATTTGGTCAGATGAATGAAAAATATTAGTAGAGTAAATACTAATTGCAGACAAACCACGACTGCTGCTCGTAACAACTTCATTTTTGTTCTTATTGAACAGCGATGTGTGGCGCCCCTGGCTGTGGCCGCACAATACACTGTCTATGGAGCACTGGGTTACATCATGTCCTTTTAGAGTGCTACAGTGGAATAAACTATCGTCGTCTTCTTCATAAAGTAGATACTAAGGAGATGAATAGAGGTGGGAAGACAACCAATCGGGGCCTGTATAAAGCCGGAAAAGAGCAAGAGCGTTTATCCTTAGGCTTTCTGGAATGAGTGTCTTATCATTGATGACAATACTACCGTCCACTAACGATTTTTACTTTTTCTCTTGTACGGCTTTCATAGTGATAAGTTGGGCGGTGGGAAGTGATATTTGAGGCTAGTCTGTAGAATTGTTGTGCCATTTTTGCTAGGAAGGTTTCTTCCTAGTTTCTCTGTATTGCGCAATGAGTTTGAATATAGTTTTACATAAGCCTTGAATATCTTTAATGGCTCTGCGCTTAATCGACCTAAATGTTTTATTATATTTGTAATGATACTGTTTTGGACCCCTCTCATACATTTAAAAAGTCATGGATGAAGTGTATTTTTCTTTAAAGAACTGTATGTAAATATCCTTTTAATACTTCATCCAAGGAGAATCACACGCTTTTAGAAATAATTTCGATACACTATGTTTTAAAATCTTTTCTTTTAGTAAAGATCAACTCCGTTGTATTTAGAATAATCATGTTACGTGCTGGCTCCCTCTACCCAATAGGAAGCTAGCCTTCACAACATCAGGTTGCCAGGAGTTTTTCTATTAGTTTTGACACTGGCGACAAGGGGTCCAAGAGGCAAGGGGTATGTCATATATAAGCAGTTTGTATGTATGAATTCATATAGTGATACACAGAAAAACAGTTCACTTCATCACACGGCTCGTTAAGACAGTGAAGTACTAACACAAATCTACACAGCACACAGAAACTGTGTCATTTTATATCACATCTTCAGTATTGAAGGTCTAATCATTTAAATAAATCGTGTGCTAAGTGCGCAGTAGGGCATGCACAAGTCATCATCATCATAAAACATATATCATAATTGGCGCTGTAACGTGGGTCAAATATCTCATTAAAAACCATATCTTCATATATTCTATAGTGTAAAAGTGTTTTGAAAGCTCCACACACACATCCCACTTTTTTAATATACATATAATATATTTTTTTATTATTAATATTTGTACCTGACAACTATTAATGTTACATTCTTAATTTAAATGCCCTAATTTTTAGTGTTATGTTTTATGCTTGGTTGATATATTTTAATTTTAATGCAGTATAAAACAATATTTTTCTATTTTAAACCAAAAGAAGTCGTGGTCAGTAATAACATGTAAATATTGTAATAATGTAATAACATTTTGGTAACCTGTAACACTTTATATAGTTTGGTGTATTATTATTATTATTAACTTTATTCAATTGTTACTGTAAAAATGTTTTACATTCAATAATTAAAAACCTGTGATTGTATATAATGAAACGTGGCAATATTTAATTTCATTAATATAAGTTAAGAAGGATAAAATAATAAAAGTGAAGAAATATACAATAATAAGTCATTTTACAGAATCTCAATAACTGGACACTCACTTTAGTTTTTGCTAACTCAAAATGAATTAACCCCGTTCAGTGGCCAAATGGTCTAAGGCATCACTCTCGCAATAGGTTAGGCTGTCAATGATGGGGATATCAGGGTTCGAATCCCGGTCGGGTGTACTGGGGTTAGTTTCCCACACAAATGCAGGCACAGTTAACTTTGAATGCAGACTTTCTCATCCCTAATTCATTAAAGTAATTAGTACATAGGCGTATAACCTAAACGGGTAACAAGATGCGGTGCTAAACAAAAATTGAGCAGATTAGTGTTTTTCACAAGTTTTCCTTTTTACCTCTTCTTTTGATAAATTTAACGGACCCGCCTCGGTGGCGTAGTTGGCTAACACGCTAGTCGTGTTGAGCTCAACTAGCGAGGACTGGGAGATCGAGTTTCGAATCTTGGTTGGGTGAACTGGGGGTGGTTTTCCCTAAATGATTTTCCACTCTTCCTCCACGCAAATGCGGGTTCACTTCCTCTAATTCAACCTTCCCAATTCCTAATCCATTAGCGTAATTAGTATTTAAAGCGTATAACCCGAACAGGCAATAAGACGCGGTGCTGAATAATAATAAAAAAAGATAAATTTAATAATGCCAAAATATAATTGTGTGTTTCAATTTGCTTAACCATTTCTACTTTAGAGACCATAAGAATGGAAGATGTCACATTTGGGGTTTGAATTTCTCTTCCTCTACCCCAAGGTGATTTTTCTTCACTCAATTTTCACTTAATTAGTTTATATTTCCTGATTTTTATCCATTTACATTATTGTACTCTCATTTATTTGTTGGGCCCTCTGAGTGAAACAATGAAGGCAGAAATTAAAAAAAATAATCATTTATTAAGATGAATAATTTACTCTTAATTTCAAAAGGTTGTGCTGTGTAAAGCCTTAGCAGTGAAATGTTGAATTAATAAAAAATAGGATAGTGTAAAAAGGGAGCAAGGAGCATTATAAACGTTTTTCATCCCCATACTTTTATTATAAAACTTCACTAAATCATTTTACAGATGAATGATTAACATTACAGGTTTGAGATGTTGAAAACATGATCAGCCAGGATAATAAAATGTAAATATGAAAAAATGATTTACAAAAAGTTGTTGGTTTTTGTAGTTTAATACTTTTTTGCTCTTTGAAGTGTTAAGTAAATAAAACTATATAAATGTAGTAAATTTAATGTTATCAGGCCTATTATGTTCTTGCTAGACAAGATCAACCATACTAAAATTATGCCATTAAATCTATCCACATTGATAGCAGGGCCACCTTTAACGGATGTGGAGACCCGGGCAAACTTCGTTTGGGGGGCAACCAGTTTATCTGTCCCTCTCTCCCCTCGTTCCACCCCCAAAAATAATCAAAAACATTCATTTTTGTTCAATGTTATTACTTGAGTTGAATAAAATCCACTATTTTACGAATCCGAATCTTGTAAAATATTATGATCATCAAAGGAAATATAAATTTAAAACATTTTTATGAGGGCCATTTAAAAAAGATTGGACCATATGAAGGTCACATTGGGAGTTCTAAGAAATTTTATCGATCATCTAATGGCATCTACCAACATTCATCGAGACAAATGTTGGCCTCTATGTACCACTAAGTTCATTGTATTATTAATCCTTGGTATATTAAAATATCGTACAATTTATCCACTTGGAAGAAACTGTTAAAATTTCTGAAATCAGAGTAATTTACCTTTTGAGTTTTGTGAATATTTGTTATTAACAAAAGCTTACATTTAAATGTTATAAACTGGAATTGTCGTCCAAGTTGTTTTTGTTGATAACCCTGGAAGATATTGCACATGCCATCTTGTTTGCACTTGTACTACACTTGAAAATGTTTCATTTACAAAGTAGTACACTGCATACTTTTCAAGAGAAATTTATGTCTAGTGAAAATCAACATTACTAAATAACTATCAATAAAAAATATGTCCTTGCCAATATGAAATAAAGAGTTAAATATCTACCAGTGATAGTTATGAGTTGACGAAGTTTGAATGAAATGAAACTTAATGTGTATATTCTTTGTAAATAATAAAAGAGTATTTGTAAAAAACTAAATAAAAAAAAAGATTTGAAAGTACACAGTATCTATTTGATGTACACATTGTTCCAATAAATCTAGCCCTCACTATACTTATTGAAACACTGTAAATTTGAACCACTCCACACGTTATAGCTCGGCCTACTGTATATATATTAATAATGGTTTATCAGTACTTGTTCTGTTAAAACTTATATGCTATTTAGTTAAGGTACTAGATTTTATTGGTTCAAAGTGTACTAACTTTTTGTCATACACTGCTGAGCTATGATTTTTTTTAAATGTCAGGTTTAGACACAAATTATGTACATTCTTACCAAAGCTTCAAATAATTTTGTGTAATAAATGTGCATCTTATAATTTGTGGTGTTGTGTTATTTATGTCAAGTGCAGCCATCTGTCACTTTAATCACTCTTAGGGTGACCTGGCGGTCTAGGGTTAAGGTGTCAGACTTCTATGTTGGCGGCCGGGAATCAATCCTAGGTCCCGGCACAGATTTATCTGATTACCAAACCCCTCCTTCACCTCTGACAAGACATCTTGTGAATGTGAGGAATGCCAGGCCTCCACTGTGGTTCGGATTCCACGTTAAACTGTAGGTCCTCCATTTCATCTCACAATCACCCTACCATCACACATTAGCGTAAGTGCGTACAACCCGAACGGGTAGTAAGACGCGGTGCTAATAATAATTTAATTACTCTTCTGTAGCTTTCATGTATTCTATTGAAGCAACCTCCGCTAGTGGTTACACAGTTTAGGGCAGGGATGGGAAACCTTTCAGCATTGGAAGACTGCATGCCATTTCACAGATTCTTCATGGGGCCACTCACTTCATGTAAAGTGCATTTTGCAAAAATTATGAAGAGGTATCCAACTAATTAAATATAAATTTATGTCTTTTTAGGAATTCTTAGACAAGCAAAAAGTTTTTTTTAGTCAGCATATAATAAGGATTATAAAATCTAATAAAAAAATAATTCAATAATTGAGTTTCACAAACTAAACATCTCAATAATATACAAACATTTGTACTTTTTCATCTCGATATATCACAACAATACATGACATTCCCAGAATAGCAGCATATGTGAAGAACTAAACCGATGTTTCTGAATCGAGCTGACGTCGCTCCAAGTGCTTGAACAGGGTGTCTGTCTACCCGACTATAATTTTGGAATTCCAGTATTTAGTTTTTTTTTTAAGAAATCCAGTATATATGAAAGAAACAAAGAATCCCTATTTCAAAATCATAAAGTGATAGAAAGTTAGGGTAGACCTAGGTGTGTCATAGTTAAACAATTTTACATCAAGAATCAAGTATATTGACGCATATATTCTAGTATATACTAAGGATGGGACCCTAGAACCTACAAGGAATATTCGTGGATTCAAGACTCAAATCATTATCATTTTTTTAAATTGGTACTAAATACAGCAGCGTTGACATTGTTCTCTATAACACCCTCGAGTTTTCTACCCTTCTAATAGAACAAAACTTAAATCGGGAAAAAGAGATAATCCTTGATAGTCTGCACATCTTGTTGGAAAATCTTTGATTAAATAATATAGTGAGCACAAAAACTGGTCAATAGTCCAACTAGAGTTAGCATGTGCTGTTTTGTAAGCACCATGGACAATGTGTAAATAAGTTCAAAATTCCAGTAACTCGGGATTTTGGGTAGAATCTTCCTTCAAATAACTTTTGAGATCACTTAAAAATTTGATGTTTACCTTTGGTCCATCCATGGAAACTTGAAGCATTCTCTTAAGATCCAAGCCCTTGTCTTTTAGAGTGCAGATACACTTGCTCTAAATTCCACCTTCCTAGCCCTTAACATATAGTGTAATTAGAGCAAAACAGGCATAAAACCTCTAGTTGTGAGACGTGGTGCTAAAAAAAAACACCGGAAGATGAAATGGCTTTAGGTAGTAAATACATTATTATTATTATTAGCACCGCACCGCGTCTTACTACCCGTTCGGGTTATACGCACTTATGCTAATGTATAATGGTAGGGTGATAGTGAGATGAAATGGAGGACCTACAGTTTAACGTGGAATCCGAACCACGGTGGAGGCCTGGCATGGAGGCCTGGCATTCCTCACATTCACAAGATGTCTTGTCAGAGGCGAAGGAAGGGTTTGGTGATCAGATAAATCTGTGCCGGGACAGAGGATTGAACCCCGGGCCCCCAGCACAGAAGTCCGACCCCTTACCCCTAGACCCCCAGGTCACCCTAGCAAATACAATAGGTCAGAGGCGCTTGTCTTTAGGGTAAGAAAACTCGCACCTCCCAGGCCCACGATGGACCCCACATCAATCATAGCCTTGCAAAAATATTATTTGCACTTGCATAAAGATTATATCTTGCCATAATAGTTTCAAGGAAGAAATATGTTTTTGAGTTAGATAATAGCAAACAATGTTTTTGAAATGGCATGCAATCAAGCTTGCGTCAGTCAGCGCCTTGCAATGTGAAACCAAACCTTCTCATCGCTTCAGATATTGATTCCAGAGGACTCCAGTTAGCTTGCTAGTCCTGCCTTTTCTATATGTGAAGGCGCTTTCCCGTCCGTGACCTTAAGTTGAAGCTTGTGAGATTCGAATAATGTATAGCAGAAACCAGCAATATCGTCGTCAGCAACTCTGTGTTCCTGCATCTTAAGGCGCACATTTGTGCTGTGTATTGCGTGTTTTTAGGATTGTGTTGATTTGCGAAGTTATGTGCTGTAACATTTCATGTAGGTAAATTGGATAATTCAATTCAGGTGCTTAAGACAAATATTCAAAGATCAACTCTTGATCAAAATCGAGAATTGAAATCACAGAAACCAGGAAAAATTAAAATCAACAAAAGTATACATTTATGCACATTAATAACACAGTCACAGATCTTATAGAATAGATCCACATTTTTTTGAGTGAGTTTGCAATTTTTTATTTTTACATGTTTGTGATATTTTTCCATTTGAATTTAAATCAGTGAATTTTTAACAAATATTGCCGAAATTTTTTTTTTAAGGTTTTATTTAGAAATAATTAAATAACCGAATTGACCACACCCTCAAAGCTTCTAAAGTGATGAGCTGCCACTGTAGTAGGTAGTAAAATCAATTTTACATTGCTTAATGTATGCCACCCCCCCATTTTCCGGTATTTTAAACTTTTTTGGCGCCTAGAAATCCACTCCCTCCCTTGTCATCAAGATCTGGACCCTGGTCATAACATATAGACTATGCTATCATGAAAAAAAGACACTGACATAATTGGGAAAGGATTTTTACTTCACGCAGGTTTCGTCCACTCGGAGATCAGTTAATCTAGATTATATTTGGGAAAATGCCTCATGAAAAGAGTTTCACAAAAAATATTAAATACATATACATTATCCCCTTGTTTTCAATAAGATCAAGACTCATTTACTTTGTTTGTATTATCAATTTCAAAGCTTTGCACAAGCTTAACCAATCGGGAAAAATGGATTGAAGGAAAGGTTTAGTGATTAAAATAAATCTATAAAATAGTGTTTTTTTTAATATTGCCTATCTTGACAGATAGATCTTGTGAAAATACACACAATATAAAACTAACAACAATAAAATATCTATGGAAAAATATAACATTTGTGTCGTTAAGTGTCTACACTTACAATTTTTTGTGACCTTTTAGTGTCCACACCAACGTGTCACAAACCTCATTACGATCTGTGTGTCACTAAGTACCCATCCAGCTTAAGCCCATATTTACACTAATGGTGTATGGATAAATAGTTTGGAATTCAGAGGAAATGCACCTGCATTTATGTGGACAGAGTGTGTGTAAGTATTTAAGGAAAAAAAAAAAAAACACTCTGTAAACTATGGCAGGAATTTAACCTCGACCTTGCCATCAAGAAAAAACTAGATGAGCTCGACGTCTCGTCGACATGACCACTGGTGTAGATTATTGTTAGATATATGCAATTAATGATGGATTAAAATCCTGGAAATGAGAATCAAACCCGGGGCTTTTGGCTTATTAAAAGGTGCTAAGCCATAAGTCTCAGGTTTGATTCTTGTGTCCAGGTGTAATTTTTTCAATTTAAAAGAATATGATGTTCCATCAATGTTCTACAGTTTTACAGCAAGGAACTAATGATTTATAACTACTAGTTAACCAACATACTCAAGGCTGTCCTAGTGGACTGATATGTGATGATAGTGATATATTACTCTTTTAACCTTACACTA